>CM021101.1:291982040-292578195 GCA_007115665.2 Sequoiadendron giganteum | reverse complement strand
CTCATACGCAAAAGGAAATCAGGCATGAGATATATGTTGATAGATTTTCTGTCATTTATTTTAAAATGTATGATTAGATTGCTTGATTATGTCTTGCTTTATGAAAGGAAAAATAATAAGAAACGTCTATGTTCTATGAAATTGCTGAATTGGGAATAGTTTAATTCCTTAGAAAAGGCTTATTGAATTTAAGAGATAGCTTAAAGAGCTGGTCAAATTGGGGAATAGTTTAATTTCCTTAGAAAAGCTTAGAAAACTTGATGAATTGGAATAACTTAAAAGCATGTTGAAACGAATCAGTTTGAAATCATAGATGAATTTGAAAGGGAAATATTTGTTTACTTTTAGTAAAGTACCTTATAATTTGTATTGCTTGAATACTGCTTGAATTCCTTAAGTAAAGGAAAGGGATTAGTTATTAATACTAGGACGAGGGTGGATTCAGAACCAAGGTAGTCTAAAGCTTTAGAGTTAAATAGGTTAACTAGAGAAAGCTACGTACTCCATGGATAAAGATTTCCATGTTAGGAAGTACCAAAGGGACCCCTTGTTGACTGTACTCCATTTCCTGTTTAAGTAGTTGAAGTAGGAAGTCTAGGGTGATTGACTACCCACTGAAGGACTCAACCTACGCGTAGGATAAGGCAGCCTTAAGTCAAACCAAACCTGACTTAGTGCAAGTGATAGATGACCGCCAGTATAAGTACTGCCGAAATGCTTTGGCCAAAGTAGTGTAGTATACCTAACGTCCACTTAGACTGTGAGACGAATTACACTGTCAGTTCACAGTAGTCCAAGTTACATGCTAGATTGAGATTGTGAGGGCACAAGGATTTAGTTATGTAGGATTACACACTATGCTCAGTTGGTCATATAGAACCGGTTACCCAACCAATCTCTTCGTAGAAGGGAGGGCCGTCTACTTAACAGTAAACGTGCGGGGGACCGCAATATAAGTCCGTGGTTGGTGGAAAAAGCACCTGAGTGATGTTTCTCCTCCACAGTAGACTTCTGATGAACCAAGGTTTGAAAGGGAAGATCCTGGACAGTCTTATTCCTATTTGCTCAAAAGCTTCCGAGCTATGTTTGAAACTTGTAAGATTCTTACCTTGCTTTTTATTTTGAAGAAAAGTAATCATGAAAGCGTGCTCTGTTATTTACTTGGAAAATAGAACAATGATGTATCGTGTCTTTTATTTCTTTATGATGAAATGTTCAATTAGAATGAAAAGAAAAGTTATTTACTTTGTCGTTTAATTGTATTTCCTTGTATCTTATTAGTGAAAATAGAAAATTTTTTGTTTACCCGGTTTTGGGGTTGTTACATGTGGTATCAGAGCTACCAGGTTTAGCTCTGGAACCTATGAGTTCACCAAATTTTCCATTTCCAACATTACCTAATGTTGTGAAAATTCTTGTGTCAGGATGGTACGTGTCAGATTTACGGCAAGAAAGTCCGTGATCGGAAACGAACGCTACCTAAGGGCCAAGAAGGAAAAGGAGGCAATTGTGAAAACAATTGAAGGAACCAACTATGACAACGCAATTTGGTTGAGTGACACTGAAACCTTCAGTAACGCACTTTCCCGAATCCATAGTGAGAAGAGAAAGATGAAACTGGAGGCAATGTACAACTACCCTCCCTCCGTTGCACCCGAAGAGTCTGAACCCTTATCTCTATCCAGAGATATGCCATCTGAAGGAAGTTCCAGTCCGGCCTTCATGTTTAGGGATCCTAGAGTTGTCCCAATGGCGGAAGTAATTATGATATCTTCAAGTAAAGAGTCCGAGGAATACACACCAAGGACACCGCCAATGGAGAAATGGTCTCATGAACAAATGGACCATAAAGAAGAAGATAACTTAAAGGATACTGCATTCCGAATATATGTATCGGACAATAAATCCGAGGGTTACTATCCATTTTGGGATAGGGAAGATCAGATTAGGGAAGAACTTATTGAAAGAGAAATACAACTCTCTCAATCTATAGGATACACCCCTCTTAGTTATGTATCCGAGAATGAATCGGAAGGGTATTCGCCCCTTGACTATTTGAATAGTCGTTCTATGTAAATCTTATGGATTCTTTGAAATCCTCCTACTATAAATAAAACAAGGTTTATCTATCAATCAATGTCAAATATTTTTGTGTGAAAACTTCTGTTTGTTTGAATGGTGTTTGATTATATGTTTACTTAGTAGTAAAGTAAAAATTAATCTAACTTGAAATTAAATTTCAGGTTATAATTTCTTTAACTTATGGTTCAAGTATACGAAAGAAATCGAAATAAATCCAAAGCAAATCAGCAAGAAGAATTGCCACCGGCTGAGATGGAAGCTAAGCTAGACCAGATATTGGCTAGACTAGCCAACCTTGAGTAGGAAAGAGCCAAGGATAAGGGAGAAAAAGATATAACTATAGAAGAGTTAGAAGAAAATTCTTCACACCATGAAGAAAGAGAGAAGTCTCCTACCAATTCCAGGGATAAGAACAGAAAGATGATATCCCGAGAATTAACAAGGGATATGAAGAAGATTTATCCACCCAAGTTCGATGGAACTGCTGGGGGTGACGAAGCCGAAGCATGGCTTGTCCAAATGGAAAAGTACTTCGAAATCCGAGATTACGATGAAGTCACCAAGGCTGCTTGGGGAGCCTACCAGTTGGCTGGAGAAGCTTCTAACTGGTGGATGAATAAAAAGCTGGAGCTCAACCTAAGTTCATGGAAGTTAACTTGGAACGAGTTTGTTGAAATCTTCCGTAACCGGTGGTTGCCTCAACTGTATTATGATCAGAAATTGTCCGACTTCCAGGAGCTGAAACAAGGAACCATGACGGTTCACGAGTACTGGGAGAAATTTACTCACCTTATCCGCTATGTGCCAGTTTATCTCAAGGATGAACGATTCCAAATTCGGAAGTTCATTCTAGGTTTAAATCATCGGATAGGAAGAGAGGTTGACATGCATGGTCCAACCACTATGGACCTTGTATATGAAAAAGCTATCCGTCAAGAACAGAAGCTTAGGGCAGATTCCTACTATCAAGATAGGAAGAATCAGAGGAAGGACAGTGATGGGGGCAACAAGACGGCATCAAGGAAGGAAGACTCCACTTTCACTTCCAGAAAGCAAAAAGGGAAGCGGTCTCGCTTCAATGGAAAAGATTTCAAGGGAGACAGGAAAAGGAATGACACCACCAACAAAGATGGAAATGGAACAAGCAAGTCAGGAATAATTCCTGAAAAGAAAGGACCAAGGGATGGATGTTTTATCTGTAAGGGAAACCACTATGCAAGTGAGTGCCCTGATAAGACTTCTAGCTCTAAGTCACGAGGAAATGCCTTGCCTTCGCAGCAGGCGATGTTCCAGCAGAGGATTCATGCTGCAGTGGACGATCGGCAGGCGGACCATCAAATCACCCCGATCGAAGTTCAAGGTAACCTTTTCGGATTACCTATTTCTGTTTTAATCGACACTGGTGCAACTGAAAATTTTGTTTCACCTAAAGTAACTAGGCAATTGTCTAGGAAGGCAGGGTACATGGAAAAGACATGGAATGTAGAGTATGCAAACCAAACAAGAGCAAGGGTTGACCAATGTCTATTTGAGGCTAGGTTAGAATTACCCAACTTTGCCACTGAGGTTAACCTATATGTCGCACCTCTAGGGTCCTATGATGTAATCTTAGGAATGAATTGGCTGTGGAGACATAGGGCTATTGTAGATTGCCAAGCCAAGACTGTAAAATGCCTTGATGATTTAGGAAACCTTGTAGAAATCCAAGGGATACCCAGGAAAGTGACTGTTCGGCAGATCACAGCAATGCAGCTGATGAAAGCCAAGAAGAAAGGTTGTCAACTTTTTGCAGTCAAAATTGAGAAACTAGGCCAAGAAGATGGAAACTCTGTGTTTCAAAGTTCTCAAGAACTTGAAGATGGAGAAGTGGAAGAAACAGGCAGATCAGATATGGAGAAGTATCCTATCTTAAGAGACTATGCTGATGTATTTCCAGAGGAACTACCAGGTCTTCCTCCAAAGAGAGTGTTCGATTTTTCAATCGACATTGTGCCAGGATCTGAACCAGTATCTAAGGTACCTTACAGAATGACTACAACTGAGCTCATGGAATTGAAGGCACAGTTGGATGAATTGCTGTCCAAAGGGTTAATACGACCTAGCGTATCACCATGGGGAGCACCAGTAATATTTGTCAAAAAGAAGGATGGTACATTACGTTTATGCATCGATTATCGAATGCTAAACAAAGCAACGGTAAAGAACAAGTACCCGTTGCCACGTATTGATGACCTCTTTGATCAGATGAAAGGTGCAGCTGTATTTTCAAAGATAGATCTGAGATCCGGATATCACCAGCTGAGAGTGAAGGATGAAGATATTTTCAAAACAGCATTTAGAACTCGCTATGGACATTATGAGTTCACAGTTCTACCATTTGGTTTAACTAATGCGCCTGCAGCCTTCATGAATCTCATGAATAGTGTATTCAGAGATTACTTGGATAAATTTGTGTTAGTCTTTCTAGACGACATATTGATTTACTCCAAGAATGAAGAAGAACATTGTAAACATCTTGAGATGGTGTTACAAAGGTTAAGAGAGCACAAGCTTTATGGGAAACTGTCCAAGTGTACTTTCTTTCAAGAAAGAGTGCACTATTTGGGCCATGTTATTTCAGCTGAAGGAATAGCAGTAGACCCAGCAAAAATAGAAGCAGTTATGCAATGGCCTGTACCCAAGAGCGTGTCTGAAGTAAGGAGTTTTATGGGATTAGCTGGATATTATAGGAAGTTTGTGGAAAACTTTTCAAAAATTGCTTTCCCTATAACATCTTTACAAAAGAAAGGTAAGAGATTTGCCTGGAATGAGAAGTGCCAGGAGGCGTTTGATCTTCTCAAGGAAAAGTTAACCACCGCACCAATTCTAAAAGTACCAGATCCTGAAGGAAGCTTCACAGTCATAACTGATGCTTGTGGAGAAGGATTAGGAGGTGTGTTGATGCAAGAAGGACAAGTAATTGCTTACGAGTCCAGGAAATTAAAGCCATATGAAATGAATTATGCTTCGCATGATTTAGAGTTGGCAGCAGTAGTACATGCTTTACAGATGTGGAGACACTACTTGCTCGGGAAGCCATTTCAATTGAAAACAGATCACAATGGTTTAAGATATCTCTTTACTCAACCTAATCTAAATGCTAGACAGAGAAGATGGTTGGAGTTAATACCAGATTATGACTTTAATATTAATTATATTAAAGGAAAGGAAAATAGAGTTGCTGATGCCTTAAGTAGAAGACGCCATATTGCATCTATTGTGACAATTCAAAGCGACTTCAAGGAACAAGTGCTTTTGAAATGCAAAGAGGATGAATTTTACTTACAGGTTAAGCAGGCACTCATTAAGAATCCTTTAGACTCTAGGTATGAAGGGTATCAATTCGAATCCAGTGGAGTACTAAGGTACAAGGATAGGATGTATGTGCCTGATATCAAAGAATTGAGAAATCTTGTATGGAAAGAAATTCATGAGGCACCATATTCTGGACATCCTGGAGTAACCAAAATGATGGCTGATGTGAAACCATTATATTTCTGGAAAGGAATGAAAGGTGATGCCGCAAATTATGTAGCTCAATGCCTTGAATGTCAAAGAGTAAAAGCTGAACATCATCATCCAGCAGGATTGTTGTATCCTCATGATATTCCTGAAAGGAAATGGCAGGTTATAAGTATGGATTTTGTGCAAGGATTGCCAATGTCTAGGAACAAGCATAACGCCATTTTGGTAGTAGTGGACAGGCTAACTAAGGTAGCACACTTCATACCAGGGAATCTAACCGATGGAGCACCGCTCATAGCAAGAAAGTTTGTACAGGAAGTTTTTAGGTTGCATGGTATTCCTGAGAAGATTATATCGGATAGGGATGCACGCATCACTTCTAGGTTTTGGCAAACCTTGTTTTCTGCATTGGGAACGCAGTTAAACATTAGCTCGGCATATCATCCGGAAACGGATGGGCAAACTGAGAGGGTAAATCAAGTTATGGAAGACCTACTTAGGGTATATTGCATGGATCAGCAATATAAGTGGGAAGACTATTTATCCTTGGTTGAATTTGCATATAACAACTCGTATCATTCTGCAATTAAAATGGCTCCTTTTGAAGCTTTGTATGGTCGAAAGTGTCGAACTCCTATAAGTTGGGATAAACTTGAGGATCGAGTAAGTCTTGGGCCAGAAATGTTAGCAGAAATGGAAGAACAAGTTAAGGTTATTAAGCAAAGGTTAGCAGAGGCTAACAGTCGACAGAAAAGTTATGCAGATGCTAAGAGAGTGCCACAAAGTTTTGTCATAGGTGACAAGGTACTTTTGAGAGTGAAACCTCACAAAAGTTCCATTAACTTTGGAAAGAATTCTAAATTGGCTCCACGTTATGTTGGACCATTTGAAGTCTTAGAAGAAGTAAACCCTGTAGCTTACCGAATCGCTTTGCCACCTGCTCTTGCTAGAATGCATAATGTCTTCCATGTATCTTACCTTAAAAAGTATATTGCTGGAGATAATCATGTTATTGATTGGACTGCCTTACAGGTAAGGGATCCAGGAGTAATAACTCTCGAGCCCGTCAAGGTGCTGGAAATACGTAAGCTACACCTACGTAACCGAGAAGTCTCACAATGCAAGGTTCAGTGGGACCAGTATGCGGAAGACTCAGCAACTTGGGAGGACTATGCGGAAATCCGTAGAAGATTTCCTGACATTCTTGAAGTTTTTGAGAATGCTGAACAATAAAGATTTTGTTTAGTTTTTTGCTTTGAATAATACCTTTGGTCATCGAGGACGATGAATCATAAGGGGGGGAGTATGTTACACCCCGGAATTTGTATAGTTACTATTCTAGTAATGCTTAGAGCATTCTGATTGTAAGGAAGGTTTTGAATGAATAAATGTGATTGAACTTTGTTGTCAATATGAAATCCTGTTTACATGTTATGTTTGGCTCATTCTGTATTCTTGATTGATGTTATTCTTGAATAAAACAATGAATAGAGGAAAGTAATTAGTCTTGTTTTATATATTTGATTTATATATACTGCAAATATTGTGAGCATTTGACTGCCGTGGTTTTGTGCCATGGATGCAGGAACAGGAGCTATTCCTCCAGGTGGAGGGGAAATATCACTCAGGAAGAGGAACTTGGTCGGCTAACCGGTAAAGTTGATCGTATGAGCATACACACACTTCACTAAGGATTTTAGGAACTGAGTCAGATTAAGTTGTCATGATAAGTCATCCTTAGGCTTAGGAGTTATGATTACTTCTTCATGCTTTATGAGTGGTGTTCCTTGATTGACTGACTTACTGTTCTGTGAGCCTTGAATGTGAAATGTGAACTGATAAGTTACTGATGCCTGGAATTTACAGTTAAATGTATAAATACGTGTTTATGCAATTACGTCTATTAGAGGTGCTCTGACTGGCCTATAATACACGTAATTGGAGATTTGAAAATAAACATGTATAGATATATTTAAGTGTAAACTGGGTAAGTTAATTAATATATTTAATATCGATGTTATTATAGTTTTATCGATAATATAATATATTAATATATCTAATATAATATTTGAATATTATATAGATATATTTATATATTTAAAGAAAGGTAAGTTAAAAACTATAATAATATTGTATTGAATATAATACAAAATATATTAATACATTTTAATGAGAATATTAAAATATCTAAAACTTTGGAAAGATTTTATATAAACTATAATCTTTGGCATTTAAATTTACATTTATCTTATAAAGGTATTTGAGTTTATTTACCTTTGGAAATAAAGGTAATAAGACTTTCATAGTCTTTGGTAAATACTTTGCAAACCATACAAAGGAAATTCGAAATATTGAAATACTTGGAAAATATTAAAAGGAAAAAGAATTTCGAAATTTTGTAAAGACCAATGGAAATTTATAAAAATCATTTAAGGAAATGTAAGTATGAACTATAGACTTTGGAAAGTATAAAAGAAACATTTGAAAAATCGCGGATTTCTTCCCGTGAAGAAATCGCGCGACTGTGTTAAGCAAAGAAATGGCGAAAAACTTCAGCAAATACAGTCCGCGCCCAGCTCACACTTGAAAGACTTGGTCGCGGATGCTAAAGCGCCACCATTGTGGACGCGTGGGTGGAAGAAAGGTAACAGCAATTGTAAAAAAACCCTTGACGTTTTCAAACCGAAAACTTTGGACGCCATTTGTGTTGCAGTCCGCCATTTTTGAAGGCAAGTTGAATGTTTAACCTGTACGTGGTTGATCCACGAAATTGGCATGTGATATGTTGAAACATTCTTGAGAAATTATGTTGAATCATCAACTCTTTTGCTGTGTGTTTGGCTATTCGACTGCCACTGCGGATTTTGACATTTTCAAAATGAGAGGTGTCGAATTCTCATGCCTACAAGGTAGGAAACATGAGAATTCGAAACCTATAAATAGGTTCTCACTCATTGTTGAAAAACACTCAATTTTTCATTCACTCTCCTTGCCTTGGAAAATTCGAAATACAGTGCTGTGGTATTTCTGTGTTTTGAAATTCCATTTTATGAAAGCCATTGTCATTTTATGAGAGCCATTGCCATTTTATGAAAGCCATTGTCATTTTATGAGAGCCATTGCCATTTTATGAAAGCCATTGTCATTTTATGAGAGCCATTGCCATTTTTGTGAAAGCCATTGCCATTTTGTGAAAATCATTTGCAATTGAGACAGTATTGCTGAGAGACAGTACTTTTTGCATTTACCTGAAAGTAGTATTTGCTTAAGCTGAGAGAAGGCTGCGAAGGACGGTGGAGCAAGGATTGAAGCTACCGATCAAGCTCATACGCAAAAGGAAATCAGGCATGAGATATATGTTGATAGATTTTCTGTCATTTATTTTAAAATGTATGATTAGATTGCTTGATTATGTCTTGCTTTATGAAAGGAAAAATAATAAGAAACCTCTATGTTCTATGAAATTGCTGAATTGGGAATAGTTTAATTCCTTAGAAAAGGCTTATTGAATTTAAGAGATAGCTTAAAGAGCTGGTCAAATTGGGGAATAGTTTAATTTCCTTAGAAAAGCTTTTGAAATAGCTTAGAGAACTTGATGAATTGGAATAACTTAAAAGCATGTTGAAACGAATCAGTTTGAAATCATAGATGAATTTGAAAGGGAAATATTTGTTTACTTTTAGTAAAGTACCTTATAATTTGTATTGCTTGAATACTGCTTGAATTCCTTAAGTAAAGGAAAGGGATTAGTTATTAATACTAGGACGAGGGTGGATTCAGAACCAAGGTAGTCTAAAGCTTTAGAGTTAAATAGGTTAACTAGAGAAAGCTACGTACTCCATGGATAAAGATTTCCATGTTGGGAAGTACCAGAGGGACCCCTTGTTGACTGTACTCCATTTCCTGTTTAAGTAGTTGAAGTAGGAAGTCTAGGGTGATTGACTACCCATTGAAGGACTCAACCTACGCGTAGGATAAGGCAGCCTTAAGTCAAACCAAACCTGACTTAGTGCAAGTGATAGATGACCGTCAGTATAAGTACTGCCGAAATGCTTTGGCCAAAGTAGTGTAGTATACCTAACGTCCACTTAGACTGTGAGACGAATTACACTGTCAGTTCACAGTAATCCAGGTTACATGCTAGATTGAGATTGTGAGGACACAAGGATTTAGTTATGTAGGATTACACACTATGCTCAGTTGGTCATACAGAACCGGTTACCCAACCAATCTCCTCGAAGAAGGGAGGGCCGTCTACTTAACAGTAAACGTGCGGGGGACCGCAATATAAGTCCGTGGTTGGTGGAAAAGCACCTGAGTGATGTTTCCCCTCCACCTTAAGACTTCTGATGAACCAAGGTTTGAAAGGGAAGATCCTGGACAGTCTTATTCCTATTTGCTCAAAAGCTTCCGAGCTATGTTTGAAACTTGTAAGATTCTTACCTTGCTTTTTATTTTGAAGAAAAGTAATCATGAAAGCGTACTCTATTATTTACTTGGAAAATAGAACAATGATGTATCGTGTCTTTTATTTCTTTATGATGAAATGTTCAATTAGAATGAAAAGAAAAGTTATTTACTTTGTCGTTTAATTGTATTTCCTTGTATCTTATTAGTGAAAATAGAAAATTTTTTGTTTACCCGGTTTTGGGGTTGTTACATTTGAACAAAGATTATTCCCCCCAAAACCCTCAACAACATGCATTTATTGACATTTTTCAAATTTGAAGGGGCACATTGGCCAAAACTTGCACAAGCTTTGACGAATCCCATCATGCCAAGTGTCTCTATTCTATTGGAGGGGATTTAGTCTCACATTGGCTAAACTTGACCTCTCTTCTCTCAACTTATTCTATAAATGCAAGCCATTTTCTCTCATTTCAACAGACATCTTGAAGGTATCTACACTATAGGCAACTTGAGCTCATAGCAACTCATTGTCTATTGGCTTGGAAGAGGATTGGGAAAGGGCTCTCTCACATTTTCATGGAGGGCGCCATTCCAACATAGAATAGGTTGTGTTCATTTTCTCTAATGCATGCTTGTCTTAGTTTTTTATTATCATGGCTTGGAGATTATGTTTTACATCATTCTATGAGGATGGTTGAACTTATACAAACAATGTGTAAGATTTCACCATACTACAATTAATATATTATTATCATAGTATATTATATTATTATTATATTTTATAATTATTAATATAGATTTTTTTAAATCTGATTTTTCCCCTTTTTTTCACGATTTTTTCTAAAAATCTTATACTATTGATTTGCCGATTTTTTCCCAAAACGATTTTTGCCTATGATTTATTGCACATTTCAGGGTTGCTGTTTAGAGGTGGATCGCTTTCAATTAGGACCTATGCCATCATTTTTGGAGGAGCCACATCATTTTTGGCAGCCAATACATAACCCTAGTGCTGCGATATGCATGTTTTTGGTCATTATAGGGGTGTGCCATCATCATTTGCTGCTACAACACTCATTCTTAGCCAGTTACCTTGTTGTTGAGGGCATTTGGACCACCACAAGTGTTGTGATCTGCAAGTGTCAGGTCATTTTGAGGTCATTTCGGGTTTATAATAGCTGTTGCAGTACCTTTTTCATCTTGGTGGACTGCTGTGCTAGCCTTTTTAGCTCTAGATCTTAAGTGCTCACACTTGGAGAAGAGCTGTCATCACCATTTCCAGTTGTTGCAGCCTTTTATCAGTTATCTAAAACCAATTTCCAAGGGTTTTTAGGGTCCCCTTTTCAAAACTAAAATAATTAATAATATTTTAAGCTAGGCCCAATCACTTTATTTTCAAATGGGCAACTTAAATATTTAAATTAAGTGTTTTAACATTTTATTTGAAATGTAATTCAAGAAGTGCTTTTGGGTGTAATTTAAATTATTTTTAATACTTGTAGGGTAAAGTAAATAAAAATAAAATAAATTCAAATAGAGGGCCCAAAGTAGGTGCCTATAAAAGAGAGGTCAAAGCTCAAACCATGGTATCTGATTTTGTCATTCCATTATTCCGTTCATTTTGGAGATTGAAGCATTTAAAGACAAAAACCCTTGGTGTTGGAGATGCAAAGGACAAAAGACCTCTTGGTTTTTCAGATGAGAACGAAAACCTTCATATCCTTTGAGGCGATTTAACTCAAGGATTGCGTTTGGGCTTATTGATTATGGTTGTTTGATTCATATTTGCAAGCAAATTGTACCACATCATCAACTCAACATTTTCGGTTAAGTTTTCAAGTTTATATGTTACTGCTACAGTGCTTTATTGAAGATTTTAGTTTGGATCGATTACTATTTGCAAGCAAATCATTCAATAGATTTTTGGAACACTTTCATTTGTTAGCGTGGAGGTGTTTTAGGGTTTTATGCTACTGCACAACATTGATTATCATTGTTTCTAGCCACCATACTGTTGTGTCCAGCCATTTGTACCATGCTACAGGTCTGCTCATTGCCTTGAACAAATTGAAGTACCATTTTAGGGGTTTGGTCAGCTGTACCATCAGGATTTGATGTCTTTTTCAGTCATGCTATCAATGAGTTTTAAATATGCTGTATGTCATCTTATGAGTGGATATTTGTCACACTGAAATTCTGAAAAAATAGTTTTTCTGTTCAGCATACTAGCATTGGTATTTGTTTCAACTGTTACAATTAAACAAAAATCAGATTTGGGATTTCAATGTTGGTGTTTCCGTGTTTATTGCTGCTATCATAATTTATCTAGCAACTCATTATTCAATTCTACTTCCATATTTGGTTAATTTCAATGTATAAGGGTTTCATATAAATATTGGTGAATGATAGTATTGCTGTCCATAAGAAGTCAGTCATAAATCAACTGTCATATTTGATATATTTGACAAACGCAATTCAAATCTGCTGTTTACATTGCGTTTGAAGATGTCTACCAGCATTATTAGGGTTTGAATTTGCTGTTTGGAAATGTAAGCCTGATTTACAAGGGTTTGCAATAGTGTATTATTGCTAATCAGCTAGGGTTTGGCATCTACATTGGTCATTTGATTATTGTTTCAGCTTGCACATGTTTGATAAATCATCCATTTCCTAGAGTTTGTCTTGAAGAGGAAAGCTCTATTTTTTTACAATACTTTATGCAAAGGTAGGGTCATAATCTGTTAAGGATACATTGGTGAATTTGGAGAGAAGGCCATTCATATGGATAAAGACTTGCAAGATTGTGGCATCAAGATGAAGTACATTGAAGGATTGCATAGTAATCTAAGGAGGTCTGTGTTGCTAGTCAAGCTTAAAGATGAGGACATGGTAAGTACTCAATTCCCATTATTTAGAGATAAACGAGAGTCCATCATCCTCTTCTTGCAAGCCAAAAGCCAAAGGTAAATGTAAAGGTACACAATGCTACTACTACTTTTGCAAGAAAGAATTTAAGAATGCAAAAGTTATTGCTCCAGATTCCCAGAAGCAAATTTGGTATCTAAAGAGCTGGTAGACAAGCTTGGTTGGTTATATATTAACGTATACGAGAATCTGACTTGGATATGCTGATCATGAGTTGATCAACACGATATTAGTGAGATTTTGATTCCTTCCAAATCAAGTCGGTGATACATTGGAGTCATGTTCGGACTGCAACTGACTATGTTTGTTCCTCACTCAATCAGCATCGGTCTGCCTTCGGTTCGGTCTAATCCTAATCCATATTCATTGGGTTGGATGAAGCAAGGAGTTAAGATAGAGGTTACCGAACAATTGAAAGTTTAGTTTTTGATAAATAAGCATTTCATTGGTGAGGCTATTGCAGATTTTGTTGCTCTTGATGTTTTTGATGTAGTATTTGGTTGCCCATATCTGTACGTCAGATGCCATTGTCATGAGTAGAGCCAACAGATACCACTTGGTCAAAGATGGGGAAAGCTACATTATCAGTGCATATGAAGCTAAATTATCTGTAAATAGAGTGGATATTCAAATCCTTGCTTTATCAACATAAGCCTTAAGTCCTCCAATCAATGGACTGATATTCTCGCTGTTCTAGAAGTAAAATTTGCATATGATATAACAGGCATAAAAAGTCTTAAAACTAAGTTCTCTTGAACAAAACAGCATTAAAGAAGATAATCAACAGTAAAAGAGTAAATGTAACATGAAAATGAAACATGACACAAGGATTGACCTGAAGAAGTCCAATTTGAGTGAAAACTGAAGAAGAGTGGGATCAAATCCACACAGGTTGCTACCTCAAATCATTGATTACAAGGCTTATTGCTTCTTGGTGGCCTTCATGGACATCTTACACCATGAGCTGACATTCAAATACCTATGACAGCTAAATATCACTATTCTCAGACCTTCCAGCTGCACTAACACTTGTATAAAACTTGTACACTGCTCTGAAATTCTTACTTACAGTCCAATGAAAATGAAAATAACTCCTTTATAATTTAAGGTATTGTTATAACTTACTTGTTCATCAGTGAACAAGAGAATCATGAGGAAGTCTGATGTACCCAGAAGCTCCAGAGTTTGAAAGAACACCGATTCTTCATTGCTAGGAATTGAAATTTTTAACCTATTTATAGAAATATTGTAGACTATATTTGAAGAAGAAGCTACTAACTATTCATATATTTAAACTTTATTATGCTACAATCATTGTTCCTTACTATTTCATGTGTTTTGGAACATGTTGTGACCTATTTCACACATTGCCCTATTGCAAATGGGGACCCCCAATTTTTTTTGGTTTTGTCCTCGCGTTGCAATTTCATGGGTCCATTTGTTTGAGAGTCCAGAGTTTGAGTTTTTGAGAATCACCTTGGTCAAGTTGAGATTTTGAACCCGTATCTGTGCCAAGACGTCATGGAAATGCTCGGAAGGTCCGAAAGATGAGGATTGCCTGTGCTTTGAGTCAATTTTGACACTTCCTATTTTTTAGGGATTCTGCTTTTTTCACTTTTTTGATTTTTGGTACTTTTGGACCATTCTGGAGTTCCTATTTTTTTAGGGATGCTTTTTTGCTTTTTTCTATTTTTAGAAAGTTTCTATTTCAGTGTCCCACTTGTCATGAACCCATCGTACCTCCAGAGAGAGAAAAATCAACGAAAAATCAAAAGTGATGGGTCAAATTCATGGCAATCAAGAATGACAAATGGCATAAGTTTGGAGAAATTCGCCAAGTGGAAAAATGGAAGAAAATGGCAAGGCCATCTTGAAGTCCACCATGGAGGTGTCAAAGGTCATGGAAAGTCCGCCCTTGCCTATGGTAGGCCAACCTCAAAGTCCGTCGAAGTCCTGGCAGGCCAACCTCAAAGTCCGTCGAAGTCCTGGCAGGCCAACCTCCAAGTCCGCCATCCTCTGGAAGAGCAAGCATGAAGTCCACTATGGGCAAGGAGAGGTCAAAGTCCGCCCCAAACCTTTGAAAAGTCAATGGAAAACACCTTGGAAAGTCCGCCCAAGCCAAGTAGAGATGGAAAAAGAAAGGCGAAGTCCGCCTAGAAGAGAGAAAAGAAATTTGTCTAAGGCATTGGCAAAAATACGCCAAGTGAAGGATGGCCAAGCCATCATGAAGTCTGCCCCCCTCAGCATGGTAAAATTTCTAAGGCATAGGAGAAGGATGTGATTGGAAAAAAAGTCTCCAAGTCCGCCCAGCTAGGAGAAGGAGAGAAAATTTAAAATTTTGGCTAAGTATGGAGTAATGTCCAAACCTTAAGCCAAGTCCGACTTTGGAACATTGGAATATGTCTGGCTAAGTACGAAGTCCGCCCAAGAAGACGAGACTGGCGAGAAAATCATGAAGTCCGCCCTGGCTAGACAAAATGAATAAAATCAATATTTAGCCATGGTAAATTAAATATCGCCAAGGGTTAAATAATTTAATGGGTTGGAAATAATTAAAGAGGTTGGACATTTTAAATACTTTGGATATTTTATTATTTATTTTCCAACACTTAGGAAAATTTATTTAAAATGTTCAATGTCTGGAGAGAAATGGAAAATAACATGGGAAATAACAAATTTGCCTTAGACAAAATTAAATTTCTCCATGATTCGAAGATCAAAAGGGTTGGAAAATTGGATTTGATATATTAAATATTTAGTATTTTCCAACATTTTAAATATTCAACATTAAGGTGAATTTTTGAGAAAAAATAAATCTAAAGGATTTTGGCTGAGGGTGGCACCTGGATAGAAAAATGGAAACCTTCTTTCAAAATCTCTAGTATTGGAAGAGATAAAACAAGTCTAACTCGATGAACTTAGAAAGAAAACACGAAGTTGCTAAAATTATCAACTTCTCCAGCATTATAACAAGGTCGACTTGTTTCTCTCAAATCATTCTTTCGTAGGTTGATCAAAAGTTTTCTCTTCAGCTCTTTCGAAGTTGGGAAAGATAAAGTTTGGAATGAAGAATTTGTGAAAGCAAAGTTGATTTTCTTGGCGAAAGGATAAATTCTTGGGCTGGGAGAGTGAATTGCTGAAGAAATAAGGTGGAAATTTTAGCTGAAAAGAGTATCTCCAGCAAAAAGAGGTGCACTTCTTCTCTTGATTTTTAGAAGTTGGATTTAATTTGCAGCCAAAAGATAATTTCAAAGGTTTAAAATTGGATTGGCAAAGTTCTTCTATTCTTCTCCCGTCACTCTGACAGAGATTTGTCAAGGAATTAGCAAAGTTCGCCATTTTCAGCTTGCTTTTTTGCAGAAATTCATATTTTTAACAAGCTGAAAGTATAAATCTTTCGAATAAAGGCCCGGAATAACCAGATTTCAAAAGTCTTTATATTAATGTTAATTTTTTTTGTATTGCAGGTTGATGACCACCCGAGGAGAACCATCAAGACAGGCGCAAATGAAGTTCGCCAACAAGGGGTTGCAGCCGGAGTCTAAAATTAATTCTAAGTGGAAAAATATTACAGACACCAAACTCAGACATGTTGACTTCAAGGAATTCAAAAAGAGGATATATAGGCACGATGGATTCCTGCCAATGCCCATTGCCCGACGGATGATGAGGAATGGCATCGTCTAGGCTGCCGGACTCCCACCAGCAGTAGAATGTGCCGAGTTGATGGTAGAATGCGCCATCCATTATAATGCACAGGAAAGACAGATTGTTGCGCCTGATGGGAGAATACTGGCTCATCTTAGAGAGTTGGCGATTGAAGAGGCATTTGGAATTCCGACCTACCACATAACTTCCTACAAAACTAAGGAGGATGCCAAAAAGTTGTATGAAGACAAATTTGAACTTTGCGCCACAAAAATTAACAAATCATGGCTGTAAAAATCGAGAACTTTTGCCAAGAAAATGCCCAAGAAGCTGTTGTGCACATATTTTAAAGAAGACTATGGGGACATTATTTTATTATTGAACAGAATGGTTGGCAATCCCCAAGGTGCACACTTTGAGACATGGATGTACTATTTCATAGATGAAATTACTGTAGGAGTGAAGATGTTCAACTGGTCCCGCATGATAAGTGACAGTCTTCACGAGCAACTAATCAATCTGGAGAAGACAAAAACATTTTACATGAGCTCCTATGTCATTTATATGCTGGCCAGGACTTACAAATATGTAGGGTTGATCTGCAAGGGCATGGTTGGCAACAGAGAAAATGAATTAAAATCTTATGACTGTTATCCGCAGTTGCAACTGAGTGAGAAAGCCCACTTCAGACGGGCCCATGATGCTTTCCTCATGTACATCACCAGAATACTCCAAGGAGGAACTCACCAAAGGTTGACTCACGAAGCTAAGAGCTTAATCAACAAGTATGGATCCTGGTTTATCTAGTTTCCGAGATTCACATACATCAAAATACAGGGATTCATTGGGAACCCTTACAAACTTCCAATCTTTCCCACCAACAAAATGATCTTGCTAGAAGTCTTGAGACAGTTGGAAACATACCAGAGCTTCCAAAGGACAAAGCAAAAGGTGATTGCCACTTTCCCATTCTTCATCGGAAACATGCTGGAATCCCGTCCTTCGGCACAAGCAGCCGAGAGTGCCAGGTTGGAGATACAACGGTATTCGTTCACAACTTATTGGTCCAGAGAAATTTTTGATCCTTACCATCACATTGGGACTGTGGATGGAAGAAAGTATAAGCATAGAGTTGAATTGGAAGACTTCTGGGCAGACGTTGCAGATGAGTATGAGGTCAGAAGGAGGCTATGGTCCAGATTGCCGGCAAGCCTGATCAGAATGACTGAGCTCTGTCGAGTACCTGATCAGCTCGAGGATGACAGAGAGTATGTCCAACCATGTTTTGATGAGAATTGGCCCCTTCCTGTTGTAAAGTGGTCAGAGCCCGAGCATGCAGATTTGAATACCTTAATGAGACCAGTAGTTAAATATTCTCAATGGTGGGTTGATCATCAGATTCAGGAGTTGAGACAGAGGAAGGTGACGCTCACTTATGACAGGCTGAGTGAGATGGAATCTTACTCCTCGAACGCAAAAGCATCCCACGGTGCCGAGTTGATGGAAACTACTAACTCCAGGAGGAGGAAAGAGGCAGCTGCAGACATAGAGCCCGTTCAAAAGCAACTGAGGATAGAGCCATCACACTCTGCTGCATCCAGGAATATTGATGAAATAGTGGTCACTGTGGATGATTCATTGGCTGACATAAGAATTCTATCCCTGATCCATGAGGGGAATATTGAGCCAATCCAGCTAGACGATGACGAGCCACCATCTCCCATGGGCACGGAAATACTTGGTTCAGATAATGAAATGGATATCCAGAATGATGACTTTCAAGAGGGAATGATTTCCACTCTTAAAGGAATCTTGGATGTTCCAGGCGGAGAAAATGTTCAGGAGGAGGACGGCATTGAACAACCCACAATTCCTGACTGGGTGAAAGAGAGACTGAAGATACAGGTGCCAATGGAAACTTAGGAGGAAGATGATGTTGCAGATTTCTTGGCTAGATTAGAACAAGTTATTGTGAAGCAGCCCACTGAGAAATTCTCCACGATACAGAGGGATGAAGCTGACAGTCATTCTGTGCATATTGTAGTGCCAATAGTGGACAAGCTACAAGAAGATATTGCTCCACACGAGTATGTCATCACCACTGTTTTTTGGGTCCAATTACAAAAGGCCAAGAAGTTGAGGAGTTGGACAACTTAGTGTCTACTATCAAGGCAAGGCTGGAGAAGGAAGTGGCGAAGAAGAAAGAATATAAGGAGGTTGAGCGCCAAAAGGAGTATATTCAACATCTAACCAAATTGCTCGATCAGGATAATACAACAGCTCCTCTTCTGAATTCCTCACAGGAAACAACCGAGGATGTTGGAGAAGATATGGTCACGGCTAGGGAAGCCAAGGAGTGGATGGCAATTAAAGGCATAGAAGTAGCTGTGTTCCTAGAGAGATTGACACTAGTCTACGAACAAACTGCCTTGTTGCTTTCCAGACTGGCTGCCATGGCGGAAGTTTGAGATAATCTTCCAAATATTCAGGAGAGAATCATTATGTGCCTTAGAGTGTTGAAGGGAGTCCCAAAGCAGGAGCCGATCGACGGGAAGATAATTGCAGCAGGCGCTGCCTATGACTTCCATACTTGGTATTGGGCATTGACAGCACGAGGCGAAGTTTTGGAAAGGGTGAAGTCTGATGGGATCAAAGTTGAGGAACAAGTTAAAGAAATTCAAAATAAGATCTTCTTCATAGCTGCAGACATGTTGGATAAGGAGATCATTCGAGAAAACGACTTACAGCTGGAAAGTCTAAGGAGCAGAGTTCAAGAATCCTTCTTCTCCATTGCAGGACCTATTTTGAGACAAAATTGGATTAGAGTGGCGAACTTCTCATCTATCCAGGATGCCTCATGAAGAATGAGCCAGAATGGGAGAGTGCCTTTGCCAGATGCGCTGAAGACTTGGACGGGCTGGAATTCAGGATCAACATGCTGCTGCAGGTTACCATGGAAGAGGTCGTTTTGATCGTGTCCAGGTTCATCGAACACATTGCAGCTCGAGAGGATAGGGACACACCTCCTTGAAATTAGCTCCTAATGCCACTTGTTTCACATGCAATTAGTGTCAGTGATATTTTTAGAAACCCTAATTAGGGTTTAATGTTTTGATCTTGGCCGTTGATTTGTTTCAATCTGGGCCCTTCGTTTATTCTCTAGAACTCTATATAAACTTGTGAACTCTCATTTTCAATTTGTGAAGTGAGTAGTATGAAATTGTTGCGCATTGCTACTTCCGATAATAAAAGATCTTATGCATGATTTGCTTTGAATTCCTTTTATTGTCAAGTGGTTTGCAAGGTTGCATATTTCCTTCAACACTTAGATTAGAATTAGAGTAGAATTTTATTTGAATGTTTGTTAAATGAATGTAAGATCTGATAGTGGTGATTGGTGAAACCTAGCTCATACTTTCTTTGGATAGATGATTTTTATCCAATGCGTAAAGTTAGCCCAAGCTTTGAAATTGTGGATGCTTAACTTCAGTTTGAATGAGTATTATTCTAGACATGAAAATTACAATCACACCCCTTGAAGATTGCACCCACTTTGTGTAGTTGTCCCAGGGAGGCGAAGCAAAGTGTGGTTACCAGTTTCACCCAATCATTACCGTCTCTTGAGTTCTTAGGCATAGATTAGAGCTCCTAAACCCTTATCTTTTTACATTTTTTTGAAATCCTAAAAGCCCCAATGGAAAGAGCAGTTAACGTTAAAACCGTCTAAGTCCTAAGCTTGTGAATAAATTCTAACGTAAGTCCCTTTGTGTTACCAGCATATCACAACGCCCCATTAAGCTTATCCACGTGTCATGACCTGATGAAAGAAACCTTGGAGTCGTCATATGATCTTCTCGCAATCTTAGCATACGCGGTGACTTTGTTCAAGAAAGGATAGAGTGTCTTTGGACATTTTATTCTGTGTTCGGTGAGTAATAAAACACACATCAATAGAACACCACATGGCAATATGGAATTATCAGTTTATTCATTAAGACTGACAGTTTAGCAAGAAAAGTTGTTGATTATTAATTTTTAGGTCCTTGACAATTCCACTTCAAGCCAAACTAGTACATGTGCTATAATTGGCTCCTAAGTTGGTAATTGATCTCTTGGACTCCAGATTTGATCTTATTGTAGCAAATGCTTATGATGCAAATGACTTCTTTTTACTGCCTTGATAACATTGCTTTTGTTACTGATGCCTATAAAACTTGTGAGGTTGTTTGTGAGGCTGTTTTAAGCATTGGTTTGTTTGATACTTATTGTTTGTGTTGCATTACTTAGTACAGTTGAAAATTTCCTGATTCATTACAATGTTGGCATTAAAATAGGACCTTCAAATTCCAGATAATATTTATACCTTCTTGGAACATAACCCGCAGAAGATCTAAATCATCCTATCCAATGTTAGTATGAAAAATAATCAGCATGTCTATATAATTAGAAACAATTCTCAGAATGTTTGAGCTAGTGATCAAGAAGTGTGATATCATGTCAATTTTGTTTGTCTACAAGACTAAAACAATAGGAAAGCATGTTTGACGTTGCTCAATAACATGTTTCTCTCTCAAATAGTAGTAAAAGTCTTTAATAAACTGTGATTTATTGCAATCACCAGTCATCCCAGTCAGTGTTTGATCTGAATTGGTTGCCAATTTTTTTTTCAACCAATTTTTTTGGATCATAACCTGTAGAAGATCCAAATCATAGTATGCAATGATAGTATGAAAAACAATAAGCACATCTATATAAAATAAACAATTCTCAGAATGTGTGAGCTAGTGGCCAAGAGGTTTGTTATATCATGTCAAATTTGTCTGTCTAAAGACAAACAATAGGAAAGCATGTTTGATGTTGCTCAATAACATGCTCCTCTCTCAAATATGAGCAAAAATGTTTAATAATCTTCGATTTATTGTGATAAATCACTGGTCCAATTGATCTGAATTAGAGTGCCATTTATTTTTCAGATGGTTGGCACAATTCCCAAGGCTACTGTTTTTACCTCTTTTTGTTCACACAGCTGCTGAGGTTGGTTTAATTACAATTTTTTTTATGTTTTTTTTTAATTTGCCTGTAAAATATGTGTTATTTTGAATTTTCTGTCAAAAGTTCATTTTCACACTGCAGATTTGGATTTTGCTGAACTGACCAAACATTGCATCAGTTTGCGTGCAGTCGAGGGAACTCATTCTTCAGTGAATGTTCATTCCATTCTCATTTAGTTAAGGCCTAATTACTTCTTTATAGCTCAGTTACCCATTCAGGTTTGGGTTGTTAGTTTTAGGATCAGAAATGAATTAAACAGAAATACAACAATAATGAACAATAGACACAGCAAATACCCTGGGAAAACCCTCCTTCTTGAGGGAGAAAAACCCAGCCACAAATATATCACTTATATATTTAATGAAGGAGCAGAAATCTGTTTTACAACTTGGCCAAACACTAGGCCGATCTGATGCAATTATGATAGCACCTCTCTAGATGCGAATTTTACAAGCAATAATGCATTCTTCACAATATCGATCTCCTTGAAGCAAGATATCAATCTGCTGTGAGAAAGTGAACTCCTCCCTGAAGTATGCGAACTTGTCTTGAATTAATATTGAATGCCAAATGAAATGAATCGCCTTGATTATATAGACACCAAGATGACTTTCCATGAAGAGTTGGCCTCTTCTACAAAAGAGACGACTTTACAAAAATGTGATGACTTTTCATTAAGTCGGCCATGAGAAAATAAATTAATTATTAAAATAGCAAGTCTGCCCTTTGCATTTATTTATTATTTTATATTTTGAATTCGAATTTAAGGGAGAAAGAGATCTCCCATCGCTACAGCATCAACACTCCCTCTTAGCTAGGGAGATATCTTTCCAGATATTCATGTCATGGAATCTCTTAACATGACACCCACAATGGCTACACCCATTTGTGGAAAAGAGTTCATCACGGAGTCACTCAACATGATATTGTCATGGAGTCACTCAACATGGCATCCACCATGGCTACTCCCATGTGTGGAAAGGAACATGTGCACAAGTGCCCATCACGAAGTCACTCAACGTGATGTCATCATGGAGTCTTTCAACATGACGTCCACCATGGCTACTCCCATGTGTGGAAAAAAACAAGTACAAAGAATTCATCACGGAGTCTCTCAACGTGATGTCTCATCTCAGTCTCAGAGATGAACAAGGGCTCGCACCTCATATTTCTCTGTCTCAGAGAAATATACACTACAAGGGTTTTCACCTCATATTTCTTCGTCTGAGAGAAATATACACTACAAGGGCTTTCACACACTACAAGGGCTTTCACCTCATATTTCTCCATCTCAAAGAAATATACACTACAAGGGCTTTCACCTCATATTTCTCCGTCTCAGAGAAATATACACTACAAGGGCTTTCACCTCATACTTCTCCATCACAGAGAAATATACACTACACAAATCTTCATGATGATGTGACTCCCTCTAAAGCTCCAATTACTTGCATCAACCTCTTGACCTCCTTGTCCAAGGTTGCCTTTGGTGGTTTGTCAGACTCCCTTTGAATGTTATTTCCTCCACTTCGAAGAAACTGATCGAATTTTAGAATAAGAAACCTTCTGAATTGACTTTAGAACTTGGCTCCTTCTGAGATGTCCCTATGTCATTTTCCGCAGTAGAAACAAGTTGTGTAGACCTTAATTTGCAATCTCGAGCAAAATGACCATACTTGTCACACCTGAAACATTGAATGTGAGAGAGATCCTTCTTCTTCTTTAGTTCTGGGGTAGAATCGGATCCTCTGTCTCTATACCTCTTTCTTCCTTTGCCTCTTTCTCTAGAAGTATGAGTAGCAAGAACTTGATTTTCTATATCATGATAGTTTCGCCCAATTCCTCTTGCTGTCAACTTGGACTCTTCTTGAATACAATCAGTTCGAAGACGATCAAACTTGGGCAACTTAGATCTCCCACTAATGCTTTGGATAAAGGGCTCCCAAGAATGAGGAAGACCATTTAGTGCCAACATAACAAGATCTCTATCTGCAATTATATCTTCAATAGTGCTCAACTGATCTCTCAAATCAGCAATCTTCATAAAGAATGAGATGACTGAATCATGTTTAGCCATTTTACATGGTGAAGTTGTTGTCTCAAAGCAAGGGCTCTACTAGTGTTGTTGATCTCATACAATCCTTTTAGAGTGTCAAACATTTCTTTAGCTGTCTTCAACTTGGAGATGATCGGTACTAGTTGATCCATCACAGAGTCTATCATGATCTTTTTAGCCTTTGTGCTATTTTTCTTCCACTAGATTTTCTCAGTATCATCGAAAGGCTCGGGCATATCACTTTCCACGAAATCAAGAAGATCATTCTCCTCTAATGCAATGAGTACCCTGGATTTCCAAGAGTTGAAGTTTGTGGCTCCATCAAGTCTATTTTCTACCTTGACACCGATCACCATCTTCTTTTTCTGCACAAATTCACCTTCCAGGATCTGCCCTTAGGTCTGAAATAATTTGCAACCTTTTGCCTTCAAGATCTACCCTAGATGAAAAGTTGACTAAAGGATGGCTTCTGTAATGTCCCCATCTCAAGCCTGATCTTTTCAGTGATCGTTGGCCTATTCTGGAGACCCGTAGGCTAGTCGGAAGGTAAAATTAGGGTTTCCTATTTTGATGGAAGTTCTTGCTCGGAGTTGGTTGTTTCAATGGCAGATTCTTTTTGGGTTTTCAGAGAGCTTCGCAGGGGTATGTTCTTCTGGGCATTCTGAGCATCTTCAGGAATTTACTATTTTTAGTAAATTCTATTCCGGGCAGTAAACAGGTTGGTCTCAGGTAGTTGACTTTCCTCTTCAGCTGATTCAATTGGCGTATTCAGATTCTGGCCTCGGGATGCAGTTTGAGGTGATAAGCTGAATTATTTTGAAGAAGTTATGTTTAATGTTATATTTTAACATTGACCCTTGGCCTAGCAACTTTACTTTAAGTTGTTTTTAAAAGAGGTTCTTTATGGGTGGGCGCCTCATTAAAGGAATTGATTATATTTCTTATTAAAAGATTTATTCCCCAAGCAAAAGTGGACACCATCTTCAATGAAGGAATAATTTAATAATTAAAAGTCAAAATTGCAGCTAGAAGGAAAGGACGCCATTGGTTGAAGGATTAGGGTTTGACTCTTAAGAGAAGGTTAGGGTTTCGAGAAGAGTCAACCGAAAATTATAAAAGGAAGACTTTGATCCTCAATTCATCATCTTTTGTCTACAGGAATGTTATGCTGCCGGATTGGCTGTGGGATTGCTTCGGGGAATGAAAGCCTCCTAGCTTGGCATTGCTTCTCGCTTGCAAGATAGCGACTAGTGGTGATATAGTGTAGTTTGAGTGATTTGTAGTGAAGTTGGTGCATTGTAGTCAGTGTTTGGCATTGTAGATCAGTTTATGCATATTAGAGAGATTCTGGAATTACATTTTTATCTACAACAGATTGATGTTTTTATTCATAAGTCCAAAAATACAAAAAAAGTCATTATGGGTATTGTCTAAATCTATGTGTTTGTAAGGGGCGACTCATTTCTCCAAGTTGCAGATTTTTTGGAGAAGCTTTGAATTTTTAATGTGAAATCGCCCTTCTTGCTGGGCCGTACTTTCCAGATTTGCCTTGGGATTGGTGCATTAAATACATAGAGTCTTTTGTTTAGCTTTCGGTGTCCTATCTTGGTCGCCATCTTATTAGGGTCATATTGCATTTCGTCTCATGAAATTTGAATGGGTTTGGAGTGAGTTATGAGTAAAATTGTGAGTTTCAGGGCTGCTGTTCATGCATAAGAAAAACAGGACTGTCATAAATCAATTTGCGAAGTTGGTCCTATTAATTACAGTTTCGGGTCTAATCTTTATTATTCAATGAAGGAAGTTATATTTAATATTGCAACTCTCTCTAACTCTCGATTCACGATCATAGCAAGGCATTATCTTTTATATTGTAAGCTGACAGTAGTACTAACAACCGTTCTTAATCTTGCTTTATCATGATTTGTAATGCTCATCTTTACATTCTGTAATCGCATTTGTATTTCATTTATCTCCGCCATATGGTCGCCTCATCTCCGTATTGGATTGAGTAGCACATACTTGGTGTTGAGTTTGCTTTCAGTTTACTAGATGATAAGGACCCTCTGACCACATGCTTGTCGTTCACCGACACATTTCTTGGTTAGAGTTCTTGTACCAGCATTTCCATTAAGATCCTTTGACCATATGCTCGCCATCACTGGCGCCATTCTTGGTTAGAGTTCCTTTCGCTCTATTCTGCTTTTTCAGATCCTCTGACCAATGCTCACACCTTGCCCACATCGGGATCCTGGTGTACATTCTGGTTAGAGTTGCTTCAGCATCGTTTTGGCTTTGGGCTAACCTTAACGGGTGCATATTGTTTGTAACTTGCAACTGAAAAACGAAAAAAATTGGCTTGGTATATTTCAGCTTCCTATTGCAAAATTTGAACTTATCCAACATAATCCAAATTTCCCTTGAATTGAATTCCTTCAATTGCTACTACTCCAATATCGATTTCTCCCAAATAATCGATTCCTTTAGCAATTCCAAATTTGGCCAAAGGCCACAAAATTTGCTCAAATCTGATCAGGTCTTGTCTTAAACCCGCTCTGATACCATGTTAGTTTTAGGATCAGAAATGAATTAAACAGAAAAACAACAATAATGAACAATAGACACAACAAATACCCTAGGAAAACCCTCCTTCTTGAGGGAGAAAAACCCAGCCACAAATATATCACTTATATATTTAATGAAGGAGCAGAAATCTGCTTTACAACTTGTCCAAACACTAGGCTGATCTGATGCAATTATGATAGCACCTCTCTAAATGCAAATTTTACAAGCAATAATGCATTCTTCACAATATCGATCTCCTTGAAGCAAGATATCGATCTGCTGTGAGAAAGTGAACTCCTCCCTGAAGTATGCGAACTTGTCTTGAATTGATATTGAATGCCAAATGAAATGAATTGCCTTGATTATATAGACACCAAGACGACTTTCCATGAAGAGTCGGCCTCTTCTACAAAAGAGACGACTTTACAAAAATGTGATGACTTTTCATTAAGTCGGCCATGAGAAAATAAATAAATTATTTAAATAGCATGTCCACCCTTTGCATTTATTTATTATTTTATATTTTGAATTCGAATTTAAGGGAGAAAGAGATCTCCCCTCGCTACAGCATCAACATGGGTATGTCGGTGTTGCAATTTTTTTTGGGTTTGGGTATGTTCATAAGAATACATTTAAAACTCATAAATATATACATAGTTTAACCCAAAAACAGGAATTAGGTTTGGATAACCTCATAACATGCATATAATAAAAAAACTTATGTCATCTTTTAAACCAACATCCTGCAGCCATATGGCCTACGAGCTCATATTCTTTTATTTGTTTCGATTGATACTTGTGCCTTTATATTTTCATTAAAAAAATATAGGGCCCACGGACCACATCATAGTGTCTTCAGCCAATGGTAAGACTTGACTAATACCTTTATCTGTATGAATTCTTTGTGAACGCTTGGATTCACTATTGATTAGAATCAAAGGTTATTGAGACAGAAACTAATATAAACAAATTAAAAAAACTATACAAACTGAAGTTACTCTCTTATCAAAACTATATAAAAGGAACTATATATATATATATATTCTTGGGATTAATTATAAGAGAAATGCAATATTGATTGATTAAAATAGCACAAAGGTGTTGTGTGATGAATTTGATATTGAATTGAAAGCCGAATAATCAAGGCTTGTTGAAGGTGAATCAGAAGCTTTTGAAGTCGCAGGGGCAAAAGGGCACATCCCAAACCACAAATGGTTGGGCTTTTTTGAGATGTGCTCTGCATTTATATCTCATTGCAATCACCCCTTTTAATGGAGTCCAAATGGACATAACTCATTTATAAAAAAGTGAGGACATGAGGACTAAGAAAAAATAGACATAAATATCAATAAAAAACCTGTAGATTTGCTGTGGGTACATTCTAGGTTCTGCATTTGAGGATATTGGTTTGATTCACTGTGGGTAGGTTCTGGGTTCTGCATTTGCTGGTGAGATTTGTCTGGGTAAATCTATGAATCTGGCCTGCAAATGCAGAACCTAGAATTCTCTCGCATCGAATTGAACCTTTAATCATATCTGGAGCAATTTGACCCAGAATCCAGGGCTGTGTGTGAGCAAACTGGTAACTTAGCTTTATAGGTTTGACACCTGTTGTTTTTGAAGGTTTTGGACATTGGAACTTAAAGGTGATAAAATGATGAAAATGGCAGGTTTCATGAAGGTCCATGTGGGCCTTAAAGGCCTTAATTTGGTCTTGTTGGCAGTAGCTGCCCCTCTACCCTGTTGGGGGCTGCTGCCCCTAGACCCCCCCTGATTTTAGAAAGCAAAAGATAAAAATTGTTTTGGACTGTGCCAGATGGAAAATCAGAATTTTTTCCTTTATTTGGAATGAAATTAAATAACAACTTTTTTTCTCTATTTTAAATTTTCAGCATTTTTTGCTTTGTCCATTTTTCCCGATTAATTGAAAAAATCTTTAACTTTTGGTTTGCCAAGCCAATCTGAGAAAGGTTTTTGCTACTATCCTCTCAATTTTTGAGTCTCTTGCACTGAACTTATCCATATTTATATGATTATATCTAATAGTTAACTTGTATGATATATATGGAGGCAACACCCTAATTTTTCATGTAGGTGAGATTGTCAAAGAAACTTACATACTGCTTTATGTTTATTGTTTAATCAATAATATTTATATTATTCTGTTCAATGCTTGCTAGGTCTTCCTTTATCTTTAGTTGGTATGGCTGGCTACGGAGTTACGGCATTTCTTGCTCTGCAGCTATCAAGGAGGAAGGCTCTGTTCAGAATTGATGAAGATAAAACCAGATGGATTTTTCTGGGGATTACTAGCTTAATGACAGCTGCAAGTGCTTATTTTATGTACCTTTTGACTGTAAAGTTGGAAGGCGCATCTTGTGCATATTGTGTAACTTCAGCACTGTTATCTTTGAGTTTGCTGCTGATTTCTCTTAGGGTGCGTTGCTCTTTTTCCTCACTAAATAATAGAACATGTTTTTTTCTTGATGCCTAGGTACACAGTTTTCTGGCTACTAGTGATGAGCTTGTATGCTTTATTATTGAAACAGGATTTCAGTTTTAAAGAAGTACAACAAATAGCTGGTATCCAGATAACAACAGGTGCTTTGGTAATTACAGCTTTATCTACAGCATACAGTAGTTCTGTCCCTGCTTTGGCTGGGTGAGTAACAGTGATGGATGCAGAAGCATTTTTTCTCTGTGCCTGTATACAAGTAAAATAAGATGTTCAGTTCCATCACAATTGTATGTATGCCTTGAGTTTCTTATCTTCGTACTTGATTCTCTGAAGTCCTATTCTAGTGCAAATTGAAAAAATAACAATCAAGAAAGTTGCATTCAAGAAGAAGGTTCTAAGTCCAGGATCAGTCTTATATAAACTGAGTTTTTATAACAGAGGCACACCAGAAAGTAAAATGAAACTGTGCAATAGATTAAGTAATTAATGTGCAGTTGACAACTAGTCACCCATATTTTAATGGGCACTGTACTTCCTTCATCGAATTATCTTCAAGATTACTGGTTGTCACAGGAAGCCAAAGGCAATTAAAATGCTCATCTTCACTTCTTTAGTTACAATCCCTTTGCTTGAAAAATACGTTTGCGTATATTGAGGAAAAATGGAGATAAGAAAATTGGAATTGTTAAATGTAATACATGCATTGGTAGTAGGCAATTCACTTTTTGTCATACATTTCCTAGACTGAGCAAATCTGGCACATCTAGAAATTACAAAAACTCATTGTGGATAGGACATTCTTTGGCAGCTAATAATCCTTCCAATGCATGCTCTCATGTTTCAAGAAACACAAATTTTTAGCTGGTGTGCTTTCCAAGTTTGGTTCAAATCTTGAACCAGGCTTCGATTAACTAAACAGAATGTGCAAGTGAATCAGTCAAGAGATTGCTGCATTAATGAAGTTCGAGTATAAGCACCATCTGTTGACACACTCAATAGTCAAACATTGTTCAAGACATTTAAAGATTTAGCTTGCTTTTGATGTGGATGCTCTTCTGTAATGTCCCCATTTTTTCCTTTCGCCCTTCAATGCCTGATAGCCTATTTCCGGAAGCCCGTAGGTTTGTCAGAGGTAAAATTAGGGTTTCCTATGCTATTGGGATTTTGGAGCAGTTTTGAGGGTTTGCATGTATGAGTTTCTGATGCATGTCCGGTGATGTTTTTTGGGTTTTTGGAGAGCTTCAGAATGGTGTGACATGCATCTCCATTAGACAACCTTTTCCGGAACTTGCTATTTTTAGCCAGCACATTGGAGTTTCGAGATTTGGAGTGCGGATTCTTTTTGGGTTTTCTGAGAGCTTTGCAATGGTATGACATGCAAAGTGAGCGGAGCAAATTTTCAGAATTTACTATTTTTAGTAAGTTCTATTTTTAGCAGGACTCCAGTCGGCAACAGCACAGTAAGCTTTTCACTTTGAGCGGAGCAGTTGAGTTTTCCCTAATTTGGCTTTTTGAGGTGCATTTGCGAATAAATGATTTATTTAAATCATTTAATGATTTTAATATTTTATGACCTTGGCCTAGCATAATAAATTCATGTTGTTTTTAAAAGTGGTCATAAAAGGGAGGACGTCTCATGAAAGAAATATTTAATATTTCTAAAGTCAGTCAATTATTTTAAAGATGGGACGCCACTTTGGAGATGGTTATTATTTTATTAAAAATTTATTATCTCCCTAAAGTTTGTACGCCTAAATAAGAGGGAAAAAATATTTTAAAAATTAAAATATTTTCAAGAGCAAGAAAGGGAGTTTTTTATGGAGAAGCTGCAGGGTCACCTCAAAACTTATAAAAGAAGGCCTTTGCTCTTTCATTTATTATCTTGGAAAATGTTGTAAAGTTATGCTGCTGAATTAATTTCAGAATCTAGCTAAGGGACTCCATTCTTCGGTCCTGAAACTATGGTACCCTAGATGGTTGTTTGAGAATGTGCTTCATCCAGAAGTGCATATTGTGCATCAAAGTGAAGATATTGGTGAGAATTTCTAGTTTTAATGTTGCTGGTTCACATACAGCTGAAATCGAATTTTGTTAGCAGCTTTGTGAATAAATTTTATTTCATTCTGGGCATTTGTGCTATGTGATTATTGACCATGGGCGACTTTTTCCATGAAAGTTGAGATTTAATTTCAAAGAACCTGATTTTTAAGAGCAAAATCGCCCTTCCAGCCAAGCCGTACCCTCTTAGAGCACATTGGGATTCATGCAAAATAAATGAGGAGGATTTGATGTTGTTTTCTGATTTGTTCTTGGGCACCATACTCCTAGAGAGCCTTTGCAAAAGATTTCAGTCAATTCGGAGGTAATTTGGTGAAGTTATGAGCATTTAAGTGAGTTTGCAGTTGCTGGTAATTCATTTCCAGAATTGTAGATTTTATATCAGACTTGTTTTAGTTTGAATTTCTAGTCTTTTCTTCATCAAGTTTAGTAGATATTTAATGTGGAATCATCCAGTATCTTTGTGCTTGAAAGTTATTGTAATATTCATGTAATTTACAGCTCTTTTTCATATTGTAAGATTGTAAACAGTAGTATTGTTCCAGTCTATTATTGCTGCATTTATTTCTTTAATTTCACATTAAGCACCCCTGGATGGTATACCGCCAGTGTGGAGAAACGAATTGTTTAAGCTCTCTTGTACCCACTGTCAAGTGGTGAATTCCCACTGTTGAGTGGGTGCTTGCCGCAACAGATGAATTGTTTATTTGTAATTTCATTCCCCCCACTGATTAAGTGGAAGTGTGGAAAAACTCTCATGGCTGGTTATCAGCCTAAGTTCTTTTCAGTTTTATAATTAGTACTCCGCCATATGCTATCACCTCACCTTCCAAGGATCTTGGTGAACATTCTTGGTGTTGAGTTTAATTCTTCTCTCTCAATTATAATCAGTTCAGTTATCGAGTTAATTAAATCCTAGGTATCCTTTGACCATATGCCCGCCCCTCCTCCCTCATCGGGTCTTAGGGCGCATTCTTGGTTAGAGTTACTATTCCGCATCATTTTGGTTTGGGAGCTAACCTTAAGGGGTGCATGGTTACATTGTATTTGATATTGAAAATCAAGAAAAAATTGAGAGGGTATCTTTCATCTTCCCATTTTTCCATTGTTCTGGTTCATTAATTAGCCTTACATACACACTTACCTTGGTAGGTAGTTGCATTAAATATTCCTGCAGGCATATACCTCTTTTTTTTGGATGCTAGTCAGATTCAGCAAGACATTAGGAAATTGGTTTCCAACATGAAGGATGATTATCATGAAAATTTATCCCTCAGACTGATCCCTCTACCAAGGATTGAGTTCGAGTGCTGAACAAGACATCATGGGTACCTTCTAACAATTCTAACCTAATCGAGGTGGTAGAAACCTAATGTTAAAAGATATTCAAATTTGTGAGGATGTGCACATAATTATTGTCTATTCTAATAAGCTTTGTTATTCAAGCAGTTCAGATAATGTATTTGTAAATTTAGATGACCAAGATTTGATAGGTACCTTACCTTTTTTTCAAGATTTACACTACTGTTAGTAGCAGAAAGAAAGAAAGAAAATATATTAATGTCTATGACTAACCAAACAAATCAAAGTGACTAGAACGTACAACAGTTACGATAACTAAGACTCGGGCAAAAAATACCATAGAAGTGAAGCACAAAAGGGTGAGAATAGCTGGAACACAGTAGTTAACCTTAAAAGAGTAAACCCCAAACTAGTACAATTATAAATAGAAAAGTGGGCCGAGAACCCTACAACGCAGTAGAACAAAGAAGACCACCCATGTGGAGAATAAAAATCCTCATATGTCAATGTTCAGTGACCAATTGGAGCAGCCATTATGTTATCATCTATCACTGTAGGAGTACCATCGCCAAGTTTGATAATGCTCATCAGAAAAGTTCATGGCTGAGGGGCCTGGGCTAGACAATCCTAGAAGGCAATTGATTTTGTGTAGGATCTCTCCTGATATTTGAAGCCAAAGAACTGCCTGTAGTATGAAAGAAATTGGCGATGTGAGCTTGCCCTTGAGATCTGTGTTGTTGAATAGGGGTGTGAGAGGGTCCTTGATGTTGAGGAGAGGTAGACCCATGATCATCAGAGTGAGAGTTGGGGTGTTGAGGAGCCTAAATCATAGTAGATTACAAGTATTAATAGTGCTTCACCGATTTGTCCCCATCCTTATGTGAGTTAATAATATACAAAGGGCACTTAATGCCTCCAATATTTGTGGTTGGCTGAAAAAAGTAACAACTGGTAGATTTGTGATCCCCAGAGCAAAATATATGTGTGAACTTGGCGATCTCATGAAGAAAAGGGGCCAAGCACCTTTGATTAGGGTTATGGAAGAAAATGGAAAGAAGGCCACCATAATCTCTGTATGAACACTAGTACCCTCCCACGGATGTCATAATAAATTGACATTGGAAAATAAAATGCTCCTAGTCCAACTTTAGAAGAGAACAAAGGTGCACTATCTTTTACTCTGTAAATTATGGTAATCTATCTCAACACAAAGCTAATGGAAACAAACCCACAATTGACTGAGGGGAATCATCAAATCACAAGACCAAAGATATTGAAGATGGGTGGGCAAAACAATGGTCCTGTCAACAACCTATAAGAAATGCCCAGAATATAAAGCTAGTTTGGAGCTGAGAGAATTTACAGGGGAGCTCTAAGTAACCTAGATGTACCAACAATAAATGTTCTCTTTGATGGATCTATTGAGTACCTCTTTTCTAGGAAGAAGGTTGCGAGGAGCACACAAGGAGTCTCTGAAAGGAGAAAACTGGTCCAAGTAAAAGACAATAAATTGGAAGAGTAGATGGACCTTAGAGAATTAGTATGTGTGCTTTGGAAATAAGCTAATCTCTGTGGTATCCACAAATAGCTAGAAACTATAAATATACCCAAAACATGAATCTTGACAATTAAAGCATAACAGATGTTGCAGCACAAATAATCTGCACATTGAGACACATAGCTTAACTTGCACAACAAATTTTTATAGATCTCCTTAATTACAATGATTTACAAAGCATTTGCAGATATTCGCTACAACGAGTGAGAGTATCATCACTGATCTTGTAACAACTCTTATTCTCCTAGACTATGAAAACTAGACAAGAAAAATGACTTGGATTTGCTCTTCATTTGGTCCATTATTGTGCTGCAACCTGAAATGGAGAAGAAAATGAGACAAAAGATCTCAAGGAAAATTAGTACTGAAATGGTGAAAAATGGAAGAGGTCCTTTAGGGGAGATCTCCCTTTGTGGGGGCTCAACACATTTTTATTTTATTTCATTAAATGAGGAGATAGTAATGATCAGGGTTTGATGGATTTGGACAAGATATATGATTGACGTACAACCTGAAAGGTGAGTCAACCTATCCTTGACCAAATCTGAAAGTAACCTAAGAATGAAATGCAATGATTCAATTGACCTAATGATGCAAATTACTGTTTTGATGCAAATACAACATATTTGAGATATCACAGAGAAATTCAGACTTCAGAAATGGACTGCGTAGGACATTGTGCACTTGTGGTATAAATTTGAGCTTGATTTCCGAGGATGTTTCCTCCGGGGGCGCCACTGTCCTAGTAGGTCTTTTTCGGATCTGTTTTCGCAGTCCTCAAGAGCTAGATTAGAGCTTCCGATTTCCGTCTGCAAATTTGTCAGATCAATGTCAGATCTTTCTGTAAGTGAGTTTTCATGAGTTGTCAAGCTGTAGGGTTTCAATTGCAACAATGAATAATTGATTCTTCAAACTTCCTTCAATCCTCTTCAAACCTGAAACCTGCACATTCAAAGAGAGAAGAAAGGTTGTGCCATTTAGGGGCTTGCCTTAGTCAAACCCCATGTTAGTATTTCCACTTCCATAATGGCAATGCCAATGATAAATGGGTAAATGATAGGAAGGAATGATGAATCCACAAAATGTTGCAACTCACCACCCTTCAATGGCTTCCTTGAAGGACTGAAGTCATACACATCTCCTCAAGACTTGGATCTTGCTTGCTTGAATTGCTTGGAGACCTAAAATGATTAGTCTTCGCAAACAATATGAAAACATAAATATAAACACACTCACATACACTTTGACATGATGTTTGGATCTTGAATTGATGCAATAAATCCTCTAATGGTGTAATGTCCCCGATTTAGCCCTACGCTCTACAATTGGATTTAGCCTATTTCTAGAAACTCGTAGGCTAAGTAGAATGGGAAATTAGGGTTTCCTATTTTATAGGAAGTTTCACATGCAGTTTTGAGGGCTTGCATGTGTGTTTTTCTGACACATGTCTAGTGGAGCTTTCTGGGTTTTTGAAGAGCTTTAGGATGAAGTAACTTGCATTTGAATCTAACATCCTTTCCGGGCACTTACTATTTATAGTAAGTCATGATATTGCTCAGTTGGCATATAGATGGGGTTTTGGCAAACTTACTATTTATAGCAATATGCTATTTTTGGTAAGTATATTAATGGCAGTATCACTCTAGCAGCAACTCAAGCTTTTGCAGTTCAGTGTGGCCGATCAGTTTGGCTTTCTGTTGAGTTGAACTGAACTTACGATTTTTGGCAATAGCTATTTTCAGTAAGTCTAATCTTGGCAGTATCATCATCTGCAATTCAGCTCAGGTCATCATGCTATTTGTGGTAATCCTTCAGTTTCAGTATTGGCATTGGTTTTGGTTATCTCCTTGGACTAAGTGTTATACTTAGTCAATTTCATGTTTTTAAGTTGTACCCCCATGCCTAGGAGTGATAACTTCATGTTGTTTTAAAGAGGGAACATTAAGGGGTCATGTTGAGCATTTAATGATTTATTAAAATGCTTTATTGTTGCAAATAGAAATGGACGCCTAAAGGGAAGGGAAATAATGTTTTATTATTTCACAATAAAGTGAATGGTTGAAGGGCGTCCCTTGGGAAGTTGAAGTGATTCTCATTCAACTTCTTGGAATTCAAAGTGTTCCATTTGCCCATTGAAACTTATATATTGCTGCATTGTGGAGAGCTGATTATGTTATGTTTTGGAAAGCAAAGTTATGCTGCTGGTTTGAAATCCAGAATTCGGCTAAGGGAAAGCTTAGCAATTCTATTCCACTCTTCGGGCCTGAAACTATGGTTCCCTAGATGATGGATTGAGAGTGTGCTTCATCTAGAAGTACATATTGAGCATTACTGTGGAGTTTTGGTGAGATATTTCCAGTTTTCAAGTTGCTGGTTATTGTTTGGCTGAAGGAGATTTTTATATACAACTTTTTGTATGAATTTAATTTGCTTCTGGGCATTGAAGCAATCTATTCCTAGGCTAAGGGCGACCCTTTTGGCAAAGTTATAGATTTTATTTTGCAGATTTGAATATTTAATGCAAGGTCGACCTCCCTAGAAGGCTGTACCATTGCTGGAGGTGTCTTGGAGTTCGTGCTTGAATATTGGTGACCCATTGATGCGGTTTCAATGATTGATTTTGGGCGCCATCCTCCTAGTATGCATTTGCAATTCATTTCAAAACATTTGGAGGTATTTTTAAAGGTGTTATGAGAATTTTGGTATTATCATTGATTTTTGGTTCAGAATTTCAGTTTGCTGTTCGTCATATCAGATTTGCTTCAGTTCTGATTTTTGGCTTATATCTTGGTGATTGAGAAGATTATATATTGTAATAAACATTCTTCAGTAGTTTGCATTGATTATATCATTGTAACACATGGAAATTGCAGATTTATTTTATTGTAAGGCTGAGATTTAGTAGTACTAATCCAGTTATTATTCTTACTGCATTTACTTGTGATTTCCTAATGCAAACACTTTAACCCCTGGCTGGTTTACTGCCAGTGTGGAGAATAAACATTTGTATCTCTTTTCATACCCACTTTCAAGTGGTGAATTCCCACTGTTGAGTGGATGCCTGCCGCAACAGAAGAAGTATTAAAATTGTAATCTTTTCCCCCCATTGTTTGGTGGTAGCGTGGAAAGTTCCTTATGGCTGGTTATCCGTCTTTGTTCATTTCAATTTCAGCATTAGTACTCCACCATATGTTAGCACCTCGCCTGTCAAAGGATCTTGAGTGCACATTCTTGGTGTTGAGTTTAATCTCTCTCTTTCAGTATAATCTTGTAATCTTGATTCAGTAGATCCTAGGGATCCTCTGACCATATGCCCGCCCCTCCTCCTTAAGTGGTTTTAGGGCGCATTCTTGGTTAGAGTTCTTTCATGCACGTTTTGGGTTATGCTAACCTTAACGGGTGCTTGGTTACATTGTAAATGTTTGGTTTAAAAATCAAAAAAATTGAGAGAGTATATTTTAAATGGCTACAGTTAACTTGCTTGATAATGCTCTTGATAATAATTCTTGCCTTTGATTCTCAATACTTTCACTTCGTTTTCAAATGATGCAATAACTATGTATTTATACACAATTATTCTAATTTCTCGAAAATTAAATCCCAATGGCCGACTTTAGATATTTGAATTTCAAATAATAAAATGCCGACACCGATATGTTTGAATTTGGAGCCAAAATAGGGGGACATAGGCGATAGTGTGCTAGATCTGTTTTTTGGAATTTAAGGAGTCGGGGGCAAAGTATTAAATGAGAGCATTTGTTTTGTGCTTGTAAATTGTTGGAAAATGTTTAAAATGGGCCACAAAATGCATAATTTAGGAAATTAAGTGCTCAATTAGGTCCAACAACTTAGGGGGGAGCAAAATATGGTGTGAAATTGTCAAGGGTGAAAATTTACAACATTACAACACAATAGAAGTAACTAGACTCTTGACAGCTACGTAGGAAAGAAAATCGATCATACCTGTTACTGATTGCTGCACCCTTTTTACAGCTGGAACATATCTAATTGCTATTACTTGATTTTTCACCCCAGGTTTAAAGATGATCCCACTGGTGACTACAATCTTCAAAATTTTTGAGTTGGCATTCCATTTTGACACCTTGAGAAGACAGGTAGTCAAAGGACCCCTATCAAGAAGACATGTTGTGTTTCAATGCTCTCCTCATGATACAAATGACACTATTGGGTGGGATCACATATTCCACATGTTATATATAACATTCGTAAACTTTTGAAAGAATTTTTTTGGGAAAACATAATTCCAACAACTCATTCATGATTTAACTATTAAAATCACAGTGAACCATATCTTTAGTGTTGAGTCACACTACACTTTTCCATTTTCCTTGTCACTTGGAAAGAGATTACTTTGAAGGAACTGTCTTGGAAGGGACAAGGAAGAGGAGGAGGTTGTTGGGCTAGGGTTTGTAATATTGGTTGTGAGCAAACTAGAGGATTAAGAACATTGGAGAACATGCTTGATATTGCTACATCTTTTTGGGGGTCTGAGTTTCACTTTCCTGAAGAGCCATTTCAACAAATAAGATATTCGTATGCCCTATTTACTTCTGTGACCCTTCCTAACATACCGTTATGCTTTGCTTTCTCATTTTGTACTTCCTTGGACATCCTCACATTATTGTCTTGAAGCCAAGGCCTTGGGAGACCTCTTTTTTAACCAAAGCATGAACCCTCTCAACTACTTGTATTGTCATTGCATCTACTGCATGAGCCACTTTCTTACATTGCTTAGTAAAATCCTCTTTTCTCTTATATGCGTGGCTTTGACAATGATGGTGGTTAGAGTTACTTTTGTGCTCCTATGAATTGTTGGTAGGGGAACCCTGTAATGTATTATGTGTGAAGGGCTAAACCCCGATGGATGTCCTAACCTGTTGTGTTGGTAGGCGTGTACTTGATAACTAGATGGTGGGGCTCCACGACTATGTGTCCACTGTACTTGTGGCTTCTATGCCTTCACCTACAAGGCTGGTGGGATGTAAACCTCACCCTTAACACCCTGGGTAGCCACCCTCACTACTAGGTCGGTCTTTTGGTGTAGTGGTTGGGCCTTTGTGGTATTAGAGCCAAGGTCTCAAGGTCGATCCTTGCGGAGCGTGGTGGGCTGTAATGTCCTATGCGTGAAGGGCTAAACCTCGGCGGATGTCCTAACCCATCATGTTGGTAGGCGTGTACTTGATAACCAAATGGTGGGGCTCCACGACCACGTGTCCACTATGCTTGTGGCTTCATGCCTTCACCTCCGAGATTGGTGGGACACAAACCTCACCCTTAACACCTTGGTTAGCCACCCTCACTACTAGGCCGGTCTTTTGGTGTAGCGGTTGGGCCTTCAACCACTACACCAAAAGACTGGCCTAGTAGTGAGGGCGGCTACCTAGGGTGTTAAGGGTGAGGTTTGCATCCCACTACCTTAGAGATGAAGGCATGAAGCCACAAGCACAACGAACATGTGGCCATGGAGCCCCACCATCTGGTTGTCAGGTACACTCCTGCCAATGCGACAAGTTACATCCATTGGGGTTTAGCCCTTCATGCACCGGACATTACAACCCACCACACTCTGCAGGACTCAACCTCGAGACCTTGGCTTTGATACCACAAAGGCCCAACCAATACACCAAAATACCGGCCTAGTAGTGAGGGCGGCTACCCAGGGTGTTAAGGGTGAGGTTTGTGTCCCACCAGCCTCGGAGGTGAAGGCATAGAATCCACGAGCACAGTGGACACATAGTTGTGGAGCCCCACCATCTGGTTATCAGGTACATGCCTGCCAACATGACAGGTTAGGACATCCTCCGGGTTTAGCCCTTCACGCATAGGACATTACAAACCCTATGAAAACATATAGGTGTTTCAAAGCCTATTCCCCATACTTTGCCATTTGTGCTTAGATCAAAGCAACTACAACTATTTATTTTCTATCTCTAAATTGGATTCTATGGATGGCATGGAAAATGTCTCTCAATCTACATACTACAGTCCCTGAGTTAGAAAATTGGTGCTTTGAGCAAGTGGGCATAAGCATTGAGTTCACCTTTATGCTTGCTTTTCTTCCAAATTTACTCAAATTTCAATCGAGTCTTGTATGGGTCAGTTCTGTCTTTGAGTCCACTGCTTTCACAAAGTGTGCTTCAAGGGGGCGGCTTTTTGGTCTCTTCACCTTCTCTTCAATTGATTTAGGCTTCTTTGTTAGATTGGCCACTTGCTTTTTCAATGCCCCTTCTTTCAATTTAAATTCATCATTTTTTGGTGTGAATTTTGATTTGCCTTGTGGAGATAGTTTTCTGAGTGTCATTCTATAATTTGTTAACTTGGGCCAAATATGCACTTGTCAGAGACAATTCTCCACTTGCAAAGATGAAATTCTTCTCAATAAGTCTTTTCCTCAACTTTTCTCTGTTGTATCCATTTTAAGGCAATAATTGAATTGTTAAATGTAACTTTCATTTGCTTACTTGGAGTTTCTTCCTCCACAAAGCCTATTATTGTTGCGATCTCCTTTGGTGCCTTGGCACCTGTTTTTATGACATCAAAGAATTTCAAGGATTAGCCCTCTGCATCTAGGCCTATTTATTGCTATGGATACTCCATGGTGGTTAACATTATCAGCTTCTCCACCTTCTCTAATCTGACTTGATGACTCTTGTAGGGTGTCATCAAATTAAAGCTTTTTGGTAGGGGAGACTTCTGTCAACCTTTGTATCTCTTATCCTTTTTCTCTTCAATAAATTGTTTTTTGTATGCATGAATTAAGTAGGGGAGATTATAGATGGAAAGTATTACTTGTCCCTTGATTGCTATCTTTGCCCACTTAGGTCTTATCAACTTGTAGGAAAGCTTCTATATTTCAAATCATTTGATTTCTGTCCTCCTGAATTTCTTTGTTCCCTTTTGTAAGTTCATCTTTCTATCCTTTTATCTTCTTCAACAGGTTCAGTCTTAATTGGTTTGAGCTTCAATGAGTCTTCTACACCCTTGGTGATTTCTCTCAATGAATCCTCTACAACATTTTGAGTCAAATCAGTAATCTGTTCCATACCAAGTGATTCTTTTATCTTCTCTTTGTGTGTCAACATCGGCTGCATCACCAGAGATAACACAAGTTTCATTTGGTATCTCTGCTCATCTTTGTTGGTATGAGCAAAAGAATGAGACGAGAGAAGAGGCTTGTTGATAGTAGGAGATGGCAGCAGCATCTAATAATAGATGGCAGTTACAAAGGCCATAAAGATAGCAGCTACAAAAGAGTAGAAACAAAAAGACAAGTGTAATATCAGTTATACTATTGCATTATTATATATTATCATAATATACTATTAATATCATAATACCCCCCTAATGACTAAACTGGAAGGATGTTGAGGTTTAGTTAGTAAATTACAAGATGTGTAGAAAACAGGGAGAAATATCTTCATTAGCAAGCTTCATGATAGCAGGCACATGATAGAGATATGCAGAAAGAACATAATGAAAATGCTTTGTTGTAGATCTATCAATTAGTTTGTCTGTCTTCTGAGGTGAGGCATTTGATTTGGTGAAGTCTTCATCGAATTTACCTTCAAAATACCATTGGGGTCTCAAACGCATAACAGGCAAATGTTGCAGAGATAAAGCTTTGACTGGAGACAGCCTCTGTATGGGTTAAATCTTGGATGGAATGGAGACTCATTCCATTTTACATTGCTGATACATAAGTGGAGAAGAACCACCAAAAGTTTGATGCATTGAAACACTCAATGAATTGGAAGGTACATTTGTCAATGGTACCAAAACACTAGCTTTTGTCTTGATCTCCTTAGATTTATGACTGGTTCATGGTTCCTCGAATGTAGCATGCAAAACAAGATCAACAAGTTTGTATGAGCCCTTCTACACACCACTTGGCCAAATGCTTTGAGCAATTATTTTATCCTGGTTTACATCACAAACAGTGCGCTCCATCCCATGAAATTGAATGATATAGAGAATTTTTGTTCCGACTTGGAACATACCTAACATTGCATATTAAAAATTTAATGTCAATATTGAGTGCAATTCTGATTGCTTATCCCTTTTACATAATCCTTATAACTATCATTAGTAGTAAACTTAACATACCAGTCCTTACAACATGTGAATGTTTGGATGCACCTGAATCAAAAATCAAACAATTTTTTTTAGCACTGTTTGAAAAAGCCATTAATGCAAACTCCTCGTCATGATCTTCCTCAGTAGTATTTATCTCTTTAGCTTCATTTTCTTGCTTGTGGGATATATCATATTGTCTTTTCTTGCAAACATTCTTAACATGCCCAAATTTCTGGCAATAGAAGCACCATGCCTTTTGCTGTGGTTGTGAAGTAGAAGAAAGAGAATTATGGTTTGTACCTTGAGACCATGCAACAAGTGCACTTCCTGAACTCCTAGAAGAAACTTTACTCATTTGCTCTTGTTGGTGTTCCTTCTGCAACAAATATTGGCTGACTTTATGATGTCCCCTTAGGGTTTCAAAACTGATTTTGAGTTTTCTGTTGAATTCTGATTTTTTTGTTTTTTGGTGCTAGCAGTGCCAAAAGTGGTGCCAAAAATTGCATAAAAAAATAACGGAAAGGAAATTGCATAAATAATTGAAAACTCAGTAATCTTTATTTATTCAGAACACAATTAGAACATACCCATAAGCCAGAATGCAATAGTTTGGAACCTGGGTTTTTACACAGCAGTCACAGCAATCAGATGCAAGGATGCTATGCTTCAATTTGCTCGTTTTTCATTTGTGTTTTGATGCTGATCTGCCGAATGTTGCTAGATGCCACTAAACAAGGAATTTGCAGCCTCTAAAACAAATTGGTTTGTCCCCAATCTCCCACGTGTTTCTTTCCTCTGCTTGTACACCCTTCTAGGCTCCCACGTGCCACATTAAATGCCTTTTTTTCTGTTTGAAAACCTTGGTTTCTTTTGCAGATCTGGATGCCTTGGCTTGGTGAAGAACCAACCTCAATTGCAAACTCAAACCCTCTCCTTTTGCCTCCTGAATAGTACGGCCTGTTGTAGTACTGAAATGGCTTCTGTCTTATTCAAACTTGCTGATGTAAATTGTAAATGCTGAAAGAAACTGCTAAGTAAATCTATGAGATGCTCTGATAATGACCTTTGATGGAGACCATTCAATCTAGAACCCTTGGACAGTCTTTCACGCCTATAGATCTTGACCTAATTGAGGGTTTTCATCCTCTGATCAGCTTGAAACTTCAAACCTGCAAACCTATTGTTCAACCATTGTTTCGTAAATAATATCTTGGATAGTGAAAATGATTCTTCATTTGCCCTTTTAACCTCCTCCAAACTCTACACCCAACTCCAAGCAAGTTCTTTTTAAGAAATATTAAAATATCTCTTTCTCCTCAAGATGGACGCCACATTTGGTCTTTAATTCATTAAATCAATCACTTTGAAAGCCGTGTCTCTCAATCAAGTATTTAATAAAGTAACTTAAAAATATAACATTTCAAATAAAGTTACTTTATCACCCTCTTATAATGCCATATTATAAAGTAACTGATTAAAGTTACTTTATAACATTAAGTTATAAAGTCACTTTAATAATATAACATTATTAAAGTATTTTGACTTTAATAACTTAATTAAAAGCCAACTCTCGTCAATAACCAGGCAATAGACTCCTGAGAGTGCCTTCGACACAATTTCCAACTGTAGACATGAAACCACTGAACTGGTAGAACTGGCTATAAATAGCAAGTCGCAATGATAATCCTTGAACTGCCTCATAAGGCCAACCAACCAACTGAACATAGGACTGAATATGCAGAGACGAATACATAAGCCTGCTAAAGACCCTGAATTCCCTCCGAAGGGCTCCCTAAACATCTCGTTAGCCTACGGGGACTGTAGAAATATGCTAACACTAACTCTCCAAACCACTTGTTAGAGAGGGGACATTACAGACTTCATCAAAATTTAGGTTTGAGTTTTAGCTAGTAGATTCAAAGACTCTACAAATGTCTCAAACTCAAAGGAAGGTGGGAGACTGTTAATAACTAGTCCAACCATATCCTCTTTGTGGATTGGTTTGTTGATAGTGACAAGCTGATCCTTAAGATGCTTGGACAAAGACCCCTAAGACAACTTGAAATAACAGATTTTTGAGGTACACAACTCAACCTTTTTCTGAAACTAGATATTTACTTTGTAAGCTATCCCACAAGGTATGTGCAGATGTAGCACTTCAGGCTTTGGGAACTAGATCATTTGATATTTCGACAATTTTAAAATCAGTAGGGCTTCCATAATCAATGTCATTGGGGTTATTGGGCTTGGCATCATTGGGTGCTAGGACACTTCATTTCCAACTCTATATCTTGCAAATGGTAGTAGGTGCTGTCATTGAGGCTATTAAAAGTTGGTTAGCTACACAGGTAAATGACTGCAATAATGTAGACTAATTATATCATGCATATCAGATCAAAAGAAGGACAGAGAATGCATACAGAATTCAGAGCCGAAGCAGAGGTTTTGCATCCACTACAAACCCTATCCATCGATAATTATGTATCATTTGTCAACAGGGTTCAAACTTTAGATCCTTGCATAGGAACATAACTGTACCAAATCTCTATTGGATTCTTCAAGTTATTATATACTTGTTCTACTCATCTGGTTTTGGCAGAAGAGACTGCCTCAGTCAAGTAGTGATCCAGCTTTGTGGTTAGGCAGTCCATGAATCTTTGCTGGTCCATTGATCTATCAGCTTGTGAGTTCTGTCATTCCACCATCCAAGCAACTCATGACCCTCCAACAGTCGAATCCACCTGCTTAGCTACTTATCTATTTAGCACTCGATCAGCATCAAGAGTGAAAGAATTCAAGATCTCAAACTAATTTCAACAGAAAATCAAACTATTCTGTTTAGGTAGATTATGATGCTTAGATATGAAATGAAGATAATGTATCTTGTACCTCTTTCTTAATTTCAATTTACAATAAATAATTAAGATAACTTTCTCTAGTGTGTTATACAACATATGCATATATGCATGATTTAACCCATTTATGTGCTCTTTATTGTTGAGAAGGTTGATTGTATGAACAGGATAGATGATATTGACTTGCCACCAGTGGAGCCAGTTGTGACAACTCAATCTAGTCCAGTTGCAATTTCACTTGCAAAGCATCTCCGATCTGTGGGAGCTAAATTGTATGGAGCTTTCTGGTGTTCTCATTGTTTTGAACAGAAGCAGGTAACATTGAGCATTCTGGAGACTTCTTCAATTTGAAAAGAGTGGTAGCCATAAATAGAGAAATGATAATTTGGTGTGTAGAGTAAATCATTTTTAAGGATTTGTTAATATGCTCCTCTATTACTGCATGCTGTTGACTGAGTTTTACTTTGCTTTAGTTGTGCTCACGTCTCTGATATTGTTAATATGCGCAAGCATTTGAGTTCAAATATTTGATCATGCTTTTCCTTTGGCACATGGATATAACCTCAACTTGTGACATTTGATTCTTCAATCTGAACACACTTTGGAAATGCCACAGTTTAGCCTATGCAGATTAGTCAATGACGTATGAAAGACATATGAATGCATATCAAATATAATTAAATGATACATACAAAACACACAGAGATGATAAGAAATCCTAGAATCTTCAATTTTAGCATGAAACTGACAAAAATGAAGTATCAGTGCTTGATACTAGAAAAATTCATTCTAAAATTACACTGATGATGAATTTCGATATATAAAAGCAGGTGCAGGTACTATACATGGGGAGGAATTTCAAACACTACGGGCACAGTTATATCAAGTGTTCTGTTATCAGGGGGGTGATGACAAGTACTGGGCTAATAAATGCACATGCATATGTTATGATTGTTGGTTTAAAATTGTCATATAGTTAATATCTCCCTTTATCATAGATGCCATTGTATGGGATGGGGTTTTGAAAATAATAACACAAAGTCTTGTTCATTGGTTTATAATTGTCATTTAGTAAATTCTGCTTTTTATGATAGAGACCATGACATTATATTGGATAGGGTTTTGGAAACAACAATATTCTTTTTTAAAGAACTTCAGTCATCCATCTCTGTAAAATACTAAAATGTAATCACAGCGAGAGATCTGACGGCTTCCACCGTTAGGATCCATTTCTTTGATTGTCTTTGTCCCTGTTTATTGTTTAACTCCTATGGCTGTTGTATATACCATAGAAGCAATAATTTGCAACAAATCCCGATTTTTTAAAAATCTGCAGGCTGGATGATTTTTTCCCCGATTATTTGAAAAAATTATTGACCTTTTGGTCAACAATATTTTCCCATTTCAAACTGCAAAATTGCCAAAAAAATGTGTTTAAAACCTGCAAAAAAATTTGAATAAAATCATGCTGATTTTCACGCGAAAAAACAAACCATGAGACCATAGCTTGTTGCTTACTATTATGCTTTGATAGGTTTTTTACAAGCATCCATAGCTTGTTCAAAAGCACTTGTTTTAGGCTTTTAGCCATAGCAGCAAGGCAGTAAGCTGTTTGATAAAATGCTTTGGTAGACATGTATGAAAAATGTGGTAGCATAGACAAGGTAGTGAATTGTTTGAAAAAATGTCTCAAAGAAATGTGGTCTCATGGTGATGGAATGCCATGACGGATGCCATGGCAAGCAAATTGCTATGGATTGTCATGGCATTCCATCACCATGAGACCAAATTTCTTTGAGGCAATTTTTCAACCAGTTCACTGTCTTGTCTATGCTATTGCTTACTATTATGCTTTGATAGATTTTTTCCAAGCATCCATAGCTTGTTCGAAATCACCTGTTTTAGGCTTTTAGCCATAGCAGCAGGGCAGTGAACTGTTTGATCAAATGCTTTGGTAGACATGTATGAAAAATGTGGTAGCATAGACAAGGCAGTGAACTTTTGAAAAAATGCCTTAAAGAAATGTGGTCTCATGGTGATGGAATGCCACGACGAATGCCATGACAAGCGATTTTCTATGCATTGTCATGGCATTCCATCACCATGAGACCACATTTTTTGAGACATTTTTCAACCATCCCGCCTTTATCTATGCTATTGCTTACCATTATGCTTTTGATAGATTTTTCCCAAGCATCCATAAGCTTGTTCAAAAGCACCTGTTTTTAGGCTTTTAGCCATAGTAGCAAGACAGTGAACTGTTTGATAAAATGCTTTGGTAGACATGTATGAAAAATGTGGTAGATAGACAAGGCAGTAAACTGTTTGAAAAATTGCCTCAAAGAAATGTAGTCTCATGGTGATGGAATGCCATGACAATCCATAGCAATTTCCATGACCATCATGGCATTCCATCACATTAAGACCACATTTCTTTGAGGCATTTTTTCAAATTCACCACTCTCTTATTGCTTACTATTACGCTTTGATAGATTTTTTCCAAGCATCCATAGCTTGTTCGAAAGCACCTGTTTTAGGCTTTTAGCCATAGCAGCAAGGCAGTGAACTGTTTAATAAAATGCTTTGGTAGACATGTATGAAAAATGTGGTAGCATAGACAAGGCAGTGAACTGTTTGAAAAAATGCCTCAAAGAAATGTGGTCTCATGGTGATGGAATGCCATGACAAGCTGAAATATTCTCTCTCAATTTTTTTGATTTTTAAGCCAAACATTTACAATAGAATCAACCACCCGTTAAGGTTAGCATAACCAAAACGTACATTAAAGAACTCTAACCAAGAATGCACCCTAAAACCACTTAAGGAGGAGGGGCGAGCATATGGTCAGAGGATCCCTAGGATCTACTGAATCAACAAGTTCAAAATTCTATTGAAAGAGAATTATTAAACTCTACACCAAGGATGTGCACTCAAGATCCCTTGCGGGCAAGGTGCTAACATATGGTTGAGTACTACTGCTGAATTTGAAACAACTACAAGGTGGATAACCAGTCAATGACTTTCCACTCTACCACCATACAATGGGGGGAAAATATTACAACATTAAACTTCTTTTGCTGCGGCAGGCATCCACTGAACGTGGGAATTCTCCACTTGAAGTGGGTATGAAAAGTGTTACAACAAATTTTCCTCATTGGCGGTAAACCATCCAGGGGTGCTAATTTGAAATTAATTACTTAGAGCAGCAAATAAGAAAACTGAAACAGTACTACTGTTATCAGCTTGTACAAGAGAAGGCTGCAATTTTACAAAGCCAATTTCACCCAAAATTTAAGCACCTTGTCATACATTATTTTTCTATCAGAATATAACGAGAAAAAAAGAAGAAAGATAGAAAACAGTAATTGTTTTTAATTCTGATTAGCGAACTGTAATTTTGGAAAAGTATATCAGCAACTACAGAAAATTTGAAACTTGTTCATAACTCATTCAAAGTACCTCCGATATGCGTGAAATCGAAGCATAGATCCTTTTGGAGGTAGGCGCCCTTGTTGAAACTTTGGAAACAACTCCAAATACCTGCAATCACTAGTGGCACACTTCCCAATGCAAGGATGAATGGTACAACCCTTGAGAGGGGCGATTTTCAATATAAAAATGCACACTTCACAATAAATTCCGAAATTGCTTGGAGATGGTCGCCTAGACCTTAGAAGTATTATTATCAAATGCCCAGAACAATACAAAATTCGTACAATTAACCATGAGCAAAAACAACATTCAGCTGTATGCAAATAGCAACTGTAAAACTGGAAAATACATCAATAATTCACCTTGAAACACAATCTGCTAGTCTGAATGAGAAGCAACAATAATTCAACTAGGTGTTGTCTTGCAAACACGAAATTGAATGAAGAACTAGGAGGTCAGCATTCCTCAAAGTAGAAAATGATAAATCATTTTGATAGCATAACTTTAGCAAAATAATGGATGTCTCAATGCTGGAGCCAAGCCTTACTTTTAAAGGACAAAAGGAAACTGTTCAAGTCCCCCAAGAAGGTATGCCAATAGCCAAGACTCTTCACATTTTCAAAAATGAAACAACTCTTCAAAAATACGCCCCACTTGAGAAATGAGGAATTAATAAAATAAAACCTTTTGACTTCTTCATGTGGCGCCACCCTCAAAGACCCCTTTTTCAAAACAACTTAAGTTTATTCCTTAGGCCAAGGGGGTCAACTGCAAATTAGAACCAATTGCTCAATTAATGAAGAATTTCATTAAGATTAATATTTTAATGGCCAAGGCTTAATACTGACAACTGCTTCCCATGATGTGATGAACTTGAAGGCTAACAACTGCTTACTGCCAGAAAGTATTTACTATAAAAAGTAAATAATGAGAAAGAACCACAAAACCTCCAAGATTGGAATCCTTTGAGACACCTCAACGAGCCTACAGGATTCCAGAATAGACTGATGAGCTAATAACAGGATCACTGCCAAAAGGGGAACATTACACAAGCACATTGAGATCACATTTCTTTGAGGCATTTTTTCAAACAATTCACTGCCTTGTCTATGCTATTGCTTACTATATGCTTTTATAGATTTTTTCCAAGCATCCATAGTTTGTTCGAAAGCACCTGTTTTAGGCTTTTAGCCATAGCAGCAAGGTAGTGAACTGTTTGATGAAATGCTTTGGTAGACATGTATGAAAAATGTGGTAGCATAGACAAAGGGTGAACTGTTTGAAAACATGCCTCAAAGAAACATGGTTTCATGGTGATGGAATGCCATGACAATCCATAGCAATTTGCTTGTCATGGCATTCCATCACCATGAGACCACATTTCTTTGAGGCATTTTTTTCAAACAGTTCATTGCCTTGTCTATGCTATTGCTTACTATTATGCTTTGATAGATTATTTCCAAGCATCCATAGCTTATTCGAAAGCACCTGTTTTAGGCTTTTAGCCATAGCAGCAAGGCAATGAACTGTTTGATAAAATGCTTTTGTAGACATGTATGAAAAATGTGGTAGCATAGACAAGGCAGTAAACAGTTTGAAAAAATGCCTCAAAGAAATGTGGTCTCATGGTGATGGAATGCCATGACAATCCATAACAATTTCATTGTCATGGCATTCCATCACCATGAGACCACATTTCTTTGAGGCATTTTTTCAAACAGTTCCTGCCTTGTCTATGGATTGTCATGGCATTCCATCACCATGAGACCACATTTCTTTGAGGCATTTTTTCAAACAGTTCATTGCCATGTCTATGGCTTGTCTATGGCAGTGAACTGTTTGATAAAACGCTTTGGTAGACATGTATGAAAAGTGTGGTAGCATAGACAGACAAGGCAATGAACTGTTTGAAAAAATGCCTCAAAGAAATGTGGTCTCATGGAATGCCATGACAAGCAAATGCAATTGGCAGTTGCTCCTAGTTATTAGTTATGCAATGTGAAGTAATTGCATAACTGCTTAGGTTGACTTTGTAAAAACTATATTGTAATTGAAATTTTGTCATCTATCAGCATCTAGTTATTAGTTATGCAATGTGAAGCAATGTTTTGAGTTTGAAAGATGTGCAATGCAATGTAATCAGCAATATGAATATAAACTATAGAAATCTATTTTTTACAATTCATTAGTTAAACTCTTTATTTTATTTGCAAAAAAAAAAACTTTTTATCTATTGTTCTACAATTTTTTACTTTATTTTTTAAATCCAAAATTTTCCTGATTTTTTTCAAAGAATCTTATACTCTTGGTTTGCCGATTTTTTCCCCAAAAGAGTTTTGCTGCTATGGACTATATCCCACTAGCATGCCAGTGAATGCTAGAAAGCAATACATGTGTATTAATAGAGCACAAAAAAATTGTTGGTGGGAAGATAATTCACAGCTAGTTAAAAAATACTTAAAAGCCAAACAAGAAGCCATTCAACAATGCATACACACAGAACAACTCTTTACATAGGATGACTAGAAGAATTGATAAGCTTACCCATTGAGGGAAGACCCACCTTGAGCTACTATGTCGAGGTTTCCCAAACCCCTTTGATCCCTTGGCAGAGTGTGAAACTCAAAAGCCTCAAGCAGGATCTCTTTCAACCATGATGTTTTCCCAGATTTGCATGGAAATGGATATTGTATTGAATTCAAATACAGATCCTTATCGGATACCAGATATGAGTAGCCTTGTATTTGGATATGTTTGAATATGACATTCATGCTGAATTTAGGATTACTGTATCCATATCAAGTTTATAATATTTATTTTGTTGAATTATGTTTGTGTATGTAGTGATTTAAATGTGTCTGTACAATCTTTTATATTTTTGTTGTTTTTGCAAATTTTGAATGTTTTTCTAAGCCTAAATTGGGTATGGTACTAGGTGGTGCGGTGCCATATCTAGACGTATTGGATATGGCCTGAATAAAGGGTCATATATGGATAGTATAAACACAGTATTCATGATGAATCTGGGAGTCTTTTATCTGATGTGTATTTAGACAAGGGAGGGGAGCTATCCAGCAACTCTGTATTTCGCTAGAGAAGAATTTGCAGTACCTTCTCCAGCATTATATAAGCATCTTGAATGAGACTAATCCAAGCTTATTTTTTTTTAAAGATATGATGTTGTCCGCTTAATTGTTTTCAAGCTTTGACATTTCCCTTAATTTGTTTTCAAGCTTTTGATGTTATCTATTTCCATTGATCAGTTGTAGAAATTTAAATTCTGAAGGGATGCCTGAGTAACAAATGATTTCTCCTTGTTTTGTAACTTGTAAGCTATTGATTTTTCAGCCAATTTGTAGGCTCATCTTGCCCAAAATGAAACTCCCGTTCTTTATTTCTCACTCTGCATCTCCAACAACTTATGCAAATGTGTCTAGCCAAAGAAGTGCCCTCCACAGATTGCTAAGTTATCTCTGGTGTGAGGGCAGTCACCAATTAAGAGTACAACGAGTAATTGACTCCCCTACTAGTATGATTTATTTAATTTGACATTGCACAATAGCTGACTCCAAAATTTCAACAAGTAAGCAAGAATATCTGCTGCAATCAGAGAGTGAGGGAGCTAGAGGAAATACTTGCTGAATAGATCTCTCAAAAGGATAGTACACGATAGAGTTCCATTCAAACCAACCGTTGTTTTTGATTAGGGGAAAAACAGGTTTTGATGGGACCCGAAACTCATTACATACCAGTTTTGAAGGGACTAGCAACCTTATCCAAGCAAGACATGTTGCACCAAAGATAGTCCAAATACCATCAGCAGCCCATTAGCAGCAACACTAAGATAAAAACTAGAAAGCACAGGCTGCACAAAGGTTTTACAGGGACCTTGAACCCACAGAACAGTTAAAACTGGGACCTTAAACCCAAAGGTTTTAAAGGGACCTTAAACCCTTAACCAGGTTTTTTAGGGACCTTAACCCCATAATAGGTTTTGAAGGGACCATGAACCCTTTACAATCCGATTTAGGCAAGGACCTTAAACCCAAGCTCAACTAGAACGAGGAAACCAACTCAGCCTCCACCTCTAAAGGAGACAACTCCCCTCTATAGGAGAGGATCACGATCCACTACACCAGCGCAGCCTGAAATCTCCAACCCCCTCAACCTCCACCTCCATAGGAGAAGCAACCACCTCAATAGGATCAACAATTGAGGGGACTAGAAACCTTCACCTTCCATTTCCACCTCAACAGAAAAATAACCCACCTCCATAGGGTCCAAGGAGAAAGCCAACACTGCGACCGAAATAGTGACCGTATCATCCTTTGGTAACCAATCAGTCATCAGTAAAAAGCACAAGAACTTCTGAGCTTTCAGAAAAATAAAAGGTAATAGCTCAGACCACAAGTGACCTTCAGTCACCAACACAAAAAACCCGGAGCCTCCAATCCAGAAACAACAAACCAACTGGGACTTGAGAAAAAACCCAACAGAGAGCCAGAGAAGAAACCCCCCCTGAGTTATGAGAAACCCCACCAACCAAAAGGCATACAACACCCGACAAAGAGAGGAAGCAATGAAAACTTCCACCACACCCCACGCCTCAACAAAGGCAGACATCTCCACAAGAACAGAAGCCAAACAGAGCTCCCCCAAAGAGCCGCACCAAAACCTCACAACCACACCAGGCTCGAGCAAGAAGGCAACCATCACAAAAAACTGCAAGCTACCCATGAGCAAACTAGCGATCCTCACAACAAGATTGCCAACCACAGTCAACACCAAAGCCTCAAAACAACCGAAAAAACTCCGGAAAAGAGTCCAATCTAGAACAGTAGGCACTAAAAACGCATCGACCCAGCCAAGCAAAAAAGGGCAAGAAGCTCCCAAAAGAAAGGAAATGACGCAACAACCTCCAACTCCCAGCATCACAGACGCCAAACACCCCAAGAGAGGGCCATAAGCCAGAGGAGCCCCGCACACCGCAACAACAGGCTCATCCAAAGATAAAAAAGCGTAGAGATCACTCGAATGAAAACCCATGCAGCAAAGAGAGGGCAAGGATAACTGTTTGACCAGCAATCCCACCTCCAGAGGCTTCGCCAAAGCAAAACCAACAGCAAAAAAAAGAAAAAAACTCACATCCCAAATCTCCAAAGGAGGCAAAGAGGGCAGATCCGTAGCCAAAGATGCCAACGGGCTCTCCAAAGCATTTGCATCCGCATCAAAACCCTCTCCATCGTCGTCGCCATTGTCGGCTAAGTTCAAAAAACCTCTCACACTCTGCTTCCTGTCCGTCCGCTTCGCTCCGCTTCGCTCCGCTTCGCTCCGCTCGTCGCCAGCTTTCTTTAATGCATCAGGGTGCCTTCAAACCAACCGTTGTTGAGGCTTGCAAAAAGGAAGACCATTAACAAAATATCAACCAGTCCAACATTCTTAAAGCAAGATTCCTTTTATCCTATCAGAGGCCTTTATAAACTCAATCTTCAAGAGAGAGCATTTTGATCAGATTCACAAGCCCATTCAAGGCCTTCTTAAGAAGTCATAAGATTATCAAGCATTAATATGCCTTTGATAAAACCAGTTTGCTCCTTTCTGACAACCTATGCAACCAACAATTTAATCTTTCTTGCCGAAGCTTTTGCTAGAATTTTGTAAAAAGAATTGAGGATAACAGAGTGTTACACTCTTAGTAATTCTCTTTTTGGAACTGCAAGAATAAGCTTGATAAGACCTGCATTGACAAGCTCCCTCATAATTCCACTTCTAATAGATTCATGGCACATTTTTAAGTAATTTTTAATCACCAAAATCCATTAGGGTGATGTGTCCTCTCATTCTTGAGCTCCTATATATCAACTTCTAATTACTCCATCTCTATCCATCTAGAGATAAGAATCCTTTTATATATTTCAACCTTCTAGGGTAGTGATCTGTTTGACCAGATCCATACAAGTGTCTCTCAAAATCTCGTTAAACTCGTAATCTGCTGAAGTGAATATTCTTTGGGAGTAATTTTGAAAGCTCTTTTGGATTTTCTTTCAATCTTTGGTAAGGTTACCTGTGGGTTTGCAAGAGCCAAAAGTCTCTTTGATTTTTCTTTCTCTTTAAGTACTTGATAGATAATTTGGAAGGTGCGTCTCCTTCAGCCATCCACTGCATGCTTCACGTAATTCTAGCCCCTCTTGCCTTATATTCTTCAAAGCCTCCAAAATTTAATTCCAGCTCATGGAATGATTTTTGATCTAGTTCATTGAAAGGGTCCTGTTGATGCGTGTTTTGTGACACACACGAACACACTAGAATAAAGTGTCCGTAGATGCTCTATCCTCTCTTGATAAAAATCACCTTTCGTGCTAAAATTGCTAGATAGATCACAAGGTAATTCCAATGTTTCTAAGTTGGGGTGCGGATAGGCTCTGTGGTAGTATGAGGTTTGCTGGTAACCCAAGGGGGCATAGTACTTCAGTAGTTTACTTTGAAAGCAAGGTTTTGAATGCAGTGTTGTATCTTTTGGATTTTCTGATTTTGGATTAAAAAAATGAAAAAAAAAGGAAAGGGGTGAGAAATCTTATGCTAATCCTAAGGAACTAGGAGACGGTAACGATCAAATGCAACTTAAAGGAAACCATGCTTTGCTTTGTCTTGAAAAACAACAACTACACGAAAGCAGGTGCAATCTTCTGGGATTTATACTTGAGATTTTTCACTATAAATAACACCATCAATTCGAACAATATTATTTAAAGTAAACGTTTTTAAAAGCATTTATATCAAGAGCTCGGTCTAACTTTGCACATCAAATGAAAAGCATCCATTTGAAAAAAAGTATGAGCTAAGTTACTTTCAATCCTCACCATCAATCTTTCGCTCTACTAACAAATAAATTTTAGTCTATAACAATTCTACGAGAAAGAGCAAATATGCAACCATGCTCCCATTTGACAATAAAGGTTTCAAAGCAACTCATGCAATTATGAATTTTATTATCTCAATGGTTTTCACAACAATTTCATACAACTCTTCTCTTACTTCTAAAAGAAACTAATTCTAACTCAAAAAAATCTAATCTCTAATCCTTTGATAACAATTTTTTTTTATTTCTTCCGATCGTTTGAAATGAAAAAGAAAGGGTACTTATAGAATTCCCCGATACAATGAATGGCCGAGATTGAAACAAAATCAAGGGCCCAGATTCAAACAAGAAAACCCTAATTAGGGTTGCCAAAACATCGATCAGTTAACTGACAGATGAGTCACCCACTGGCGGTTGTATCCCTATCCACTCATGCAATGCTTCGTTCGACGAACCTAGACACAATGGCGCCAATCTCCTCGATGGTAATGTCTAGCAAGGTGCTGACATTGTATTCCAGCAGGTCCAAACTGTTCGCACAATCAGCAAAGACCACTGCCCATTCTGATTCGTGCTGCAAGAAAGTACTACGGATAGTCAACAGGTCAAATGCCTTAGTCAGATTTTCGCCCAAAATTGGCATGATGGAGAAAATCTTCTGCACTTCCCTTTGCATATTATCCAACCACAAGTCATTTTCTCGAACAATATCTTTGTTCAATATATCTGCAGCCATATGAAAGATGCCATTTTGGATGCTCCTTACTTGCTCATCGACCTTGATACTTTCTGCCTTAACCTTTTCAAGCACTTCCCTACGGGAGACCAATGCGCAATACCAGTTGCTGAAGTCGTAAGCCGCCCCAGCTGCAATAATCTTCTCGTCAATCAGCCTTTGCTTAGGAATTTTCCTTATATCACGGAGGCAAGGAATGATTTTGTCTTGCAAGTCTTGCAATCCGTCCCATGCCTCAGTCAAATTTGCAATCCTTGTGAGCAGGGAAGAAGTTTGCCCATGAGCGTGTACTAACTTCTCCACAAATGCCATTACTTCTCCCTCTTTTCTTGCCATCCATTCTTGTGTTTCCCTGGCAGTAGTTAGTTCTTTCTCAAGACTTTCTACTGGTTCTCGTGATGCATTTGAGAGCAGAGGGTTTGATTGGTTGCCTTGGTTGAGTGGCCTTGTCAAATGCTAGATATACTCCTTCAGGCGCTCAACCTCCATCTTATATTCCCTCTTCTTCTGAGTCTCCTTTTCTAATCTGGACTTAATGGTGGAAATGGAATTGTCCAGATCTTCTACTTCGTGCCCTTTGGTAGATGGACCAATATCAATTACAGTAATGGCATAATCGGCAGGAGTAATTTCATCCTGCGGTTTCTCAACTGTCGGGACTGCAATTTGCACTGTGCGGTTACCAGTCTCATCTCTTTGAATAGTAGAGAATTTCTTGGCAGGTTTTTTCGTATTTACTTGCTCCAACCTTGCCAAGAAATTGTCAATATCATCTGCTTCTGGTGTTGCAACTGGTACCTTAACCTTAATTCTTTCCTTAAGCCAGTCTGGTATTGTAGGCTGCTCGACTCCATCGTCTTCGCAGTCCGGAATATCCTGAATCTCTTGGATTTCTTGTGGCGGCGGGTCCTCATGAATCCCCCTTAGGGCTGAAATCATCCCTTCTTGGAAGTCGCCTTCCCTGTCATTCAGGTCCTCATTTGATTCACAAATCTCTGTGCCGGTTGGAGAATGGTGAAAGTCATGCTCAATCTGCATAGGCTCCATGTTTCCTTCAAGCACTGGTGAAGGAATTCTTATATTTCCCCATGATTCCTCTTCCATAATCAGTAGCTGCTTGATATTCCCGGATGTGGCTGAGTGAAGGGCCTTAGGCTTCTTCAGGATCGACTTCTTGCTTGTTGCCACTTCTTTACCTTTCCTCTTCTTCGGGTTGATAGGCTCAATCAGTTCATTTCCCTGAGAAACGCCAATATTTGAAGAACAAGATTCAGCTTCGCCCATTAAATCGTAGGTAAATGGCACACCTTGTTGCTTCAATGTCTGCACCCGCTGATCTACCCACCATTGTGAGTACTTGACTACTAGTCTCATAAGAGTTGTCAAATCACTTAACTCAGGCTCTGACCATTTGACAGGAGGGAGCGGCAATCCTTCATCATATCCTGGCTGCATGTACATTTCATCGTCATCTAGCTGGTCAGGCACACGGAAAAGTTCTGTTGCCCTGATCATGCTCAAGGATAACCTTGACCAAAGTCTTCTCCTTACTTCATACTCGTCAGCAGCATTTGCCCAAAAGTCTTCAAGATCAACTCTGTGCCTGTATTTCCTTTCGTTTACCATTCCCATATGATTGAGTGGATCAAAATCCCCTCTGGACTTGTACGAGGTGAACGGATATAACTGTATTTCTATCCTGGCACTGTTTGCTGCCTGCGATGACGAACAGGATTCTACCATGTCTCCTATGAACAAGGGAAATGTGACAGCTGCTTTCTGCTTCGGTCTCTGGATACTCTGGAATGTTTCCAGCTGCCTGATTACTTCTAGTAAAATCATCTTGTCAGTAGGATAGATTGGCAACCTGTAAGGAGATTCCGTGAATCCCTGTATTCGGATGTACGTAAATCTTGGAAACTGGATGAACCAGGATCCGTATTTACTGATTAAACTTTTTGCTTCAGGTGTAAGTCTCTGATGCGTTCCTCCCTGCAGCACCCGAGTGATGTACATGAGGAAAGCATTATGCGCCCTGCGCCAATGTGACCTCTCACTCAACTGCAATTGAGGATAGCAGTTATAAACTTTGAGCTCTCCTTCGTTGTTGCCGACTACACCTTTGCAGATCAGACCGGTATATCGGTACGTACGAGCGAGTGAATTCACAATATAAGAACCCATATGAAAGGATTCAGTTTTCTCCAGGTTGACCAATTGTTCATGAATACTATCACTGATCATCCTTGACCAATTGATCATTTTTGTCCCAGCAGATACTTCATCAATGAAGTAATACATCCAACTTTCAAAAGGCGCTCCTTGAGGACTGCCTACCAGTCTGTTCAACAACAAGACTATGTCTCCGTATTCTTCCTTAAAAAATGGCCTGAGTAATTTCTTGGGCAATCTCTTGGATGAGCATCTAGGTTTTTTGAGCCAGTTCTTGTTCATGTTGGCCATGCAAAGAGTCTGTTTATCTTCGTACAATTTTTGCGCATCCTCCTTCGACCGGTAGTACGTTCGGTGGTAAGCCGGAATACCAAATGTTTCCTGTATAGCCAACTCACCTAAGTATGCCAATACGCTGCCATCAGGCGCCTCAATTTGTCTTTCTTCAGCGTTATAGTGCAAGGCGCATTCTACCATCAACTCCGGACACTCGACTGCTGGCGGAAATCTTGCAGCTTGAACTATACCATTTCGCATCATCCTTTGCGCAATTGGAGTCGGCATGCATGTGTCACTTCCGTACATTCTTTTTCGAAATTCCTCCAAGTCAACATGGCCGAGATCAGTGTCCGCAACATTCTTCCATTTGGAGATAATTTTAGACTCCAGCTGCGCACCTTTGCTTGCAAACTTCATTTTCTTCTTTGATGATTCTCCGTCGTTCAGCATAAATCTGCAAAAGAAAAATTTAATAATTAGAAATTATTTACGCGTAAATAAATTCCAGCAAACTCGATGAGTTAATTCGTGAAAACAACCATTGCTGGAAATGAAAGAATTAAATCGCTCGCAAAGAGAAAACTTTGTCGAAAATAGAGGAAGTAAAGTCTGCCTGTCAATGAAAACTGTGTTGCTGCTGAAGTAAATTCGCACTTTCAGCTTTTTACTTCGCAAAAAATATAAAACTTCACAAACTTCTCTGCCTTAACAAATTTTCTCAACTTCACTTTCGAAAGAATGAATGAAAATGAAATGCAAAGCCAATTTAAGGCTGAGAAAATCGACCCATTTAGCAAAAATTAATTGTTTCCAATTAATTCAGTTTGAACTCGGCTGGCACTTGTTTTTCGAATGGCAATTTCCATCTTCAGCATAAGTCTTCAAATAAAGTTTCTAATTTCGTCGCCAGTCGAGTGAAATTTATTTTTCTTCTTTCTTTTCTCAGCAATTTGCCTAGAGAAATTTGAATTTTCTCATTAAATGGGTTTTGGAAAATAAAATATTAAAATAATATTTTATGTGTTGTTTCCAACCCGTTCGTTAAAAATAATTAAATAATAAAATTTAATTATTTCTTTAGTCCAAAGGCAATTTCGAATTTTTTTTTTTAAATCTCTCTGTGCCTCTGCGACTTTTAATCTTGCCAAGAGATTTTTTTTTACTTAGGCGAATTTCAACTTTGCCAAACATACCATTTGATTTTTTAATTAAATTTCCAATCGTCTGGACTTAGGCAAATTTTTAAATCTTTTGATTTTTTCTAGGCAAACAATTAAATCCTTGCTCTTCCAAGTATTTTTAATGCCATACACGACTCCAACGTACTTGCCTTGTGCAATTTTTTCACTTTATCCATGCTTGGGCGAATTTTCACTAGTAATTGTCATTTAATTTCACAAAATGGCGAATTTTCCTTGTATTTTCACCATCTCCAATCATCTTGGAGCGCACCCCTTTGCATTTCACCCCTTTCCAGCCTTTTTGGAGCGGACTTCACATGTAATTTGCAATTTCTTCTAGGCTGGGCAGACTTTGACTTGTCTTTGCCATCTCTTTTCCTTGTTGGGCGGACTTTGGGTGTGTTTTGCCATCTCCCAACTCTTTGGAGCGGACTTGCTAACTTCTTTGCAACTTTCCTTGGGGCGGACTTTGCCATTACTTAGCATTTTCCCTTGGGGCGGACTTCACCATTACTTAGCATTTTTCCCTTGCAAGCTGCTGGGCGGACTTCACATAGCTTTTGCAAGTGCATGGGTGGACTTTGCATACCTTTTGCAACTTGCAACCTCCTTGGAGCGGACTTCAACATGTTTTTGCAGCTTTTCTCCATTGCTGGGCGGACTTTGCTTGTTCCTTGCAATTTATTATTTGCACTTTGCCATTTTTATCTTCTTCATGCATGTCCATGCCTTAGGCGAATTTTTTTTCAGATTTTCAAATTTTTTCACCCTTTTTTCTCTTGCAACCTTCTGAAGTTGACATTTACGAAGCCATGACCTGCACACTTTCCCGAAATAGAAACTTTCTAAAAATAGAAATTTTCCAAAAATAGAAACTTTCTAAAAATAATCCCTAAAAAATAGGGATCCCAGAATGTGCTAAAAATGCCAAAAAAAATCCCTAAAAAATAGGGACCCGAGATGGAAACCCTAAAATTTAGGAAGTGTCAGAATTGACTGAATGGACAGTCGATCTTCGTCCACAAGGCCTTCTAAGCGCTTTGGCAATCTTCTATCATTGATTTGGGTTCACAATCATTTCTTGACTTGGATGACCCTCAAAAAATTCAAATTTTAAGTACCCCACCAGGAAGACCAAGACTCAGAAGCAAAACCATCAGAGGGAAAACTACTAGGGTGCCCATTTGCAATGGGGTGATGTGTGAAAAGGTCACAACAGGTCCCCTGTCCAAACCTTTCTCTACTTGTTGGAGTTGGAGGCAAACCGGATTTTCCTTGGAGGCAAACCGGAGTTTCCTTTCTTTTCCTTAGTCTACCAATCATTTTTTCATATTCTCTTAAGAAACTTTATTGTGTGTTGCATGGCTGCCTCCCATCAAAGAATCCAACCTTTATCCCGTATTGGAGGAGGCACTAAATGCTAAATTTTTGTATTAGTTGTACATATTTCTTTTTGGTTTGATGGAGGGTTTTATATGAAACCTATAATGTTTTTGCAACCTGCTTCAGGAGCACAAGTCTAAGTTGATAACTCTTCAGCTAATAGCCAAGGATTGAGGGGTGTTGATTTAAGATAGCTTCGGTCAGATATAAATGATGATTGCTTTCATGCATCATCACTATTTATATTTAATCGAACTGCTCTTAAAATATAATGTCTACAAATAAGTTATTCAAATTTTTGATGATGATCGAAATTTGCAAGTAAATAAATAATCGAACTTCATGTTATATGATCACTGTTTGTATAGCCTGCAAAATTTGTTTGTATTAAATACCGAATATTTCAGTGTGTTAAGGGAGTCCACACGCTCAAGGGACACGTCCTCTCATGAGACGCGTCTCTCCTTGAGGCGTGTCTACCTCACAAATATAAATGGACACTCAAACTTCTATTTGCAAACATCGAAATTGATAAATGTTCTGCAATCAGCACATTTGAAATACAAGAAACAAAATCTAACTAGAAATTCTTGCACAAAATTTCAGACTTAGAATTTCCATAGGTCCTTTTAGGATACAATTTGATAAGATTTGATTAACATTTACATGGTATCAGAGCCAAGTTGAGTGAATCAAAATCAAATCTAGATATTAGATTACTTAGAAAAATCGTATTTTTAAGAAATCGAAATTCACATCACATTCTTCATAATGTCAAGTGTGATCAGATTTGAAGATCGTCTTGAAGGAGCAAACAACTTCACATCATGGAAATTTAGAATCATGATGATTCTTAAAGAAAATAAGTTAGACTCATTTGTGAGAGAAAACAAGAGGGAACCAGAGGATGATCTAGAGAAAACTCAATGGATTGAGAACAATGAAAAGGCCATGAAAATCTTAGTAGATGCAGTTAGGGACCATATAGTACCCATTCTAGCAAAACATGAAACTGCATATCTAATGTTCAAATCCCTTGAGAGCGCCTTTGAAATAAACAACACCAACAAGACTCTTGCATTAAAGAGGCAAATCAACAATGTCCAAATAAACAAAGGAGAAACTATTAATTCATACTTCATGAGGATCATTGAACTAAGGGATCAATTATCTACAATTGGATATCAAATTGATAGCAAAGAGTTAACACTAATTGCACTAGGAGGCCTACCAAACTCATGGGAGTCATTTGTTCAAGGAATAAGTGCGAGATCTAAACTCCCCAAGTTTGATAGGCTAAGAACATACTGCTTACAAGAGGAAACAAGACTCTCAACAAAAGAAAACAAACAAAAATCCATAGATGAGGACATTCATGTGCTCAACACAACATCTAATAAAAGGGGTAAGAAAAACTCTCACAGGAAAGGATCATTTAAGAGAAAGAGAAATTCCTATGGAAAAGGATCATTCAAGAAGAGGAAAGACATCTCTCAAGTACAATGTTTTAGATGTGATCAATATGGGCACTATGCAATGAAGTGCCCTAACAGATCAAAACAACAAGCATCCTTTGCTAAAGTAGGAAAGTCAAATTCTGACCATGAATTTGAGAAATTTTTATTCTATTCAGCCTTATCAAATCAAGTATCTAACAATATCAACAACTGGGTAATTGATAGTGGTTCTTCGAGGCACATCACAAGGTTCAGAGAATACTTAGACACTATGACTGAAGAGACTGATGAAGAAGTAACTATTGGAGATGATTCTGCAGACCCTGTAAAAGGGGTTGGAACTTGCTCCATAAAATTGAAATCTCGTCTCTCCCTTCAACTCACTGGAGTTTTATTCGTATCTGGAATAAAGAGGAATCTAATATCCATCTCTACCCTTGAAGACAATGGGTATAGGGTTACCTTTATGGATGGGAAAGTTCTGGCATGGCCTAAGAACTCAACTATAAAGAAAGCTCAAACCATAGGTATAAGGCAAGGTTATCTTTATAAACTATGCACTGAAGTCAAGCAAGCCCTTACCCTTGATACTTCTGATTCAAATGAAATTTGGCATAGAAGATTAGGACACCTTCATTTTCGTGCCCTACCCGTTGTGGAAAAATTAGTAACAGGATTGACTAAGTTAAAACCAACTCATGAAGGAGCTTGTAAAGGGTGTGCCCTAGGAAAGAATACAAAGGGATCCTTTCACAATAGCTTGAGTAAAACCAAAAATGTGTTAGAACTAGTTCACTCTGATTTATGTGGACCCATGTCTGTACCCTCCATGACAGGCTTCCTATACTATGTTATATTTATAGGTGACTTCTCTAGGAAGACCTGGATTTATTTTCTTAAGTGCAAAGAGTCAATAGAAATCCTTAAAAGGTTCAAGGAGTTAAAACTCTTATTGAAAACTTCTCTGGGAAGAAAATCAAAATTCTAAGGATAGACAATGGGAAAGATTACACCTCTGAAATCTTTAAGGAATTCTGCATGAATGCTGGGATTAAGAGGGAGTTTACAGTAGCCTACAATCCTCAACAAAATGGGGTTGTTGAAAGGAAAAATAGAACTATTGTAGAAGCTGCAAAAGCAATGTTACTTGACCAGAACATAGAAACCCCATTCTGGACAGAAGCCTCTGGAACTGCTGTCTACATCCAAAATAGATGTCCACATTCTCATCTAGATAACAAAACTTCTGAAGAAACATTTACTAGCATAAAACTTGACATTAGTCACTTAAGGATTTTTGGTTGCCCAGTCTATATTCATGTGCCCAAAGAAAAGAGATTCAAACTAGAACCTTCCGGAAGAAAAGGGGTATTTGTGGGATATAGTGAAACCTCTAAAGCCTACAGGATATTCATACCCGGGCATAAACAAATTGAATTGAGCAGAGATGTCATCTTTGAAGAAGACATTGCATTCAAAAGGGCAAGGAGTTCAAGTGAGATAGAAATTCATAATTCCCCTAGAGCCTCAGAAGTGGAACCTACTCCTGAAATTCAGAGGGAGTATCTTGGGGAAATAACAAGTGAATTGCAATCTGCTTCAGAAGAGAATCCAAATGACAATGGCAAGAAGAGGCCACTTTGGGCTAGGAAGATGATCAAAGAATTTGAGAATCATGCAGCACCCAAAGGAACCTTTAGGGAAAGTAAAAGACCCAAAAGGTTCTCAAGCTATGTTGCTCTAATGAATGAAATAATAAATTCAGAACCCACCAGTGTTACAGAAGCCTTCAGACATGAAGTATGGAAGGATGCAATGACGGAAGAGTATCAATCCATTCTAAAAAATGATGTATGGGATATAGTGCCTAGACCAAAAGAGAAATCTGTTGTCTCTTCTAAATGGCTCTTCAAAATCAAACATGCTACTGATGGCAGTATAGAAAAACATAAGGCACGTTTTGTGGCTAGAGGTTTTTCACAGAAGGAAGGCATTGATTATGAAGAGACATTTGCACCTGTTGCCCGGTACACATCTGTGAGAGCAGTGATAGCTATTGCAGCAACTAAAGGCTGGAAGATCCATCAAATGGATGTAAAAACTGCCTTCCTGAATGGGACCATTCAAGAGGAAGTCTACCTAGAACAGCCTGAAGGTTTTGTAATACATAAACCTGAATCACATGTATGTAGACTAAAGAAAGCTCTATATGGACTTAAACAGGCTCCCAGGGCTTGGTTTGAAAGAATTGACAGTTATCTCTTGGGACTAGGATTTTCCAAGAATGATGCAGACCCAAATCTTTATTTTAAGGTAATTAAAGGTGATATGCTAATAATTATTTTATATGTTGATGACCTGCTGATAATAGGAGAAGATCACCTCATTGCTCAAGGAAAGAAGGATCTAACTTCAGAATTTGACATGAAAGACTTGGGCATTTTACATTACTTCTTGGGTTTAGAAGTCTGGCAGAAATTAGATAGCATCATACTAAATCAAGGAAAGTATACTATTGATATTTTGAAGAGATTTGGAATGTTGGATTGTAGACCCATGTCCACACCTATGGAAACCAACCTTCACAAACTAAAGAAGTAGCAGCAGAATCTAAGTTTGCAGATTCCACTCTATACAGGCAAATGATTGGATCATTGATGTACCTGGTTAACACCAGACCTGATATTTGCTATGCAGTGAATGCTCTAAGCCAATTCATGTGTGAGCCAAAGGAAATTCACCTTATGGCTGTGAAACACATATTAAGATATCTTCAAGGCACTATTGGATATGGTCTTCTTTACAGAAATGACCAACTAGATCTACATGGATACTCTGATTCAGATTGGGCTGGAAGTGTAACCGATCGGAAAAGCACATCAGGATGTTGCTTCAGTTTAGGATCAGCTATGATCTCTTGGATCAATAGAAAACAGTCTTCAGTAGCACAAAGCTCAATAGAAGTTGAATACATTGCAGCCTCTATGGGGGCAAGAGAAGCAATATGGCTCCGGAAATTGCTTGTGGGACTGTTTGGTGAACCCTTGAATCCTACTATCATCCATTGTGATAATCAGAGTTGCATCAAACTCTCTATAAATCCAGTATTTTATGATAGATCTAAGCATATTGAGATCCCCTACCACTATGTAAGAGACATGGTAGAAAGAAATGTGATCCAGTTGGAGTATATTAGTACAAATGATCAAACAGCAGACATTCTCACCAAACCTCTCTCCAGAGTCAAGGTTGAACACTTCAGGAAGAAACTTGGTATGGTTGAAATGTAATTTGATATTATGTTTGAAATTCAAATTATTTAAAAGTTGTACTAATATATTTAAAGATGTTTAATGTGTAAACTCTTGTGTCGTGTGTGACTCCATGACTTTATGTGCCCTCTCCCCCTATGTACATTATTGAAAGGTGATGATCTTTCTAATAATGAACACTTGTATGTGACATTGTAAAGTGATGACTCTACAATGATGAGTTGAACTATCATGATAGATATCATGTGACTTGATATCTGTGGACATGTCATGATAGTATCTCTTGGACACTTTGATGGATATCATGGGACTTGATGTCATTTGAAGATCATTGTGATGCTTATGGGATAACCATGGTGGATAAATATATATCCACAGATATGCCATGAACTATTATGGTAGACATCATGAGACTTGATGTTAGTGCACATACCATAATGAAGATGTGTTATGAAGAATGTCATGTGACTTGACAAAATTGAAGAATCATATCATACCTTCGATATCACGTGTAAGGTGATATCTCTACTTATTTGTTTAGAGTTATCTTCCCTAGCTAAGAGGGAGTGTTGATTTAAGATAGCTTCGGTAGATATAAATGATGATTGCTTTCATGCATCATCATCATTTATATTTAATCAAACTGCTCTTAAAATATAATGTCTACAAATAAGTTATTCAAATTTCTGATGATGATCGAAATTTGCAAATAAATAAATAATCGAACTTCATGTTATATGATTGCTGTTTGTATAGCATGCGAAATTTGTTTATATTAAATACCGAATATTTCGGTGTGTTAAGGGAGTCCGCACGCTCAAGGGACACGTCTCATGAGAGGACGTGTCTTATTTCGGTGTGTTAAGGGAGTCCGCACGCTCAAGGGACACGTCCCATGAGTGGACGTGTCTCCACTTTGTGGAGCCACGTTCTCTCATGAGATGCGTCTCTCCTTGAGGCGTGTCTCCCTCACAAATATAAATGGACACTCAAACTTCTATTTGCAAACATCGAAATTGATAAATGTTCTGCAATCAACACATTTGAAATACAAGAAACAAAATCTGACTTAGAATTCTTGCACATAATTTCAGACTTAGAATTTCCATAGGTCCTTTTAGGATACAATTTGATAAGATTTGATTAACATTTACAAGGGTATTCATTCTGCCAAAGTTGCTGAAAGCATGATCCCGGTCTCATCCCTTATGGTTTTGGGGGCCTTGTGTAGTCGGCCGACAGTGTACTCGGTCGGCCATGAGTCGATGTAGTCGGCCGAGAGTGTACTTGGTTGGCTATGAGTCATAAGTAAATAAGACTTTAGTTTATATTAATAATCCATGTACTTATGTTATGTACGGGTCATGTTAGTTAGTTGTCTCGGGAACAGTTCCTGATGAAGTAATTAGTTATAATGAAGGGACGCGACAGTTGGTACCTTAACCACCGCCAGCGTACTATATGTACTTGAGTCATGTAGTCGGGAAGGGGGATGGTTCTACCATGCTATGCTATGTTCTGTCTGGAGACATTACGATGTAATTGCCGAATACTGAATAAAGAAGTATATCTATGTTCTATGCGATTGCCATGTGATTATTATATGCTGTCAATGTTATTTTATATTTCCGTTTACTCCGTACGTCATTGTACCCGTAGCGAGTAAATATTTGGCGCCGTTGCCTAAGCGAATCCGGTAACCACCCAGATAGGAGAATGGTGTTGTGATGGGGCAGCTGACCGAAGGGCCGGTACAAGCAAACGAGGATCGTGAAGATGCTTTGACGGAAGACCTCTGTAGTCTGTGGGAAATCTCGTTAAAGGACCACGTACGGAGGGAGGCTCTCAGGCGAGAGATCCCTCAGGCGGTCATTTGGGATAGATTGCACGTCAACGAAGAGGTCGACCATCTTCTTACCAGATTGCCAAGATTGATAGCACGCCACTACTTTATCTTACAGGATCTTCGGGCGGAGGAGGATCAGGAATGCCGAAGGCAACAAATCTTGCAGTGGTACGAAGAACGAACCAAACGGGAAGAGGAGGAACGAGACACTAGTCGAAGACGTACCCCTAGCAACCAACAATGATCGCGTGAAAGACTTGTAAATGCCTGTATGATTGAACAAAGACAAGAACCGAGTACCATTTGGGCACGAAGCGAAGGAGGAAAGAATTCGGCGATCATTAAGAATACAAGAGCAAGAAAACCGGCGGCTGAGACTTAGTAAAGCACATTAGCACCTTGTGGAAGAGAGGAACGAGGAACCACTCGTCACCCCGTACGTAGAAAAATATAAAAACCGAGAAAATGAAGATGAATTGAACGAAGAACTTGAGAATAGCATCCAACGCATTCGGGAGTTGTCCATATCAGACGACGACGAAGGGCTGAGGACAGGGAGATCTGAGCCCAAGACCCCTTGGCAGAGGGAGCACCGGAGTGGAGCCCAGGAAACTCAAGGTGTAGAGGACGCTGACAGAGGATGGGAAAGTGACTCGTACGTGGCCGAGAGTGCAAGTGACGCACCGGAACGTAACGGGGAAACCGGTCCAGTCGGGTCCAATATACAAGGAGGACAGCGGGGAAGGATGGTGACTCCAGAACGGCAAAAGTTGCCGAAGTTTATAGGGAATGGGTCAAAGGATCCAGTTCGACATTGCAAAACATGCGAGACAATCTGGATAGCAAGTGGAGAAGATGACCTGGATCATTGGTTGAAAGCCTTCCCGACGACACTCAGAGATAGTGCCATCGACTGGTACTCAGAGTTGGACCAAGCACAAAAAGCTACATGGAGATTACTCAAGAAGGCCTTTCAGGACGAATTCAAACTCCTGAGGGATGACACTGAGATTGTAGCAGAAATCTACAGTACAAAGCAGGGAAAACACGAGAATGTGCGCACATACAATCGGCGACTAAAAGACTTGTTGGGAAAATTGGAGGTTCAACCAGCCGATGGGCTAAAGAAGCGATGGTTCATTGAAGGCTTGCTTCCGTCGCTGAGGAAGAAGATGAAAGTCGTGCCTCCGTCATCGTACGTTGAAGCATACAATCGGGTGATGGATATAGAAAGTGAAAACAAAACATCCTCTCGAGGGGAAAAGAAGACAGACGACGAGGAGAGTGCGGACGACAGCGACGGTGAATCCAGGACCGTACAAGCACTCAGGAAAGATATGATGTGAATGATGAAAGAATTGAAGGCCGACAAAGAAAGTACGAGGGAAGCACGAGAACTATGGTGTACAGACTACAATAGGGAAGGTCACACGAAGGCGAACTGTCCGAAGAATTTATTCTATGATATCTGCCAAGTGATGGGACATTCTGTCAAGGAATGCCCATACAATTTAAAAACCAAAAGTGCACAAGTACTCTTCGCTCAAGGAGAACCGTCGACACCGCCGAACACACCACTGAAGCCCTAGTACAATAGCAATGCATCCCCTGGAGGTTACCAGAGCAACAGGAGTCCGAGGAACAAAATACAATACGATGGTAAAGGACGACCCATGATCCAATGCCGAAAGTGCAACGAATGGGGTCACTTCGCCAAGGATTGCCAGAATGGCCAAGGTTCGAGAGGAAGATTGTGTAAGTGCTGTGGACCAGGCGACCATGAAGATAGTGAATGCCCCAAGCAGAAGGGTATCCATATGCTGGAAGTAGAAGAACAAGAGGTACTGGCGATCACTAGAGCGCAAGCAAAGAAGGCAACCTACTTAGATCCACGTACGGAAAAACAAAGGATGAAGGAAGCAAAAGCCGAAGTGGAACTGGCAATGGCGAAGGAGAACAAAATATCTCTAGAGAAGCTAGAGACCTCTCGACGGTCGGAGGTAGAAACCAACATCGTACGACAGGTACTGCAGACCACCATACCGATCAAAGTCACTGACCTTCTCCAGACGTTGCCGCAGTTGGGACTAGCAATGACAAATGTCCTTGGGGATGTCAAGCAATCGCGAGTGGAGGACCAAAGGCAAGAATTGGTACTAGATTCACCACTGTATGGTGAACAAACCATTGACCCCATACTACTCATGGCGAACATCTGGAAGATACCGGCAGTTGTGCAGATGGAGATCGGAGGGAATACCTTGACAAAACTATCGTCGATGGAGGATTGGGAGTCAACGTACTACTCGAAGACACATGGAAGAGCCTTGGGAAGCCTACCCTCTGGCCACCGACATTCCAACTTGTCGGTGCCGATCAACATGGTATCAAACCGTTGGGAATGTTGATGGCGCAAAAGGTGGTGATCGGAACACAACCATTTCTGTTGAACTTTGCAGTCATTCCATTGCAGAGGAAGGCGTACGATGCATTGCTTGGACGAGGGTGGTTAGTGGCAGCCAAGGCGAATCATAATTGGAAAAGAAATACACTATCCATAGGGAATGACAGGAGGAAGTACGTGATCGACTTGAAGAATCAGGCTGCCAGTGAAGAACTGGCATCTTTTGAATCAGAATCCGACAAGGGGGAGTTGGACATGGATGAAGAGAGGAAAGCAATGGAGCCTAACGAGGAGGGTGTACTTGAAATCGAGAGTTGCTCGGAAGACGAGACAAGTTCGTTGAATGGCTTATTTCATTGGCAGATGGAAGATTATGAGGTGTTCCAGCGAGAGTGTAACATGCTGCAGATCAGAGAAATCCAGGAAGGAGAAGAGAACGACATGTCTAGCCAGACACTTTCGGCCGAGTCCAGAGAGTACAAAGAAAGAATATCAGAACCGGATGATACGCCAGCCCACAAATCCAAACAGGTACGAGATAGAAAAATTGTGTTGGAGCCCAAAAATGGAGAAAATAAAGACAATGAGAAAGAAGACAGAGGAGAAAGAAAAGAGATGAAGGAGAGAGAAAATAAAAGAGGAAAAAAGACGGAGACAAAATTAAAAGAATTAGACGAATTAAGGGATGGAAGAGGGAGTATATTAAAAAGAAGAAATAAAAGTGCAAAAAAGAAATTAGAGGAAAAAGGAGAAATAAAAGAAAAAAACATTAAAATATTGGCAAGGGTGGAAAGTGCATGACCTAAACTGAGAAAAAGAATTCAATTAAAAGCAAGGACCGTATGGAATTTCCAAGTAAGAAAAGAGGAGCAAAAGCAAAAGGCCATGCGACAAGAAGGGAGGAAACTGGTACGCCAAAAGAAGACAAGTTCGTACGAACTGATAGACAAGAGCCAAAAAGCCGTACGCCACATTAATGAGCAAGCCGTATGCCAAAAGCAAGAAGTTGTGCGCCACAAACAGAGATCCGTACGACAGAGAGAAGACAAAGCTCGTATGACACTTGCCAAATCCGAACGCCAGAGGAAGAACTCTGTACGGTAGAAGGAAAAGTCCGTACGACGGAGAGACGATAGAGTCGGTACAGCACTTGCCAAATCTGTACGCCAAAGGAAGAACTCCGTACGCTAGAAGGAGAAGTCCGTACGGCGGAGAGAAGACAGAGCTAGTACGACACTTACCAAATCTGTACGCCAAGGAGTAGATAAATCCATATGCCATTCAGGGGAAATCACCGTACGCCAGGCCAAGAAATCCGTACGCCATTCACTGGTGAAGTCTGTATGTCATGTCTCAAAACCCGCACACTGGAGACAGCTAGCCATACGGCTACATCATGGAGGAGTCGTACGCTGTAGGAAGAACATCGTACGATAGGAGAAGAATTCATTTCGCACGTCTAAGAAGGGGACCGTACGGAAGGAGCAGAAATCCGTACGCATACATGTGAAAAAGTCCGTACGGGCTAAATAGGAAACGGCCGTACCAAGCATCAACCTGAAGAAAGTGGAGTCTCAGAAAAACAATGCAAAACCTGTATTTTTCGGGTTCATCAGCACTATTCGGAACATGTGGAAAAATCATGAAAATGAGGCACACAATGCTGTTTCGAGTGGTTTCAGAAGTGTTAAATTGGCCTTGGCGGCGGGGGCGCTACCCCTTGAACCCGCCCTGTATCGCGACCCCCGGACCTCGCAAGGGGTGCTGCCCCTCAACCCCGCTGGGGGCACTGCCCCCAGACCCCCGCGAGGGGCGCTGCCCCTCGACCCCGTTGGGGGCGCTGCCCCCAGACCCCCGCAAGGGGTGTTGCCCCTTGACCCTGCTAGGGGCGTTGCCCCCAGATCCCCATCATATTTATTGGAATTGCCAAATTGTAGTACAACCAACCATCATAATACAGTCGCAGGAGCAATTGCCTGTCGCCCAGATGAGAGTTGCAGCCCTCGAGGAGAAGTTGGCAGAGAGAGACAAAGTATTGGGAGTGAGTGACAACTAGTTGGCAAGGAAGGATCAGCTATTGGTAGAAAAATATACACAGGTGGCTGATGTGCAATGATTTTCAGCTGAGGGGGAGAGTCAACCATAGGGAAAAGACAAGGAATTGGCTAGCACCAAGCAGGAACTCGAGTTGGTATTTTTGGTTTTCAGTTTCTTGGAAGACGACTACTTTGTGGGGGGAATGATGTAGTCGGCCGACAGTGTACTCGGTCGGCCATGAGTTGATGTAGTCGGCCAATAGTGTACTTGGTCAGCTATGAGTCATAAGTAAATAAGACTTTAGTTTATATTAATAATCCATGTACTTATGTTATGTACGGGTCATGTTAGTTAGTTGTCTCGGGAATAGTTCCTGATGAAGTAATTAGTTATAATGAAGGGACGCGACGGTTGGTACCTTAACCACCGCCAGCGTACTATATGTACTTGAGTCATGTAGTCGGGAAGGGGGATGGTTCTACCATGCTATGCTATGTTTTATCTGGAGACATTATGATGTAATTGCCGAATACTGAATAAAGAAGTATATCTATGTTCTGTGCGACTGCCATGTGATTATTATATGCTGTCAATGTTATTTTATATCTCTGTTTACTCCGTACGTCATTGTACCCGTAGCGAGTAAACACCTTGCACTCAGCAAGACTTGATCCCTAGTGTACTCATTCTGAACCATTCAATTTCACTAGTAGACCAAGGGCCCTTTGATAGCTGTATAAAATTTCTTCTAACTTAAGCAGAGAAAAGTTTAACTTGAATTAAGAGTGAGAATCATAGCCTATTTGTTATCATTAGGTGTTGTTATGAGTTTATGAATATAAGAAGCTGAGCCACTCATTCGCTCCTCATTGATTGAAGCTAGAATTTTCTTGTTTGTTCAAAACTTCAAAGGGAAGTGAGGTGAAGATACGGCACTTGTTGAATATGTATAGAAACATTCAATGTAAGGCAGATCTCTGAAGGAGCTGCCAAAAAACTTTCATTTGCATGTAAATTCTCACATTAGGCTGCATGACATTAGACTGTATCTCCTCTCCAGCCAGTACTTGTCCGAAGGGTGGTGCTATCTTTTAATTCAAGCTGGTAAAAGTTTGGGTAAGTGTGGAAACTCCAACGAAAGTAGATATTTGTGTTGAGATACATTCTGTATCTAATTTCTCAAATCAAGGCTGCAAATATGCTAAAGCACCAATAGCCATCTGCATTTTATTTTTGATTCTGTTGGAACATTGCTGGGAGTACCTCTTCCTTGTCCAGAAACACATAGATAAATGCCTTCGCTGAGATCCGAAGAAGAGTCTATCTTCCAGCCTTAAGGTTCTTAGTTATCTGCATACAACTTGTAAGTATCCCTTTCAAGAGGGAAGCATCGTAAAAAATTGAGGATGACAACCTATTTGTAAAGCCATTTGGCAACAGACTTGACCTCCTCGTTGTTTATAAAATATCCATTCTTGCATCCTTGGTGTGTTATTTCACTGCCTCATGTATTGGTGGGTCAGATTCTGCTCTGTCTGTTCCAGAAGGTGGAGATTGCTAGTCCAAGGCCCTTAGCTCTTTTGAGTTGTTTTTGTTATCCTTGTGGAATATTTCTTTCTTTATCCACAGGTTTGTTCCCATTCTCCACAAACAAGGGTTTTCTTGGTTAGCTCATCCAGATTCAAGTAGGATTTGTTTTGTGGGTCCATGAGGTGTCGGTTTCCTGTGCATATTTGGCATGTGCAATGTTGTAGGATTTTGGTTTTGTTTTATAAGATACTTACAGGTTAAGGTTCTGATGGCACTGAATTCTTTCCTATCATTACCATTTTGGTTATCAGATACAAGAAATGAGTAATAAGTTTGCTTCTTTGATTTGGTCTCTTTTGCTATTATGGCTCCATTCTCTGTATAAACTTGGCTCTGTAACTGCTTTCATTGGAACCCTGATTATCATGTAATTTAGGAAGCATGCAAACATTTGGCTCAATTTCTGGATGCTTTGAAGCCATGTTGAGGTCATGAAGTCCAAATCAGAGGATATGAATTCCTTATGCCTCTATATGGCTGGCTCTGATGGCTGAAGCTGTTTCTGGAAAACAAGGGTTTTAATGGTCTCTCTGCTGGTGATATCTCATTCATTGCTCAAAATCCCTAATTAGTTAATTTGATTGCCTTTAAATTGTTCAAGCCACAGGGATTCAGGGCTTGTTAGAAGAGGTGAGGCCTGATTTATGGTGGCAGTAATAGTAGAAACTAGCTTGAAAATCATTTGATATTTTGCCATTGGGCTTGTAATAATTGATAGCAATTGTATAACGTTTTTGAGGCTCACAGGTATAACCTGGTCCATTGTACTTCAAGGATGACATTTCTTGACGGGTTCAAAGTGGAGAGCTATATACCCTTAGTATTTTAGGAATTTCTCTCCACATATTTTAACTAGCAAAATATTTTCTCGTAGCACTGAAGTTTAGCTTTATTTTGTCATATTTCTGAGATAGTGTTTGATGCTATAGTTTTTTAGGCATTATGAAATTATATTCTGAATTCTATCTCAAACAGAAGTCGGTATCATATTTTCTAATAAATAGAAACATCTGCCCTTTTGCTTGCATTCTGGACAAAGATGGAGTAAACAGGATCCTAAAGTACTGTGGTTTGCATCTTCCTTGTTGATATTCATAATAGAAGTTTTAAGTTTTAACACATTTTAGAACTATGTTCTAGAAAATATGTCATCCATTATTAAAAATTTAATCCCAGTGTATCCTTTCTCTTTGACTCTCTCCAGATGTTTGGTGCCGAAGCAGCAAAGATTTTGGACTATGTGGAATGTTATCCAACTGGGTATAGAAAGGGAGTCAAAATAGCAAAAGCTTGTAAAGATGCTAATATTCAGGGTTTCCCGACTTGGGTAATAAATGGTCAGGTAAGATTCACTGGATTCTAAGTAGCATTATAATTTCTATTATATCTAATGAATTGATTTTAAGGTAGAATCTCCATTCAAATTTGAAGTCATTGGTTTTGTCCAATGGTCAAGTCAACTAGAATTGAATATTGTTTTGGAAAGCAGGTTTTGAGTGGTGAAAAGATATTTGCGGAGCTTGCTCGTGCTTCTGGTTTTGATCAGGCTCAATCTGAATCTTGATTTGTCCACATAAATTACAAGGTTTATGCGTTAGAAAGAAAAATGGCTCTTGTATGGTTTTCATGACTTTGTAAAATGTCTTCAGTTCATTTATGCCTTCACTGGAAAAATGGCTAATTGTATCTCCACCTTGTAAAATATTTCAGATAAAGATCTTGAAATTAGTACTGAATATTTTATTCCTCATACCAAATTTTTAATAGAACTAAATACTATGATAGGCAACAGGAGTTTACCATAAAAAGCAGCTTCTAGCTGTGATATGTTGTGTATACTTTTCATTTGTAAGTTGAGATCATTTTCCTAATGCAATTATATCTTAGTCCAAAGTTTTTGATACAATAATCTGAATGATTCTTCAACAATATGACCGTTATCAAGCGATTTAAATGTCTTGCCTGGCAGCTACCTTTCGATGTTGATGGAAGACATCTTGATAAAATTTCTTGCATGAACAGTCGTTCTATCCACGTTTGGAGAGTGGAAAATTCTAGATATACATTGGCCAAACAATATTTTAATTTTTTTTATAGAAAAGGTAAAAACTATATTTAAAATGGATAAATTACATTTCACTGCTGTAAAAATAAATTCTGGATATGGGCAATTTCCAAATTCAGGTCACATTAAACCAGATGGGACTGGAAAAGCCCCCAAGTCCAAGAAAGAAAGATGCTCTGTTGATGGTTTTATAGTACCACAATCAGTACCGACATAATAGTTAACACTTGATTACTCCTAAAATTACTACTTGATTAATGAGAACTGCCATAAACAAGTAAATTCCTATGAATCTGAGTTGCTGGTATGGGCTTGCCGATATGGCAATTTTCTTTCCCTGGATTTAGTACATCTAGGTTTGACCTACACATACAGACACCATAATTTGCCAAGAAAAAACAAAAACAAAATTGAAAACACAGCTGATAATGGTAAAAATAATGGATAGTTTGATCTAGATCCTAATTGGTCTAGGGGACAATCCTATCTTAGGAAAGACATAATTATAAACTATGCAATTTTTTTTGAAAACTTAGCTAACTAAAAACACATTCGAATGCATGGAAGACTTTAGCAAATATGCGCTACTTCTATTCAATCCAAAACTAAATAGGGTACAACAGATAGCAGGTCCAAGAATCAAGATTTCCGTGCCCAAAAAGAGGTGAACACATCAAACGAGTTTGCCTAGACTTCTATATCTCATGGGTTGTTTGATCCCTCCCAATGCGAGGAGTTGAATGAGTGTGTACACTATAGTTTACAAGATGTTATAAAAATGATTCAATTTCATTTCAACTTGCTCTTCCTATTGCTATCTCTTGGACTTCTAATAGTTGGTGTTCCAAGACTAGGATTTGTGGGTCAAATAGGGTGCAAATGTCATGTGTTTGAGGTTCTTGATTGCACAAATGGTTGCCTAGTGTTGTGCAAAGGAATGACAATGCTTGTGCAGTAGTGCATAAATAATGTTGACACGTGTGTGAGGGCCTTTGGAGGTTGCATAACCATGCTTGGGTCATTTGCCCTTTCTTAAGAGTGTCTTTGGTGAAGTGTGGACATTGAATGTGGAGTTGTTGAAGGTCGTACTATTTTGCTTGATCTGCATTCTACCTTGCCTTGATCACTCTAAATAGGTGGTGTGTTCCTTGGCAAGTGACTAGTGGTTGTTTGTATGATTTGATCCTAAATATAAGTATTTAGGATCCAATTCTAAATAATATTTGGCTGCTGCATTGTCTTAAGAAGAGTAGGAATGTATGGTTTGAGGAGTTCCATATATGCAAACCTAGGCGTTGATGGAGATCAAGAATGAAGGCGTACTCGACAGTTATGCATTGGATGGTATATGAACCATAGTGTAGAGGCCTTCATCTTCCTATGTGGACCCTTCAAGCGCCCTTTTTGAAGATACAACAAGACTATCATTGACATTGAATTCAAGTAGTGTTTGGTGCACATCATGGCGCTCTTTATATTTTTGTTGTTGGCATGAGAAAATATGTTGTACCTATTGATGCACATTTTGAACGTATTGCAAAAACATTTGCACTTTATTTGCTCTTCGCTCCTCTATGTGACTACACAATAGATAGTGTGCAATAGGATATATCCATGAGTATCACTAGCTGAAACCTAAGATATATCCTAAAAGACTATTGACCTATAAATTGGGGTGGTTGTGCCACACATAATCATCAACAAACGAATTTAAGATGCTATGACCTCTTATAAAACTTGACAATTGCTTCTACCATTGACAATGGTTTACCACCATCAAAAGACATGAAAAAAATAACAAAAAAGAGATCCATGCATCAACATAATATGAAAATAATAGAATAAATAACCATAAATTTGGAATAAACACATAATTTGGAGAGAACCCATTGTGGGTTAAGAAAATTTTAGTTTAGAAATAATCTCTTCTTGTTCCACAATGTAATAAGGAAGTACAATGAGCATGCAATGGCCAACTCGACTTTAACAAGGTCCCACATACCATAAGAGCTTTGATATATTCACTCTCACACTCCCTATTGCAAATAGAATTGCAACATACACTTGCATATTCCTAACAAAATGGCTCCACACCATGAATTGAGTGTCTAACCTTTTCACAAGGTGCAAAGAAGGTTCATAACAACTTTCCCTCGCCTCTCAAACATTGGAAATAGAAGATCAAATGCTAATTTGGAAGAGAATATATTTGACTTTACAAAAACCAACTCTGTACTTACACACATAAGTGTTCGATGCCCATGAAAAAATTGCCACTCCATGAAGCATTTACCACTTTGCTAATAAGCATTTGCTAGGGAGAATGCAAGTTTGCCATGTGGAGGATTCAAGTCTGGTGCTTTACTAGTGCTATTTGACTTGGTTCTTTTGGAGGCCATTACTTTTGCATAGGGACTCAACACAAGGTGTTTTTTTGAAATTATATTATTTTTTGAGATCTATTTGAAAATGCATTCAACTTCAAAATTGAATCCATCTTCACATTCATTTTCCGTTGTAACATGGCTACATTTATGAGGCCTCAAGTGAGAAAAATCAAATTTGAAAGATGTCATATTTGCAAGTGAAGATTCCAATATGTTTGGTACTATGTCGAAACCTCCATATGTCTGTCATGTCCCCGAAATAGCAATACCATAAAGACCAAGTGTTAAAATGCAAATAAATTAATAAATAAAATAAATAGCAATATTAATATTAAATATAAAATAAATGTATACCATACCAATATAAAAATATAAAAATATGAAATAACAAATATAATAATAATATATAAGCAAATTATTCTTATTACATTCTAGTATTAAATAACTTAATATAAAAAATAATAATAATAAATAAATAATATAATCATTACACATCAAAGATTGTAATACTTTAGAATAAAATAATAATAAGATATTGACAAATTGGTTTTATTATTATACTTTAATGTTAAAATATGTTCAATAAAACATCAAAATAAATAATAAAATAAGTATATAATTTGAAATATCATAATTATTAGTAATAATATGTTATTTTCAAAAATAGATATTATTGTGATAATAAGCCTTTAAAGGCAACAATTAAATCTAACAAAGGGATATATTTTATGAAAAGTCACCTCTTTCACCAAACAATACATTCACTCCATGAGTCACCTACCTTGAATGGTATAAATAGGTAGAAGGAAAATAAAGAAGAGGAAAAAACATTGAGAAATACGATCTACAATTCAGAACAGCAGCAACAATGATTGTTATGCATTGGAATATATATATATATATATATATATATATATATATATATATAATTTAATAGGCATACAAGTATATATGCATAGATATAGATAAATTTTACAATGAATAATATGCAATGAATAAAGAATATATACGAATAAGGAAAAAATAATTATATAAACATATATATGAATACTAATGGATATAAGTAAAATAATTATATATATATATATATGAAGTGTATATATATACATACATGATTATGCAATAATGATACTTATAAGTAATATCGACTCTTTAATATAAACACAAGTAGATTATGTATATTTATGAATTGTACTCATCCTATGATCAATTCAGTATAAGGTTGAAGGAGGCGAGTAAGGAAACATGGAGAGATATAGCAACTCAGGTGATGTACTCACTTAGTAATAATATTTAGCATATTTTGAATATAAGAAACTAATAGTGCTCATTTGATTATCGGTGCAATGTTTTCCTTTGATGTTATCAATATTATAATAGTTTTATGAATTGATGATGGTTCCTTTAGCATTATCATGACCATGAATGAAACTAAAGGGTATGATATAGTGGCATTTAGTTTCCATCATTGTTAATATTACATTGGATAGTATCATTGATCATAGACAAACTAAATATGATGAGAATTGGCATTGTTGTCGTAATATAGATCCATGTACTTTTTTGCATTATGTTACATTTTCATGCATCCATATAATACTCTCAAACATGATACAAGCATATAGATAATTCAATAGTAAATGCAGAAGTGACTATCCAAAGATTGTCTGCTCCGTGTTTGTACCCTATTAGGATGGGGAAGCATTTGCCAAGTGGATTGCCTAAAACCCCCACCTTCAGGCCCGTAGGCCCAAGGCATGGGTTTGGTCATGAAGGATGGGGGTCCCACCAGGAGTTCTGCCCTACATAGGCTCGAGACACGAGATTTACAATAGGAGGTGGTAGGCCGTAGGCCCTTGGCCCCTTAAGGTTTCCCTCCTCTCCTAATAGGGCCAATGTTTTCCGAGGTACTGCCATGTGTGGAGAATGCAGGTACTAAGCCATTGGGAAAGGAGGATTGTGGTGAACAACCTCTTGTGCCTAACAAGAAGGCTTCAAGGTGGATCCACCTAGGGCACTCCTCATGTCTTCATAATTGCATTTATGACTGTTTATAGTTGGATATCTAGATATTAATGCTAACATACATATGTATATGTGGAAATGTGGTTCATATGGTGAATGCAGGTTTCAATCCAAGATCACTTCGTTAAAGGAAACATTTATTTGAAAAGATGAGACCCTAAACCTAATCAACAAGCGAATTCTAGGTCAAACTGGGTAAGGGACATTACAATGTCGTATCCCTCCTTTGTTGGTCAGCCAACAAACAAATTTAAGGTGCTTTTGGGCACCAATATTTAGTATAAATATTAGAAATAAATATATAATAATAATAAAAAATAAATAAACAAATATTTAATCTTGATTGACCTTTATTTTAAATAAATAAAAATAAAAATAAAATAATTTCTCTTAGCTGGTCAGCCTAGTTTGGCTCCCTAGCGCCATTTTTTCAAGATTGTGTTGTTGGGACACAAACCCTAGTAGGCATCAAGGTCAGGACAAAACCCTTGACCTTATCTTGTCAATTCTTCCTCCCCTTATGCATTTTTTTTATTGTAGAATTTAATCTCATGAACCTGAATAAGAGTTCAATTTGTGTTGGTCTCCAATACTAGGGTTCTTGGTGATCCCAAGTGCCAAGAAGAAGAGGTTTTATCATATCTCAAGGGCGAGTCTAAGAGCTACTTGTAAACGGGAGGTTTGATCATAAATTTTTAGAGTTGCACATCAAGTTTTGATCATCATTTTTGGACTTGGTGACTAAGGATTGGAAGGTTGTTCATCCAGGGTTGTTGCAGATCTATGGGATGGAGATAATGCACCATAATTACAAGCAAGGGGTAGTGAAAATCAATGACAATACTCATTCACAAAGGCTGGTTACCAGATCCAAACAAGAGTACATGTCTGAATTGTTCTAGATTGACAATCCTAGACACAATTGGTACCTGCAACAATATACTCATCAACAACACACTTATATTACTCTCTAGGGGTTGCAGGCCTCAAGAGTTGTATGTGAACATTGTGTAATCAATAACATGCTTTTTAATCCACTATAATTAGATCTACATTTATTTATTGTAATATTGATGTCCTAGTTGCGAATCTACAAATTTGTGATGGAATGATGATGATGCTATGCCCTTAATATTAGAGTACATCAGGTTATGAATAGTCGGCTTGTGGCTATCTTAACTCTTAATTAAGTCATATTATCATTATTATATTGTTATTTAGTTAATTAGGTTGGCCTAGGGCTTATATAGGGTTATCTAAGTCAGCCTGGGTAATATCCTAGGCATAAATAAGGTATATATAGGAGGTAGTGAGTTTTATTTCATCATGATGTTGTGAATTGTGTTCTCATTGGAAATATTTAGAGGTTTTCCCCCTTAAAGTGGCTTGTTATTCTCATTTATTATCAAGTATTTGTGGCATATTTTCTATCATATTTCTCTATTGTGCAAGTTATCTCATTACAAGTGGTATCAAAGCATTATTTTGACACCATTCTGACAACATTTTTTCAATTTTGGAGGTCATTTTGTGAAACCCACATCTCCTAGGTTTTGGTGAATTTTTGTCTATTTTTTAAAAGTTTTTGAAGGATATATTAAAGACGCTACAATCCAGATTTTAGAGGAATTGGAGCAAAATTGAGAGATTTATTGCAGAATTAGGGTTTCTACCCAATTTATTTGGAAAGTGCACGTATCCAAAATATTGTAGAATCGGTTCCTAATTTTTGGTGGGCTTTTGAAGAAGTAATAGAGGAGCATATAGTCTAAATTGTAGATAATTTGAAATAGAAATAAGTGATTTATTGCAAAATTAGGGTTTCCAACAATTTCGCTCTCAAGGTTTAAAACACCAAATTTTGGGGAGATTTTTTTGGGAGAGTACGACCTAGGCCCTGGTAAGTTACAATAAAACTTTCATATTATTTTGAATTTATTTGTGTGATTTATTGCAAAATTATTTTCTATTGTCATGACAAGGCCTCCAACAAGAGGCAAAAAGAATGCTATTGCATAGGGGAAATCTTTTGATAAGGATGAGGTGGAAATTAGGGATATTAACCCTAATGATGAGATCAACAAGGTCAAGGGTGAAATTTCATCAATTAGGAATGAAATAAATGAGTTTTCTAAGAAGTTGGACACTATTATTCAAGGGATGAAGTGTAAAGGCCTTTTTCACCTAGTAAGGTGGAAGATAATGCTTTTGTTGGACATGGATTCTTTGAGCTTGAATATGATTTCAAGAAGGAACCTTATTTTAATAATCTTATGCCAAGGCAATTCATACCCAAGTTGGATATGAGAAAGTTTGATAGAAAAGATCCAACCATTTGGTTGTGCCAAATGGAGCAGTTCTTTGATCTTCATCATGTTCCTAGTCAACAAAAGGTGGCTATGAAATCCTTGTACTTGAAACCAAATCAATTTATTTGGTATTATTGGTTATGTGATGAGAAGAGAAAGAAGGGTTGTGTGGTCACATGGTCAATTTTTCAAGAAGAACTTGCCACCCATTATGGAGATAAACTTTATGGATAGCTACTTTTGCCAACTCACTAAATTAAAGCAAACATGCATGGTCAAGGATTATATTCAACAATTTCAACCACTTTATCTAAGAGTGGAGAATGTAAAAAAATAAAATTTGAAGGAACTATTTTAGGCGGTTTGAAGGATCACATAAAATATGAAGTACAATTGTTCCAACCACACTCCTTATTGCAAGAAATAGTAATGGAAAGACAAGTTGAGAAGTTTTTTGGCTAGTAGGTGACAAGGGATTGTAAATGTAAGTGAAAGGAGATCTCCTACACATTCATTACCTCAACCTACAAGGTTGACTCCACAATAAATTAAGGAGAAGAGAGCAAAAGGGTTATGTTTCAGTTGTGACAATAAATATAGTCGAGGACATAAATGCAGTGAAAAGAAATTATTTTACATTGAAGGTTCAAGTGAGGAAGAAGATAAACCAATATTAGAGGGTGATAGGGAGTTATATGAAGAATCACATGATCTCCAACCAATTATTTCTTGTCATGCACTCTTCGGGTTTAGTGCACCACAAACTCTCAAGGTCAAGGTAGTGGATTTCTTAAAGAACTAGAAAGTAACAGTCTTGATCGACATAGGTAGTACTCATAATTTCATCAACAAAAATTTGGATACTCATCTAAATTGTTTTATATATCCAACTATAGAGTTTTAGATCTTGATTGCAGATGGTGGTACTTTCAGTTGTTCTGGAAAGTGCCATAGCATTAAATTATCCATGGGAGACTATCACCTTGATAGCCCAATGTATGCTATCTCCATGGGTGCAATAGATATTGTTTCAATAGTGCAATGGCTTACTAATTTGGGAGCAATTGAGATGAACTTCCAAGAAATATTTGTGATTTCAATCATAAGGAAAGACAATAGAGCTAAGAGGGTTTAAGGAAAAGTACCCACAAATGGTAAGCTCTCATCAAATGCATAAGTTACTTAAGAAAGGAGTTGATGGTTTTGTGGCCCAATTATGTTCATTAGAAATATCTCAATCCAATGCTTCCACCCATCTAGATTTAAAAGTAATACTTGATCATCACTTAGTGGTTTTTGGAGATATTCCTAAAGAACTTCCTCCTAATTGGGATCATGATCAAGCCATACAACTAGTTCTAGGGGGGCAACCACCCAACATCAAGCCTTATGGGTACCCACATATACAAAAAAGTGAGATATAAAAGATTGTTGAGGAGATGTTAGAGGAAGGAATTATCAATCATAGCCAAAGTGCTTACTCCTCACCTGTGATGATGGTACAAAAGAAGGATGAAAATTGGCATATGTGTTCGGACTATAGAGTGCTCAACACGTACACCATCAAAGGTAAGTTTCCTATCTTGATCAGTGATGATTTTCTAGATGAATTGGATGGAGCTATGTATTTTACAAAGTTAGATCTTAGATCAGGTTATCAAAAAAATCAAATTAAGGAAGAAGATATCTGCATGACAACATTTAGGACTCATGAGGGTCATTATGAGTTTTTGGTGATGCCATTTGGTCTTACCAATGTACCACCTACATTTCAAAGTTTGATGAATTCCATCTTTAAAAAACTCTTGAGGAAGTTTGTATTAGTGTTCTTTGATGATATATTTATTTAGAGAAAGACATTGGAAGAACACTTGTGACATGTAGATCAAGTATTACAAGTTCTCTAAGATCATCAACTCTATGCTAAGCCATCCAAGTGTGCTTTTGGTCTCAATGAGGCAGAGTACTTGGGACACTGTTTCACATGAAGGAGTAAAAGTGGATTCTAACAAAATTAAGGCTACCATGGAATGGCCTACTCCAAAATTCATTAGGAAATTGAGGGGTTTTGGGATTGACTGGATGCTATAGACGATTTGTGAAGAATTATGGCCGTATACTAACACCCCTCACAACTTTATTGAAGAAGGATTATTTTCACTGGAATGAATCTACTAATGCCCCATTTGAAATGTTGAAGGAGGCTATGTGTACAAATCCAATGCTTACCACTCCAGATTTCACCAAGGATTTTTTTATGGAATGTGATGCTTCAGGAAATGGTATAGGATTAGTTCTCATGCAAGAGGGTCGACCCATTTCTTTTAAGAGTCACCCATTAAAGGGTAAGAATCAACTCAAACCTATTTACGAGAAGGAAATGCTAGCTATTCTTCATGAAGTAAAACAATGGAGGCCTTATCTAATGGGTAGATACTTCAAGGTGAAGATAGATCATGATAGCTTAAAATATTTTTTGGAGCAAATATTATCTTCTGAAGATCAACAAAAATGGGTCACTTAGATGTTGGGGTATGGTTTTGAGATTGTATATAAGAAAGAGAAGGAAAATGGTGTGGCAGATGCATTGAGGAAGGATGAGAAGGATGAAGCTTTATTGTATGTCATTTCAATATTACAAGAAGATTGGGTAGTAGAGGCCAAAGCAGAGTGGCAGAATGATGCTGCTACAAATAATCTCATTCAACAATTACAAAGTGATCCTAGTAGTTTAGATAAGTTTTGTTTGAAGGGAGAAACTTTGTGGTATAAAGAGTGATTGTATATTTGCAAGAATTCCTCTCTCAAACAAAATATTCTCACAAAGCTTCATGAGTCTCTAGTGGGTGTTCATTCAAGATTTTTGAAGACATATCATTGGGTCAAGAAAGACTTCTTTTGGGAAGGGCTAAAAGGGTATTCTAAAAATTTTGTGGCTGAATATTTGGTTTGTTAAAGAAATAAAGGGGAGACAATTAAGACATCGAGTCTCTTGCAACCCTTAGTTATTCCTAGCCAACATTGGGAAGAGGTCTCCATGGACTTCATCACAAGGCTTCCAAGATCTAATGGTAAGAACGTCATCATGGTAGTAATGGATTGCCTCACTAAATATGCACTTTTTATTGTATTCTCACATCCTTTTACAATGAGTACAATGGTAAAATCATTTTTGGAGAATATTCAAAAGCTACACGGTATACCTAACCTTATTGTTAGTGATCGTGATCCTATCTTTACTAGTAACTTTTGGACAAACTTATTCAAATGTTTGGGTACTCAACTGGCTCATAGTTCTTCATACCATCCATAATTTGATGGGAAAATAGAGGTTGTTAATAAGTGTTTGGAAGGATATCTACATTTTTTCACTTCAGATAAACAATCTCAATGAGTAGATTGGCTACCACTACCAAAATGGTGGTATAATACTTCCTTCCATAGTTAATTAAAAATGTCTCCATTTATGGAATTGTATGGATATCATCCTCATTCCATCACATCATCATTGAAGGTGTCACCAATAGTTCATGTTGTGGAGGACCTCATGCTTCATCAACAACATGTACTTTCAAGACTTAAAGAGAATCTATCCATGGCACAAAATCGAATGAAGCAACATGCAAACCAACACTGTAGTGAAAGAAGTTTTGAAGAACTTGGGGATTGAGTTTTCTTGAGATTGCAACCTTACAAGAAAATTCCATAGAAGCAAGAATCAAAGAATAACAAGTTGTCTCCAAAATATTATGGCCCATATAAAATCATGTATAAGATAAGTAGTGTTGCCTACAAGCTTGAATTTCCATGAACAACAAAGATCATCCAATTTTTAATGTTTCTTGTTTGGAGAAGGTAATTGGGAATAATATCCCTACTCACACAATATTACCCAAGCTTGATGAAGAAGGAATAATCATATTGGAACCAGTTTATTCTTTAGAAACACATAAGGAATCTAAGGACCAGAACACTCACATAGTATCTCATCCAATGGAAGAACTTACCAATTGAAGATGCCACATGAGAGGATGATGAGTTCGTTCAAAAGCATCTAAATTTTCTCAGCATTGAGGACAATGCTTCTTTGAAGAAGGGGGGCCATGGTACGCCCTTAATATTAGAGTACATTGGGTTATGAATAGTCAACTAGTGGCTATCTTAACTCTTAATTAAGTCATATTATCTTTATTATATTGTTATTTAGTTAATTAGGTAGACCTAGGGCTTATATAGGGTTATCTAAGTTGGCTTGTGTGATATCCTAGGCATAAATAAGGTATATATAAGAGATAATGAGTCTTATTTCATCATCATGTTGGGAGTTGTGTTCTCATTGGAGATATTTGGAGGTTTTCCCCCTCAAAGTGGCTTGTTATTCTTAGTTATTATCAAGTATTTGCTACATAATTTCTATCATATTCCTTTGTTATGCAAGTAATTTTATTACAAATGACATTTACTAGTTAATAGTAGTATTTTAGCAACATAATACAAAAAATAGTCTATATATTTAAAAAAAAAAATCTCTGTGATTTCATTATTGAACTAACCCAAAACCCTAGATCTAAGGGAAGATGACATTTCACCATAACCATTAAATAACAAGGAATTTGTCTAGTTACATCCATGTTACATCAGTTTGATGGCAAAATTGTATATTGGGATTCTTGTTGACACTCCACAAGCTAATATGATATAACCTTAATAGTCCAAATGTTCAATTCATTTGGATTTACAGATCATACCTCCCCAATTATGCTTTATGAGATATTTGGTCCAACTAAAGAGCTCTCAATTATACATGAAGTCTCAAGAATCCTTCTTTTTATGGCTTAGACCTTTAAGCTTGCTCCATTCTACATGTACACATGAACCATGCCCCATTATTTTCCAAATTGTTCCTAGCAATGAATCATGGCAACTGAAATAATCTTCAACTCATTTCTTTTGTTCACCCTCAATGGTGTAATGAACTACCTTTTATTTTCCCAATGAGTACTTGGTACCTTCATTGTCTTCAACTTGTTCTCCTTCCTCTTAGAGGCATCTTTGGCTTTTTAAGATTTTTCTTCCAACACAAATTGAACAAGGGTATGTTTCCTAAAAAATAATTTGCAATATGCTCCTTTATATGACAAAATAAACCCACATTGGAAGACTTATTTTCTCATAAATTGTATTATTTATTGGATTCCTCAAACCACTCCTTGGGTTGCAAGTTTCCACGGGTCTATCTCCTCTACTAGGAGATGCTTTTCCACTTGTCCATTGATTGTCTACTCCTTGGCACCTCCTTTCTCTTACCTAAATGATATTGGAATTCTTTACAATCCTCTCCACATTGGAGCTGTTGTTCCATCTTCTTTTAAGTCTAATATTTGCAATAAAAATATTACAACCTCCTTAGAAACTTGCTCAACAATTAGAGAATTTAAATCCTCTCTTGCCTTAATAAAAAGAAACACATCTACCTTGGAAGGATCTTCTTGTTTTTATAAAATGAATATTTTTTTGAAGCTCACGCTCTTCATCATCTTGAAAGCCATGCAGGGTAAGTGCAAGAGGTTGGGTCCACAAAATGTTAAAAAAGTGGAAGTGTTTTTTTTCAATTTTCAAATTTTGTCATAGTTGGACTAAAAATTTGAAGCACTTACACATTGAATCTTGAAAAATTTCAATAATGTGAAATTTAGTATTTTGAGTCATGTTTTCAAATATATAATTTATCCTAATACCCAGATGATACAAATTAATTTTTAATAGGCTATATAAAATTGACTTTTTAAAAGTCACTTTTTTAAGACCATACCATGCACATGTACAAACATCATAATTTGACCTAAACTAATCATTTTTAATTTTTTTCATTGTGTAAAGAATTGTTTATAGATTGAGGCCATACAATTTTTATACAAGAAAATTAATAAATTTAAAGTTATTAAAAAAACTACGAAAATCCATCATTTCAAGTTTATAGACCAGTTTCCTTAGAAATTAATTTAAAAGTTGAAAAATTAATCCATCATAAAAAATTACATATTTGAAAACTAGACATCGTGATCTATAACGAGTTTTAATTTCATAAAACATTTTTGAAAAAAACTTGTTAGCCATATTGCTAAAGTCAATTATTTCTCTTGACATTACCATAAACTTGTGCTTGCAGGTCCAAGGCTAAGGGTTGGGTTAACAATCCTTTCTTGAACCTAAAACCAAAGCAAAAAGTGATTAGGAAATTCAAATTTGTAAGAATGGATATTTGTTCTGAAATTAGAATAGGTACCCATTCCTTATTTTCCCGTTTGGAAAAAAGAATTGGTACCCATTTTAAAACGTGTATCCATTCTAAATTAACAAGCTTTCTTGAGCCTAAAACCAAAGCAAAAAGTGATTAGGAAATTCAAATTTATAAGAATGGGTATTGATTCCGAAATTAGAATAGGTACCCATTCCTTATTTTCCCGTATGGAAAAAAGAATTGGTACCCATTTTAAAACGTGTATCCGTTCTAAAATAGAACATGTACCCATTCTAAATTGAAATGTGTATCTATTTTAAAATAGAACAGGTACCTGTTCTAAATTGAAATAGGTACCCGTTCCTATTATATCCATTTTTTCCAAATTTGGAAAAAATGATTTACCACCTTATATCTACAACTTTATCTTTTTACAATATGAATCGACAATGACATTTTATGCATTATTTTATTCAATTTTGTCTTGTGTAATCTCTCAATAGATCACATTCTATTTAATTTTTGCAAGGAGTCAATCACAAGTTCACTATTTTGAAATGGAATCAAGTACATGGAATTTTCTTAAGAGAAATTAAAAAAGAGGGTTTTTGATATATTCATATTTATTTGTACTTCAGAGTTTATAGAACAAAGGATCTACATATAGTTTTATTTCAAAATTTCAAGGAGGTAGCAATTTGAAAATAGATTAAACATCATTTTTTCTTTTTATCAAGATGGTTTGGTAATCATGGGATCAAAGAAAAGATAGAACAAAATGTAGGAAATTCATGACACTTGAAGAAATTGAAGAAAATAGAGAGACAAAGGAAAAACGACAAAGAGATGGAAGAAAAAGGATTCAAATGAAAAATATTGAAGTATTTAGTTCCATGAATCTTGAAGAGGAGACCATGATGAATGGGATGAATGGAGATGATGCAAATGTGGAAATGGTGAATATGGAAGAAAATGTGATTATAGAAACAAACCCAACCATGTCTTCAAATCCACCTTTTAATTATATGGAAATAGTGGGTATGCAAACAATTTTAGGTATGTCTTCAAATCCACCTTTCAATAATATGGAAAATGTGACTATACAAACAACTCTAGGTATGTCTTCAAACCCTCATTTTGATGGTATTGATATTAGTTATTTAAATGAAGCTAGATATACCAATAATGATATCAACTATACTAGTGAAAAAATGGAAGCACAAGATGATAATGAAATCACTTGTATGGATGAAAATGAAAATGCTTTTTTTGAAATTGAAAGAAATGTCTTAGATAACCTTCCTGGTAAAATTTCTTGGAGACAAATGAGAACCCATGCAAATAGATTATATAAAAAAAAAATTTATAGAAAATTTTAAGATTTAAATGTCAACTCATGATGCAATTGATGAAAATGTGGAAAATGCGAAAAGTGATAAAAAAATTAGACATTTTTAAAACCTAAAAATAAATATGATTCAATGAATCAAGTTCTATTTTGTGTTTCTAATGCTATTGATTCAATAAGAAAAAAATGATCCAAAGATAAGAATGCAACACGGTGTGCTATAACAACTACTTTAGTTAATAAATCAACTTCAAATAAAATAAGAATGTTAAGTAAGATTAGTGAATTTATTAATGTAAATCATAAAACTTTGATAAGAGCGACAAAGAGAAGAAAAAGTATTGAAAATGATTCAATTAGCCAATGCTAGTTTTTTAGTGGTAGACTTCCAAGGTCTGACACGAAATTAAATAATGAAATAACATATTTAATCGAAAAATAATGGCATGATAGTACAAGAGTATCATATAATATTAAATATGTTTTAAAATTAAGAGTGTAGTAAAAAATTCATGGCCCTCACCCAAAACATCTAGTAGATATGACTCAAACTAAATTTTATAATTTTTTTAGATGATTCGATCTTACCAAATATTAGAATAAGTCAAAGATCATTTGAAAAATGTAAACCTCGGTATGTGAAAAGTAATAAAAAATGAATCTCTTATTGTTGTAAAACTCATGTACATCTTCATTATTATTATGATATTTTTTGATATATACATTGTACTTTGCATATTAACAAAATTATGCAAGAATGTGGTATTACTATGCTACCTAAAACAATCGAGGAGTTTATAGTAGGTTTATTTTGTGAACCATCTAATTGACACTTATTTTATTTAAATGCATGTATATCTGGATAATGCAATAGATGTGGCAACCTTTCATTGTTAGGAGAATGTACATGTGTAAAAATTAGTTTACATGATTTTGCACAACAATTAGTAAATGTAAAAATATTCAAAAATGTTGAATTCTTTAAAGGACGAATAAATAGGAAAAATTTACGAGTTAATCATAAAACAATTAGTGTGCATGTATTCATTAGAGACTTTAAAGATAATATTGTACCCAAATATGTGAAACACGCCCAATATTCTCAATGGATTGATGAAATTTTTTGTACATGTAAAAACATATTTCCAATTGGAACTATACTATTAATGGTTGACTTTGCAAAAAACTATACTCTTTCTCCACAAGAGGAAATTCAATCTCAATATTATAATTTAGTGCAAGTTGATGAGCCATAAGAATGTCCATTTTCCTTGATGTAGTTACATGCTTTTATCTTATTTATGCTAATCTCTAAAAAGATATTACCATAGCTTTTTATATACTTTAAGAATTTTAAAGAATTTGAAGTTGATATGTGTTATATTAATAAGTGTGTGTGTGTGTGAACTTTGAATGTTTGTGAGCTTAGTAGAATTTCATGTTTAATCACAGTCATTAGCAATGAAAATTACTTAAAGAAATAAGGACTAACCCTTGCAACAAAGAATCTATCAACCTACAACAAAATGCTTCTCAACTATAGTAGAAGGATGACAGTTCGATGCAGAGAAATGAGTCAATATGATACACTGTGATCACATTTTCAGAAAAGATGAAGGTGTTCATTTAAGGACAAGATCATGGATGGCCAAGTGTCACTCCATCTTTTAATAAGTTATGAAGGAGAAAAGGAGTATGTTCCAACAAGGAATATGATTTATAACATGAACTACTCTATCAGGGCATTTTTTTAGTTTATAATGGTTATCTTGATTAACTGTGGAGTCCTTATTCAACTTCTACACTCTTGTTTTGCTAGTTATTATTTTCTATTTTAAAAAATCTCATCCTCTTCCTGTTTATATGGGAGAGTTGACATTTGCTTCTAAGTTTGTTTATAGTTCATAAGTAAATCGAATCTCACATACCCTATATAGCAGGGTACCCTATTGAGAAGGAAAGAGATCTTGCATGTATTAGACTGAATAATATTTTTTGTTAGATTCTTCTCAAAAGCTCTGTGTATGATTGAAATATAATAAAGAGAAGATATTTCAGTAGCATGTTTTCCCGAGTAAGTGAAGAAGATCTTGTGGATGCAACAACTCAAGCAAGGGCCACTTGAGGTACTGTAGATCCACATTAGTTTGTTGATTAATTAGATAATGCATTATAGGTTTAATTTGTAGTTTTCAGTTTATGCTATTATGAATGTTGTGTTATAAATTCTGAATTGGAAATATTTAGTTTATATTCTGTTCAATACTTCAAAAGGTTAGTCGAATTAGGACATGCTACAACATAAACAATTATTAAGTTATGGTCATACGTGATAAGTACCTGTAGCAATTAAATAGTTATTAGTATCTTCTTACTCTATTTTGAAGATAGAAGTTAATTTCAGTTATAAGAGTTTGATGCATTTATTTGTGTTCAATTTACTTATACTCAACCGATATAGGATGTCTAGGATTCTTGAATGCATATATGTTGCTAGCATCATCTAAAGTCTACGACTCCTTGGTTGATAATTTAATTAAGCCCTATCTTGAATGATGAACTACTTAATTTAGGGACCTTCAAGTCCATTAAGCTGTGTGTATGATCATCTACATTAGTTAATTAGACACTAGGGGAAGCTCTACATTTTTGGTGCCATTTTCGAGGATGGTTCTATGTTCATAAATCTTATTTATGTTTAAAAATATTTTCAAATCTTTCATAGATTAGTGAGTTTTTGTTTTAACATTAGGAACAATAGATATTTAAGAATCAACAAAGAGCTATTCACAAATAGTGTGTAGGGACCCCCAATTAAAGATAAAAAAACTATTGTATGTGGAGGAAGAGAGATGCTCTGGGAAGATTTCTCCCTTTAATTCATGAAGAATTTGAATGAATTGATACAAATAGAGAACCTATTAAGGGAATCAATGAAGGAGAACCATCCCTCACACTAGTAGCTACTCTAGACATAGAGGGGACTTCTAGAAGGCATCATGATATCATGCCCGAGGAAGTAGTAGAAAATATAGTAGAACTTGTGATGTTTGAGTTTCTAATAACAAACCAAGAAAGGGCCGCTGCTCTTAAAAACATACCCCCTTCGACATTACCTGTTTTTTGTGGATTGGTTATTGAAGACCTAAACATGATCTTGTTTAAATTTGATATCTTGTGTCAAAGTTATGATTATATTATGGATGCTCATAGGCTCAAAATATTTCCAATTACCTTAAAGGATGCCACTCTGTGATGGTTTATAGGGTTGGGGAGAAATGTAATACCCAATTGGGAAACAATAAAGGCCAAATTATTGTAAAAATATCAAGATTATTGTAGAGGAACAAACAAGAAGAGAGACAACATCTTCAAGATATCACAAAGAGAATATGAACCACTTGAGGATTATGTGGAAATATTTCAATTATTTAAGAAGAAATTGCATCAGAACAAGCTCTCTTCCAAGTCGTCAAAATTGGTATTTTTGTTAGGAGTACATGGGGATTGTATGGATGATTTAAACCTCATAGGGGCTGAAGATATCTCTCAAATTCATTTCGAGGAAATACACAAGGTATATATAAAATATTCAAGATCATCTATAAAGAAGACTAGGGTTGATAAAACCTGTTCTTCCAATAAAACATCCACTAGGGTCTCAAGGGTGGAACTCTATAACCTACTATCCAACATGAAGAAGGACATAATTAACTACCTAGCTACCCAATTGGACACCTTACATATCAAGAAGAAGCAAGAGGAAGTGGAGGTAGCTCTCATTGAATACTATCCACATTGCCGCTAGAAGAGGATAAAATATAAATGCAAGAATTTGGCTAGCATTTATGAAGAAAAGCAAGGGAAGTTTGAATTTAAAGCCTTGGAGGACGAAGAAGGTCAACTATTTTACACTTCTTAATGCAAACCATGGAAAAAAAGACAAGTATGCCTCAAGATCCATTATCTTACAATATGCCATTTCCCGAGGGTAATTCAAAATTCTCACTTTGGAACAATCAACCTCGGAATAATACACAAAATCAATCGTGGAAAATGGACCAATCACCTAATTTAGCTTAATAGTAGGGGATGTGGCTACCACAACCTTACCGAGCCACAAATTATAATTTTCCCAGGGGCTACCCCAACAGAGCCAATGGCCATCACATGGCATGGGAGAAAACAATGGTAAAACGAAAATATAAACTTCCCACAAGTACAACAACCTTTGCAACTATAAAAACCTACCATAATTCCAAATCTAGCCATCGTTGCACCATCACAACCAAGAGAACCACAACTTCTGGCCCAACCTACACCAAACCCTAACAACAAGCTTGTTCAACAAGCTTATAATAATGATACCAACCAATACCCAACCTATGGGGTTGAGGTGAGTGATGTCCACCTTCATTCAGAAAGATGTTGATTGAGCCTTCATCTCCTCACATTATAGAGATTATTGATGAGGATCCCCCATTAGAGATTATGACAATCAAACAAAGGAAATTGAACAAGGTAGGACACAAAAAACCATCACAAGTCTGGAACCACCATTCCTTGAAAAATTAACCACACAAAAATCCCATTTTGAACCTAAATCTGACCTATTGGGACAACTTAGAAATTTTTACATAAAAATAACCCTGATTCAAGCAATTAAGGAAGTACCAATATGCACAAAAACTATGAGAGATTTGTGCCTTAAAAATCCAAGAAAAAAGAAAGAGACCCCCAGACTATTCATGTCTTAGGACAACTTGCTAACATCATATTAGACAATATAGTTGTTTCGAAATATGTAGGCCCTAGAAGCCTTGCAATACATGTCCAAATTAATGGAAATCTCATTAAAAACACCTTAATTGACCTAGAAGCAAGCATAAATGTTATGAAAAAAGAAGCTATGAAATAAATTTAGTTAATGGAACTTCAACCCACACGTATTATTTTACAACTAGTAGTTATGTCAATTGTTAAACCAAAGGGTGTTATAGAAGATTTAGTCATTACACTGGATTCATGGGAATACCCTATAGACTTTATGGTCTTATAACCTAAAGCAAACCTTGCAAGATACTCCTTAATCTTCGGAAGGCCTTGGTTAGCTACTATAGATGCATTCATTTGTTGTAGGTCTAGCAACAAGATCATTTCCAATGGGAATACGACAAAAATGGTCCTTTACCTATCTACACAATCACATATAGATTTGGATAAAATTGTATGACCAAGCATTGATGAAGATGACCAATATTATTCATAAACACTCATGAACATTGAACGTAGCCCAATGCTAGACATTCAAGATGAGAATAAAGTCCTTTCCAACATTATGCAAAACTCTTATGGTAGGGACCCACAACAAAACCACTACCTTACATGCTTACATTCCCTTTGCATAATATAATACCTACAAATGCCTCTAAGTCTACTTCTTAGATTTTTCATAAACCATTATTCCATAATTGCAACCTCAATTTTTCAGATATTTCTTTTGTTAAGTCATCAACCTTAACCATAGAGATCACACTAGGCAGAACACTAAATGTCAATAACCAATTGACAACTACCAAAAATTCTTCATTACTAACCATGCTGAAATCTCACATAAAAGCATTTTCATGGGACTATCATGAAATGAAAGGTATATATCCTCACCTATGCATGCATATAATTTACATCAATGAAGGCTACAATCCTGTGAGGAAGCCTCAAAGGAGAATTTACCCAACTATGTGTGACATAGTCAAAACATAATTACAAAAGTTACTCGGTGCCAGATTTATTTATCCCATATCTAACAGCTAATGGGTATCCCCATTGGTGATTATGCCAAAAAATGGAGGTAAATGGAATGCATGTGTAGATTACAAAGAATTAAATGCAACAATAAGAAATGACCATTTCCCCCTTCCTTTTATTGATCAGCTATTGGATTCACTAGTAGGTAAGCAATATACTCCTTCCTAGATGGATTCAATGGGTATAATCAGATAAAAATAGCTCCAAAGGATAAAGACATGACCACTTTTACTTTTCCATGGGGTACATATACCTATTCCATCTTACCATTTAGATTATGTAATGCTCTTGCAAAATTTCAGAGAGCAATCTTAAATATATTCTTAGATTTTACACATGATTCCATAGAAAATTACATGGATGATTTCACCACTTAAAGGAATTCTTATGAAGAGGAATTGATTAATCTGGAGAAATTCCTACAAAGGTTTCAAGATCAAAATATTTCCTTGAGTCATGAATATGTTTCGTGATGATGATTGAAGTAGTCTTGGAACACTTTGTGTCTAGTAAAGAAATATAGGTAGACCCTAACAAGATAAAAGTGATATCCACTCTACCTATTACTCAAAATAAAAAGGAAGTAAGAAGCTTTCTTGGAAATACAGGTTACTATAAGAGGTTTATCAAGGATTTCAGTAAGATAGCAACCCCATTGTTTGTCCTCCTCTCTAAGGACATTGAATTTGATTGGACCCTTGCATGTAAAGAATCTTTTGAAGACCTCAAATGAGCCCTCACAAAGACCCCTATCTTAAGGAGGACTTAACTAGACAATTCCTTTTCAAATCCATATGAATGCGTTTGAATTTGTAATAGGTGTTGTTTTAGAACACAAAAAAGGGAATTAGAAATATGCAATTTACTATATTAGTAAGAATCTTCAAGGTGCAAAGCTTAATTATATAGTTAATGAAAATAAAATGTTTGCAATGGTATATGCTATTAAAAAGTTCAAAAATTACATCACTAGATAGTCCATTTTTATTCATACAAAACATAAAAGAATAAGATATTTTATGAGCAAACCAGTAGTTGGAGAAAGGATTGTAAGATGCTTATTACTAATGTAGGAATTTGATATGGATAAACTAGGGAAAAAAAATGTAGTAGTTGATTTCTTTTCAAGGCTACAAATGAAATCAACATATGAAATAATGGATGACTCCTTTCTTGATGAAAATTTATTTTCCCACTCTGTGCAGACACCTTAGTATGTAGATATAGCTAATTATCTAGTTGTAGGAAATACACCACCACATCTCTTACCTAGAGAAAGGAGAAATCTAGTAGAGTGTGATTTTCCTTATTCATGGGCAGCTAGTTATTTCTTTTATACATGGCCTAATAACATAATGAGAAGATGCATCAGGGAGGATGAATTCTATGATATTCTAAGAGCATGTCATGATGAGCGTTGTGAAGGGAACGTTGTAGTTAATAGGACAACTCTAAAAATTTTGAACACTGGTTACTACTAGCCTTCACTTCACAAAGATGCAATAAAGTATACAAGGAGGTGTAATAGATGCTAGAAGATGGGAAGACCTGCTCATAGTGATGAAATTCCACTCCAGCCATAATTGGCCATTACACCCTTTGACAAGTGGGGATTGGATTTCATTGGTACAATAGATCCAACATCCAATAACAAAGAATATATTTTGGTCTACATAGACTATCTCACAAAGTGGGTGGAGGTGAAAGCACTACAATTTGCAAGGGATGAAAAAGTTTATAAATTCCTTTATGACGACATCTTCACCAGATATGGTATTCCTAGAGAGATAGTAATAGAAAAGGGGCCTTGATTCACTTATGAATTGATTAATAAATTAGTCAAGGAAAATGAGACTAGGCACAAGAAATCCACACCCTACCATCCACGGGCTAATGAACAAGTAGAAGTTACAAATAGGGAAATAAAAGGTATTCTTACCAAGATTGTTCAACTACATAGAAAATACTGGGCAACAAGACTCCCTAAAGAAATTTGGGCATGTAGGATAACCTAAAATACTACAATAGGGTTCACACCATATGAATTGGTGTATGGGAAGAAAGTTGTACTTCCAATTGAGTTTGAATACAAAACACTTCACATAATAGTATAACATGGCATGGACATATCTAAAGCTTAGAAGGAAAGAATACACAACCTAAATGATATATATGAATCAAAATGGAGGCCATTGACCATACATAAATTATGCATAAACAATGGATGAAATGGCATGACCAGTTCATTAAAATAAAGGGATTCAATACAGGTGTATGGGTGTTGCTATATGATATTAGGTATAAAGGCCAGAAGGGTAAATTACAGACATGATGGTTTGGACCATATGAAATCAAGAAAGGTTTTCAAAATGGAGTGATTCAAATCACTACCACTGATTCAGTAAGTTTCTCATTATTAGTCAATGGCCACAAACTCAATATTTATAAGAAGCCATTGCAAAAGGAAGACTTCTTACATAATCTGCAATAAAAATTCAATTAATAATTACATGCCAAAATTGTAGCAAGGAAAACATATCAATTGATAAATTAATAGATAAGACAACCATTTCATCTACTGATACTAATTAGGTATAATTAATCACTAACACCTCTCACATGCACACAAATGTACAAGTTACGATCACCAACTTTATTTTTCTAGACGTGCAAGAGACATTCACCGGACCTATAGTAACAACCTCGAGACACATCAATAACCAAGGACCTATTTTTCAACTACCTATAACACTTACATCCACTTCACTTCCATCATACTCATAGCCACTACCAGTCACATTTTGTACTACCATGCAACTTCTTCACTCAAACACATGTTCCCATGAAAAATTACATTCCACCATTCATAATATGTACTTTCTACAAGCTTCCTTTCAAACACTCAAAATTATAGGACATGTTCCATAATCACACCAAGCTACTTTTTATAGCACGTTTTCCCATAATAATTCACAATCAATTACCATCATTTCAAATCTTTTTCCTATAGTTGCATGGTGATGTTCAATTCCATTTGCACGTGCCATCTTTCCATCACTCCACAATCAAAGGTACTCTTTCTTCTTAATTAACTATAATTGAAATTTCATAATATCAATTTTTATTTAATTTCAAAATCATGAGCATATTTAAATTTTATGTATCATATATTTCAAATGCTTTGAATTTATCCTACACATCCTTTCCATACATACTATTTGAGGACAAATAACACATGTAAGTTGGGGGGAAGAAAAAGGTTTAACTTTTATCACAAAAATCTTTTAGAAAACTATGTACAATTTTTAATTCCCTTCATTTCCCTTCATTAGCCACAAAAAAATGACCATAAGAAGTGTAGAGCATAAAAAAGCATAAGTAAGAAGGGAAAATCCAAGGATTCAAGTACAATAGTAGAAGTTGGCGGAGGTGGTAAAGGTTACAATAATGGGAGGAGATATCATCAAAATTGAACCAACACATAATTTATTACTAGAAGATCCACAATGTCTGCCAATCTTCCAACAAGCTAGGTGGCTAGATTATTTCCTCTGATTAACAAAATTTAATGAACCTATGACTCAATATATACTACTATATTTGACTAAAAATTCTGACGAATGTTTGGTGACATATTGACAAAATATTATCGACTTACTGATGCAACACTGATTTAAATTTCGTCGTTGGATTTTGATCGCTTTAACGACCAATTTTTATATGTCAAAACCACAACCCAACATCATCGGTCAGCGCCACAAAAATTGTTGGTGGTTTCCATCGCAAAATCAACGCAACTTCGTCCATCTATCGATGCAAAAAATCACAAAACGTTGCAGAACGCCCATTTGAAATCATTGAAAAATCACCAAATGTTCATCCATTTTTCGACGAAGTGGAGCAAACCGTCATTGCCATTACGAAGAAAACTACATCACATGTACAACAATGTCGTCATAATATTTTGTGGTTCATCGGGCTAGGTTCGTCGAAATTGCGACGAAACCCTGTAGTTTTAATTTTTTTTAATTATTGAAAAGTGCATTACCTTATTGAGCTTCTCTTTGTTTTGAGAATAGTTTAATATTCTCTATTTAACAGAGCCAACCACATGACATTGGAAGCTCATTTCCCCCTCCCCCTCTCACATCACTCTGAATTCCCCATACCCAATCATATAACATTAATCATTCATTCATCCATTAATAACATATAACATTCATTCATTCATTCATCCATTAATAACATATAAAATTCATTAACATATAACATTTATTCTTTTAGTTTTTACATATTATCAAAAACATGGTTGTCAAAAATATCATTCTTTAGCATTCATTAATTGTCATAATATGATTACAATCACTTTTTTTTTGTTTCTTTTTTGGAGCTAAAAAAAGAAGTGGAGTATCGTTTTCTAAATCATTTGTCCCCCCTTTAGTTGTTTTTCCCTCTTCTCATGATCTTAATGTATGCCTAGTTGTGTACTCATGACGTGGAGGCCACTACAAGGGGGGGTCTGCTACAATAACAAAGAAATGTTAAATTGATATGTCTTATTATTATTGTTACAAGTATTTCATTAATTAAAAGAACATTAGAGTGGTGCTCTTTACCTGATGGGGCCACATCATGTTCAGGTGATCTTGTCTTATAGCCTCATGATCAATATGATCAACATGTTGAACACCCTCTAAATCCTCTGGAGTTGAAACATGAAAGGTTACATTAATTAATACACCAATTGCAATTAAATATGTTTAAAAGAACATTAGAGTGGTCCTCTTTACCTGATGGGGCCACATCATGTTCCTGATCTTGTCTAGCCTGATCATGCTCAATATGTTGATTACGCTCTACATGCTCTAAAGTTGAAACATGAAAGGTTACATTAATTAATACACCAATTGCAAATAAAGATATTTAATTGTATTAATCCATACTGCATTTTGTATAGCACATGAATACATCTAGTACTAGGATGGACACTATGACCTTCATCTATAGGTTGTGCTCCACCCTCACCAGGCTACATTCCAATGTCATGTGCAGTATTATCATTTCTTTCCTATTTAAAACAAATAGGCACATAATTACTTTATGGTGGAAATTAATATTGAATAGATTGCACAAGTATTCAATTTTAAATAAACTTCATTGATTTTATTTACCTATGTGTCAGATGCAGTGGAAGCTTGTGTTTGCCCAGTCAAGATTCTTAGGCGTTCAACCACGAATCCATAGCCTTGCTAGAAGGAAATCTTTAGGTCCTCTTCTGTGGGCACTCTGTTGAATTTAGAGCCCTGCATTTTTGCATAAGATCATGAATTTTTCTTCTATGGTGTGATAAAACCAAAATTGTTTGCAATTTATTATTTGGATGCAATATTTCATTTATTGATACTTACAATTTGTGCAACTAATTTCATATAACCACCAGAGCCAAGCTTGTGCTGCCCATTTTTTTCTAGTCTTGCCTTTGTTTCCTTTGATGTGTCGGGCAACCTATGAAAAGTTTGAAATACATTAGATTATGTAAAAAGAAAGAGTAATCAATATATAATTACATTTTTGATAGTATCACATACCTTGGCCCAGTGATGTCTTTCCTTTTTTCTTTTCAGCCTTCTCCTTTCCATCGAACACCAGGTCCTTCCACTCCCTCTCCAGAATCATGGGGGGATGCTTGTAATTTTTGTTCTTCTCTAAATGTGACCTATATTGGTCCCTCACATACTTTAGATAGGCACTAGCTTTCTTAAGGACCTTGGTTCGGTTGAATGTGTTATTACCGAACAACACAACTAAATGGTTAATGAGCTCATCTTTTAAATCTTGATTTTGGGCATTCCATCATTAGTCTAAAAAGAGTGATCAATAAGTAAATTTTAATTGGATTATATATAATAATAATTAAAATATTTTAAAGTACTTGGGACCTTCTCTATCTTTATGGGAACTAAATCCTCGGTCACCACAAATGTGACTAGCAATGTTCCCATACTAGTAATATGGGAAGATCCAGGAAATGATACTAAAACATCACCAGTACTAGTGGCCTCTGCATCTCCAGGTACATGTCCTGATGCATGTTCTGGCATGTGTTCGCTGTCAGAGGGTGCACTACCCTATGCCTGCATGCTATGTGTTGCCAAAATTTCAGTCAACAATATAGGCACAGATGATGGGGTTAGATGATGTGATGTATGCGCAAGAAGATCGAGATCGACACTTGTACCAACCCCTACTCCCCGAGCAATACCTGTAGTACCCTGATCATGGTCAACAGCATCACGAGGACACAAAAAATATTGTAAAAACAACACATATTTTAGTTCATGACATAAAAGAGTACAAAATATAAAACCATGAATGAACTTATGTTATAATTAAAGATCTCATGAAAACTTACTTGCAAGTTCCATGCTCTCTCAGTCAATATTTTAACCCTTTCTCTTATCTCATCTGTTTGAGGCACTATGAATAACAACTGAAGGATTTATTCATTGCATTTTTTTTGGGTCTTCCTTATCATATCTAGAGGGTTTGCAGAATATGCGATGTCATCATCAAATAATAGTGACTGCACCTCCCTATGGATTTTCTCCTCTATTGCTAGTGCCTTTCCCCGATGTTCCGACTGTGACAAGAATATTAAAAATATTATTGAAATTAACCCAATAAACTTATGAAAAAAACATAATAATAAAACATTTTTATCGTATCTAATTTGTACAATTACAATGAGGTAAACCTGTCGGGTAGAAGCGCTTGAAGATGCATCACGATCTGTGCTCTAGGTTGGAGCCTTCCCCCTACGATCAATGTCCCGTTGTGACAAAAATTAAATATAAAAAAACATTACCAAAATGAAACCAATAGACTTACGAAAAAATAATAATAATAAAATGGTATATTGGAGTCATTAATTGGAGGTTGGGTAAAATGGTACATAGTACATACCACCCCCATAGTAACTATGTTTGTATCTATGTGATTCAAATTGCAATCGATTAGCAACTCTTCCCTTGCAGTTATTAATTTTATCGCACATACAAATACATGGTTTCCCTCGTGCGCCTCGTATATGCAACTGGGTTGCTTCTTTGTTGACCTACGTATTGGCTCTTCATCAAAGAGTGAGTACTATTTATAAACCCTACAATATTCCCTGATGCTTTTGGCCTTCCGTCAATGTACATAGCCACTCCTTTATTTTGATCCTTATCTTTTAGCTGTATATAATTTGCTGACAGTGCATACCTACGCATACTTCGTGTATATCGAACCAGGTGCATCCAATATTTGTAACTATGATAGGGTCTGACATACTCCATCAATTCAGTAACTTTGTTGTAACAAACCTTTATGCAATCCATGCAAAATAGGCCCAAACCATGTTATGACGATGGTGCTATGCGATATATCTCTCGTTGACAGATAAATTAGTGTTTATTGGACGAAGTTCCTTGGGTACCCATTGTTTTCATAGATGTTTATACCTCAAGGGCACCTCAATTTCACCTATGATCTCATCATGATAAGAACATGAGCCCCCTTCAGCAAGAAAAAATTCCATGCGTTTACATAATTTTCTTCTAATCTTTTGACCGCTAGTTGATCTCCCTCTTTTAGACCTACTACATGTCTCACTTTCCTCTTCTCTTCCTGAATTTCCCTCACTCAAGGAAGATAGATCTGAAAAATAATTATTTGGTGGTACCTTCACTCATAAGGATGTTGGATGAAGTTATTTCATGGTGATGTGATCCCAAGGTATGGGGTTGGAGGATTAAAAACCAAGGTTGTCACTACTAGTCAAATGCATGTGGAGGTAACAATAGTTGTGAATGTATCAATAAACCTTGTAAGGGTCTAATGATCAAAGATCACTTGGTAAGCATGGGAATGGTTTGTAGGGTCACCAACCTTGTGTTTTGAAGCCTTGGGTCTTGGGAACATCTAGAGGAGTCATTGTCTTGTTTCTTGGAGGTTGATTGGGTTAGTTGGTGGAAGGTTGCTATTACTTTTTGTACCTGTCTATGAAATTTTTTGGACCACCTTCCTCGAAGACAATAGTCCCTCTGAGGTAGTACTGGTGTCTGGTTAGTTAGTCTATAAATTTTTTTGGACCACCTTTGATGTGAAATAGCCCCTCATGCAACCATCCTTTTAGTCTATTTCTAAATGGACAGACCCCTTGCCTTTAATGATTAAGCTCCACAGGTTTCTACCCCTATGGTTTTGTGGGTCCCCCAAATAAAATAATAAAAGATGGGCCCTACTCATAAGAACCCCAAAATGTATCGAAGTTTCTTTCTTTCTTAAGAATCCAGTTAAAGAGGCTAATTGGATCCCTCCCTATCCAACATTCCTTCACCATTTTCCAGACACCCACAACATCTTTGAACCATTTATACTCTTCTGGAACTTGAAAAAAAAAAGTCCACTTTCATTAGTGTTCTCTTTTGGGATTTCCCTAGTGCTGGCATTTGTACTATTCTTATGGAGGTTTGGTTGAGTTAGTGAAATATTCGAAAGTTTTTAATGGCTCCTTGTCTTTTTTTCATCTCTTGTACTGATGCAGGAGCACCTTGGCATAATTAGGCCTCTATGAAGCAATGTTTTGAAATTTGATTCAATGTTATTGTTCCTACTTTGTAAATCATGTTATTAGAGTCATGTTTTATATATTTGAGGTCATGTTGAGGTCATTTGGTGTTTATTAAGTCCAAAAGTGCAAAAATGAAAACAATGTAAAAGTTGTCAACTTAATAAAAAAGGCAATATTAAGAGATGAAGAGTCATTAGGGTCAGTTAGAGGCAGTTAGAAGGATAAAAGTCAGTTGTTTTGACTTTAAAAAGGCTCTTGTATCTTTTATAACTTCAAGGGTGGTTGAATAAAGAATAAGTTCAAGGAAAATATATGATTTTTAATCATTTTTCTTTAAAATCTTGCATTTCGAGGAATTGTACGACCTTGAAGGCATGGTAGAATGGTTGGATATGGTAAGAATCTCAATCACCTTCCTGATACATCAAAGTTCATGAATATTTTTTAGATCTGCAAGGAGGGCATTGAAAAGTGTGGATAGACTTGTGTAATAGTGCTTAGATTGTGAATGAAGCCTTGATAAATAGGTTGGTAGACCTACAAGTGTTGCAAATAGGGTATGAAGGAACCAATGATAGTAAGAACTTTAAGGGATTTTGATGATTAAGTGTGAGTTCTTAGTTGTTTTGGTTAAGAGATTACCAAGGTATAATTTGATCTCATTTGATATAAGGTTTGTTGTAAGCATGAAGTTAAAAAGTCCATTGCTTTGATTGATTTGTCTAATAATAGCCCTGTTTTGGAGACTAAAATGAAAGTACAGTATATGATTTTGTTAAATTGTCAAGAATAAAGGATGGGAGATGGTTTACATTTGTTTGAAGTGAAATGGAATGGAAATTGTGTGGTCTATATTAGCTTAAATACTGTTTTGGGTCAGATTACTTTATGTTGAGTTGAAATTGTGAAGTTTAGGACAGTCATAAAGAGAGTTAATGGTAAAATGAAAAGGAATACTTGGTAATTGTTTGTTTTGATCAAGATGAAGTTGAATAAGGTGTTTGAAGGTCTAGTAATGGTTTGGAACTCTAAAGCAAAATTTGAGTGTTTGTGTTGAGTTTTGTGAAGGTAAATATAGTTGAATAAGTGTGTCAAAAGAAGGAAAGTTCAAGATTGTTTGTGACTTGTCAAATGAGATTGTGTGAGTTTGTTTCCTTCCTCTGACTCTGCATCATGTACTTCTATACGTTCTCTTATGGACAAGCACTAGGCATTTTTCATTGCACTCACATACCATGTATTGTTTTCAGTCCCTTTGATCATTTGTAGACCTTAATATGTAAATTTATTTCATCGAAGTTTAGAAATTTGAACCCTAGTGAACTTTGTGTGCTGTTATGTGATGGTAATTACTTTAAATCTTATAGTAGAAAAAATATGCTAAGAAAGATACAAAAATTGCAGTTCACAAGCCAAAAATTGCCACCCATCTGATTGAACATCTCAAAGCTTGGTTGTTCAAACTAACCAGACACCAGTACTAGGTACTACTTGGGTTTGTCAATGGGACATTGGCTCAAATTGACCAGAATATAGCATGCAACACCTCGATGGGAACAAACAAAGTCTAAATCACTATACTTGCAACAAGATTTCTAAATGTGGGGGAAAAATCACTTACAGTCACTGTCCCTTGGTCGATTTTCTCTTTTTGAGTGCCCTCACCTCTCGCTCTGGATTTCCTCCTGCCAAATGGTTTCTAGTCTTCCTCCTCGACTCAATGGCCTTGCAACACTTGTCCACTGAAGTCTTGCAACTCTCCACTCAGGGGTTGGATGCAGTGGTGCTCGGTGCAACTCTCCAGTTAGGGTCTCGATGCAGTATGCTATGTTGTGCTCCTACGCGTTCGGGGCCAAAATTCAAAATATATAGTTTATATAAATGCTATGTCAACATATAGTTTATTTTATTTTCTACAAAATATATTTTTTGTATGGTGGCTTGCTAAGCTTATATAGTTGGTTTTCTCTTTCTTTATAATTTTTGATGATTTATTTCTTATGAACTGATTGAATATTATCTACAGTCCCAGTGATTGTTAAAAGGGGTTATGATATGTGATGTTTAATCATGATGGATGTCTAAGAATCAGTGATTGAAATACTACTTGAATAAAGATTGAGCTAGCTGATATTTTGTCATTTAAACATCAAGGAAGAAATGATTGCAATCAATGTCTTATTAATGTAGCCTACAAGGTTTCTTTTCCTAGTTTTTTTGGTCCTATTCTTGTTATGACTTATTTTTTTACATTGGTCTATTATAGTTTTGGGGAGAATATCTAGTGAATCGATTCTTTCAGTCTCTTTGATTCTTATCCTTGTGCATAACGAGTTTTCTTCTATCCTATGATTCATTGATTGTTGGTTTAAAACACTCATTACAACTAACATGGATATGAATTATGATGTGGGTGTGAGAAGGGATTGTTGAATATGAAGGAATGGTTTAGGAAAGTAATCCTTAATCTAAATGAGTCATTTTCTTGTCATGGAATGTGTTAAGAGACTTTAAAATTAATATATTCAATCTAGTTAATATTGACACATCTAAAGCATGCCAAAGGCACTTCAGAGATATGCTATGACATAAAGAAGATTGTTAAGGTGATGTCAAGTCTTGATTCATTAGGGTAGGAAAACATATATGCATTGGTACAAAAGGTTCCATTGAACTTGGAGGAAATGGATAATTACCTAAAGGGCTAATGTGAGATTGGACCAAGTTTATATTATGATACAAATAGCTTGGGAAAAGGGATGATGAAATGGTTAAGTATGGGAAATTGTAGAGATAAATATAACACCAAGGGAAGAACACTAGAACTAATTTTAGCACTATGGATTAATTCAAGACTCAAAATTCCACTAAGAGGCATCCCTTACCTCTTAAATTAATTCCATAGGTGGGTTTATCCTCCAATATAGTGCCATTGGTTAGCTTATCATGTGAACTTCTGTTATATGTAGGATTACCATACACTTTCATAACATGCATGTGTGGTTTCAAAAGGTTTATACATTATTGTGAATTTGAAAGAAAGGCATGTTTTGAATTTTCCAATAGGTGTTAGGGGTTAATTTGACTTGGTTTTAGCATTAGAGTGACAAACCTTGTGGTTTAGGTTCCATAAACAAAATATACTCATTTTTTTAGCTTCCTATTATCATCTTTATATTCAATGAGCTTTTGAAAGATCATCTAAATATTCATTGCTAATGAAAATGCACAAACTGATGTGTAATAGATCCAAGGTGAGGCTCAGAGCCCCTTGTCTTTTGAAACCATTAACCAAAGAAATGCTAAGAATAATATATGAAATAGACGAAGAATTAGGCAACTTGTATTATTAGGAAGGATGCGATGTCTTTATATAGAATGACCTAATGTTTGACTCTTGAAACCCTCCCATATCATCAAAATATTCGTCTAGGCTAACCATGTCAAGTTTCACTCCATACAAGCACAAATTGAAAAGAATTCAACATTGGCCCCATTCACATGTCACTATGTAGGGTCAACATGAGGAAACACTGATTTTTTGGGAATGAAATAACCAAAGATATGATCAAATAATATCTAATCATAAATAGTCATAGAGTAATTAGGATTTGATCATATGGAAATTTCTAGGAGAGCTACAATAGTGGTAACATCATGAATTAATTATGTAATGGCATAAAAATTAAAAACATCATGAATTAATTATGTAACCATATAAGTCAAATATAATTCTATCAAGAAATCAATATCAAATAGATAATATAATCACATAACTCATACATTTCAATGTCATTGATCTTCTTCTTCATTCAACTCTTTGTATGTATCATCCAATCTAGATTCGACATTGTAAATATTTTTCATATCATCATCATCGTCATTGATATCAGTTTTGATAATGTCATCATCCACATGGATATCATCTTCATGAATATTAACTCCTATATCATCATGATCTAGTTCCTCTTCTTCAACATCTTCATCAGGCACATCATCAACTAATTGTTGATCTTGATCATCATCTACATCATCTTCTAGTTCTTTGGTATCTTCTTCTTCCACCACATTATACTTTACCGACCTTCCTCTTGGATCATGTCTAACAAAAAATGACCAATCGATTTACCTGGAACCTCTGAGTAAAATACCTGCTCACATTGGCTTGGAAGAGCATAGGGCTCATTTCCAGCTCACTCGATCAACCTTGTATTAACCATGGTAAATCCATTATGTTCAATAACAATTCTCTTGGGATCATTTTCATTCAATCATAGCCTGTACCATTGGACAACGAACATAAATAATTTGAAGGACTTAAAGTCACACTCAAGTATATCATCCAAAATCCCATAGTATCGATTTTATGAGACTTTTGGATGTATGTCGCTTCTAGATGAAACATTAGTCACCTGAAAGACTGCAATTATCCTAGAATCATAAGTTTTCTTCGTGTCATCCAAATTTTTGATTCAAAATTTACGACCATTGAACCACATAGCCTTGTGGTGTTTCAATTGCAATATGTCAAACACATAAAAATTATTGCATCATCAGTTGATAAAAATATTTATTCTTGTCCGAATATATGCAAATAAAAAAAAACTCAACATATATATACATCAATATAATTGAAAATAATTAAATAATATGGGTGATTAATATATTTATACGTACTTGTTTATCTCTTAAACCATATGCTAAATCAATTTCCCTTAGTGTAACATTGGAATCTCTATTACGATGAGCTTCTTTAACCAATGAAGCCACACCTTCCCATGTAAATGCACGACCGGATTGTTGACATCATTCAATCCATATCGTCATCCAATCAAGATTGTTTGCGACGTACAAATGTAGTGCATCCCACTCTCGACCAACTATATCAAAACAAAATGAAATTCACAAATGACGTATAATTAGTTAATTACCACGGTATATGACCTTAATTTATAATTGATGTACCTAAAAACCTAACATACTGTTGGAGTTGAGAAGATACAACACCACAGAAGCCCAAAAGATCTTTGCAAGCAAATAACCTATTACAAGGAGAAACAAAGAGAAGCAACAAAGGAAATGCTCAAGAATGTGGAGCCATGAATGAGAATGGGAGAATGAATTCACCTGAAAAATGTAAAATGAATTAATTGATACAAAAGATAGTTTTCAACTACATATAGATGAAAACCCTAAAAAGGAAAACCCTAGGCTTGCACAATAATAATTAATAAAGTAATTAATTATTATGCACCTAATGTTAGCTTAAGTGAAAAGAGGTAAAAGGGAACTTTAAGTAATTAAACAAATATTGTTTAATTAATAAAGTAAATACCCAATTACTCTAACACCCCCCCTTAAGATAGACATAGGGAGAAGCTAAAACCTAGAAGAAACTACTGAAAGCAAAAGAAATGGGTCCCGGCAATAAGGCCAGATCAGGTACCCATGTACAAAAATCAATGCAAACTAAATGAAATGGGGTAAAGGAGAAAACCCAGTGGGAACAAAACTCCTCCCCAAAATAGAATGCAAGGAAGAAATGCAATGCACTAATGAAAGAAGGATAGGAGGTGGATAACATGATATTTTTTTTTAATTTTTTTTGAGTTTTTTTCGATTTTCGAGCCCGTACGGTCCTGGTAGGCCAAAAAATTTTGCCTGTGGTCACTGTGGCCAAAATAGTCGAAGTTTATATGAATTTTGACTCTCCCGAACCTTCTGAACGCGATGGTGGAGTCCGTTTTTTCTCAAACGGCTCCAAAAAATAGTGCCTCCTTCAAAGTGACAGAAAAACCCCAGAGAAGCTGTGGCTGTCATCTTCGAATCATGGCCTCAAACACCTTCAAACCAGGTAGCGACAGGGTGGCTCTGATACCATGTAGGATTTGATAAATGCAAATCCACAGCTCGCCAAGAACACCTGCATGCAAAATACCTAATGCTGAATGGAGACCAAAGAGACAGAAGCAAGGGTTTGGAAAATCTCAACGGAGTGAGAGCAGAATTATTATTTTCCAAAAAGATAGTTTTCAACTACATATAGATGAAAACCCTAAAAAGGAAAACCCTAGGCTTGCACAATAATAATTAATTATTATGCACCTAATGTTAGCTTAAGTGAAAAGAGGTAAAAGGGAACTTTAAGTAATTAAACAAATATTGTTTAATTAATAAAGTAAATACCCAATTACTCTAACACATACCACTACCAATGATCTTATTATCTCTCGTTGTTGGATGAATTCAAATTAAAGGAGTATGCACAAAGAATGAATTATGAACCTGAAGGGTACATACACTCTTGTAAGAAAAAGAAAAAACTTAGTGGATACACCCATGTTCCTATACCAGGGGAAGATGTGTTTAAGAACAAAGAAGACAAAGAAGTAGATGAGGTTATAGAAAATTTTGTTGATTTTGTCATGTAAAATCAAGGGTTTCTCTTAGTATTCTCATAAAATTAATGTTTTTTCCATCCACAAAGTCAAATTAGAATTTTACCGCCATACCGCTGCCATACTTGAGTATACCATATATGCATTTCCTTTTACCTCCTTACCATGGCCTCCAACAAAGTAACTCATGGTAGCATGGTAAGAGGATGGTAGTATATCGTATTACTATGGAGGGTTGATACCTAGCCCGCAGAGAGTGGGGTCATCATCAATACTAGCAGAAGGAACCACTATACTGTGGGGGGTCAGAGTAAGGCCCGTGGTAGAGCAGTAAAGTAAGAATACACATAAGGGAGAACCACTATACCATGGGGGGTCAGAATAAAGCCCGCGGTAAAGTGGTATATAAGATAAAATACTAAATAAACACTGTGGTACCGCTAAGAAAGACAAGGAAGTGCATGAAAGTATGGTATAATAAGAACAAGTAAATATTATGTACCGTGGTACCATAAAGGAGTGAAGAGTGACACACGGTAACGTGGTAATCAACTGTTGAAAAATTAAATGAAGGGAAGTCACATCAATCAACATCAAAATATGAAATTTAGCTTGGTGTGAAGCATTTGAATGATGTACAACTTATATGGAATTAATGTAATATGATATGAGAATTAAACCAAGTAGATTGTGAATTCGTTCGCTCATGGTAATGAAAGCTGAGTATAGTCGAGCTCAAGGTGTGACAGTCAGGAGAATTCTTTAGGACAAGCAATATTCTAGGTAAGTTCTATTCGCCATACATTGAATTTTAAGCAATGACATCTAAAAAAATAGAAGTAAGGACTAAAAAAGAAGAAAAATCCAATAAAGCTTCATTACAGTCGCCATTACTTGCACTGCTACCTTCTTTAGTCGATAAAGGTTATAAGGGGGTCTTTAAGGATTTAGCTCAGGGGTGTAGAGACCCAATAATTCCATGATCTGGGTGGAATCTGTATTGGTATTTTTATAAGAATAGGAATGAAGGGGTCCGATATCGAACCCATGGACTCTTGACATGGGAAAATTGATAGCTCCTAATGTGTTTGTTGATATTGAGCTAATTAGAGCTCTAGCCAGTAGATATCATGCCCCGTTGAAGGTTGTTAGGCTCCTAGATGGACAATTTCTGGTAGATATCTCTAGGGAGGCTATAATTAGGTATTTTGGCCTAAATAAGTAGGTTATCACAGAGATAGATTTGGGGAGGCTAGAGAAGGAGTACAAGAGATTAAAGAGGACTTATAGAATTGATGAACTTCCCCTGCACATGAAAAGGGGTGACAAGAATAGAGTCCTTCCTATTCCGTCTTCAAAAGCTAAACCCTTTCTAGTGTCTGATTTTTAGACTTATTTCAAAAACACCTATTATGCATTATGCCAAATTCTTGGATTTGATGTTGAAGATAACATGTCAGTTGGATTGATGAGGATGGAAATGAATATCCAACACCCTGAGTCCAATGTGGAGTTTCATTTTGCTTCTATCATTGAGGAACAAATTCATGAAGGTCTATTACAGGTTAGGGAAGCTAAGGCCCCTATCACTTTTAGAAAATATTCTCTACTGTGTCATCTAATTCTATTTCAAAATGAAACAAAGTGGACTAAAAGGATGAAGTTGAGCACACATGAAAATTGAGTTATGCTTCTAGTGCAAAATTAGTGCTATGTTTTGGATAGTAAGTGCCCTGAAGGTGACTTTATTGTGTTTAGAGATGACTTTTCCCTCAGACTAATTGATGCCCTTGGTTTTCTTACACTGAGGTTACCACAATATTTAATGGAAGTTATGAAACATTTGCAATACAAACCAGACCAAGGTTTCATACACAACTATGCTGACTGGTTTTTAATGCCACAATATACCATCATTAGGGTGTATGGTTGTGATTAGGCCCCACATGTTTTACCAAAATTTGTGCCTATAGAGTATTGTTTTTAGAGTTTATTTGGAAAATGCTCTGGATGGAGTGTAGTCTTATGAAGAATCAGAGAAATGGGACTTTCCTTCCTGACTTAACAATTTTTGGGGAATTATTAGTTGGTTCAAATACGTTGGAAGAAGTGCAAAGATTCATAAGAGCCAATTTTTCTCTCAGATTAGGAAAGGTGAGGGTATGTGATCCAGAGGGTCACATCAATAATATCAAAATGACCTTGCTTACAAAGAGAGTGATAACACATGTATTTGATCCAAAGGAGGGTGTGATAAGAAACCTGGTATACAAATCAGATGTGTTTGAAATAAAGAAAAAATGGTTAATGATGATGATATGGGAGGACCAAAAGAAAGAAAAAGATAAGAAGTTCAAGGGGTTCTTTGATGAAGAGCCAAATTTGTTGAAAATGATGCACTTGAATCTAGGTAAGTTTGATGAGATGTATAAAAAGGCTCAAGAAGAGAAGTCAACTCCACCATCTACACCCCAACCACCCTCATCCATAGCCTCCACATCACATACACCACCTCCTCCACCAGTTCATCCATCTCCTCCATCCCCAATTGGTGAGCCACCTACTAAGAAACAAAAAGTTGAATCAATAGTTGATTATGGGTCGAGTCATGAAGAACAAGAAGCAGTCTTGACACTGACTGAGATGAAAGAAGTAGCAAAGAAACAAAAAGTGTTAGAGCCTCATGACCCAAAAATAAGAATATCAGAGGAAGCCTTTGATGAGATACAAGATGATGAGAGAATAATTACTTCTCTGCGGTTCATGGAGGATGATGATTTCATCCATACAAGGAAATTCAAATATTTTTGGATAAAAATTAAAATGAGAGAGTTTGATGATAGGCTGAAAATTAACCAAATTGGGACTAATGATTCAAAGCATGCAGAGGTATAGGCCCAGACAATGGCAGAGTTGGATATTGATAACATCAATATTACTCCAAAAGAAGCAAGGGAGTTGGTGCTAAGTAGTAATACATTAATCATACTTGGAATGGAACTCTCTAAGGTATTTTTGTTAGATCAAATCAGAGCTCAGGATGATCCAAACTTGGTTTTAGAATTTGATTCAAAAGAAGGAGTCTCAGGCACAGGATACAATTCTACCACCAAGACCCTTGCCCTATGGACAAAACAAAAGAACACAAGGAAGCCAAGGCTTCTAGATGTAGTACAAGAAATGAGAGGGTCTGCAATGGTTAGGAAAATGAAGGACACTACTCCAATAGAAGCAACAACCATAACTATGCACTCTACCATGTTTACAAAGGATGTAGTAGAAAACATGGAGAAGAAGATAATAGAGTATGAAAAGAGACTCAAGTCATCAAATGATGAAATAAATAAGTTATTCATTGAAGGTGTCAGATTAAAGAAACAATTACAACAAGCCACAAATGTAAAAGGGGATGAAATGGTTGTCTATCATCCACCTGCTCCAGTTGAAGATCCACAAATCCAACAATTGAAAGAGGAGATTGAAAATTTTAAGAAAAATAATATGGATGATGTCAGACAACACATCTTGGATACCTTAAAAGAAATATTGAAGCACAAAGTTGGAGTTTAAAAAGAGAAGATAAGTGGAGTCCATGAGGGTTTTAGTCATTTGGTGAAAGCCCTGGAACAAATAAATACTAATTCCCCAATCCTAGAGGAATTATATAAAATATGGCAGCCCACTTAGCACATTTTAAACACTTTATGCAAAGCAACACAGAGGGATCCTGGTGCACCTCCAAAATTAAACCTACTCAAGAGATGGTGAAGGCAATTATTGATGAGTATAAGTATTTGATTGGCATGAAGAATAAGGTGGAGAACAAAAGGAATTCATTTGACTCAATAAAGAATAGTTTCAGTCCTTTGATCAACAAAGATGATGGAAAATTCAAGGATGTGGATGAATGGAAGAATGAGTTTGATCAAATGGTTCCTCAATGCTTGACATGTATTCAGGGGTGATGGTGATATTAATCTGGAAAATTTTCACACTCTACTTGATGGAATTATAACGTTGGATAATGGTTACAAATTTTTTGTTGTAGATGCCAGAAACTTGCTTGATAGCAGATGGAAGAGTCACCTTACAAATTTCACTACTGCATAGGAATTCAAGTGGCCGAATGATTTAACAATAAGCAAATGGTAGGAAAAATATCTGGGCTCGGATGAAGATTGATCGATGTCATCAAAAGGAAAACATATCATATCATAAATTTAGAGCCTTGCACAAGTGTTAGATGACCACAGGCTTCTTACTTGAATATTAACAAATTTGCATATGTTAGTTATCTCTAAATACATTTTATCTTTTCAGTTAAGTTTTGTTATCAAAATCCATGTCCTTTGGTCTGAAGCTTGTTGCCTCTCGTATAAATAAGAGAGACCAAGACCATAAGGAGGGGATTAGATTAGAAGATTGTAGATAGAAGAAGTAGGAGAATAGAGATTGATACAATGTTTACAAAAAAAAGGACCAAGATGCACGTGTAAATTTTGGAGTTAATGAAAAACATCAGATTTAGTGGCTCTATGTTGGTATCAATTGTTTGTTAAGTTAATTGAAGATATTATCAGTTTGTCTCCATATTTGATATTTCTCTATTGTTTAAATTGATATATCAAGCATATTTTCAATTTATCAGTGCACATTTGTTGTATATGTGTGGCATATTTAATTGGGTCTTTCAAGTAAAGATTAAAATCCTCTTGATTATTCACAACAACTTGGAATTATTATTTTGGATTTTTAAAGAAGAATCTGATAATTACACCCTTGCCTGTTTATACAAGTTATAAACATAAAAGTGCCAAAAAGTTAGAATTATTGCCAGTTATAAGTCACTTAGCTTTGATTTCTATTTGACTCCATATATCCAATAGAGCACTGGTCCCTCACATTCCATCATTTTAGTTTCATTCATTTTATCTTTTACATTTGTTAACTGAAAATATTAGATTTTACATCTGTTAACTGAACATATTAAGATTAGCCTTAATATTGCTTATACAATCTATACCAAAATAAGAATTCATTTATCCACTCCCACTTGCCATTGTGGATAAATTATTTTAGGGAATAAACACAAATCAAGTTTGCTTCTTTCATATAGGCGTACCCACCTAGGTCTAGCAACACCTAAAGAGAAGAAGGTCTAAACCATTCGGCCTTGTATGTTACCTAGAAATGTACCAAGAGTTTGGAAACCTCTTGAGGTATTTAACCTACATTTTTGAGAGCTAACAAGATGGATGAATGTAATATGATGCTTCAAGAAGCATTGGATATAGTCAAAGTAGAAGGGCTATTGCTGGATGGAGCATGCAAACATATGGAATTGATGATAAAACTCGAATACAAAGCCCGAAATGCAGTGCATGATGCAAATACCCATACCTTGGAGGAGTATAAAAAATATCTCTCAGTGGCTAAGTCAATGTTAGGAGAAGATTAAACTGTTTTATAAGTTTAATTAAGATCAGTAGTTTAATTATTTTCCAAAAGACAATCCGAAGAGACACCTTTGTTGGATCTTCTTCTTATATATATGAAATTCAAATTGTAATATTTGATCATCAACACTTTTTAAGATTTTAATACTTTCCAACAGTGAAAGACTTATTTTCTAGAGTAATACAATACTAGTACTTTTCTATTTGTGTGTGGAAGATTCTTTCATTTGGACTAGTTCTTTGTTGTTTCTTTTCAAGCAATTGAAGGCAATGTAAAATGTATTCTAATTAATCTCCATGACCATCTTATAATTACCTCTCACTTTCCTCAATCTACCTTTTCCCATGAGGTACTCCCCTTCGAATTTGTTAATGGAGTTGGGATCCCAAATGTGATCTACATGGATCTTTGTTGTGAACTTAGGAAGATATTCAATAATGTACAACATGGTCTGGTATACCATATATCCCTCCACCATAGAACCCTCGGGATGTGCTCTTTGTCTAACCAAATCCTTCAAAAATTTCAAGTGCCTCTCAACCATCCACATTGACCTTGTGTGTACAGGTCCAAACAATTCAATCTCCTCAACTTGGTGTATGAGGTAGTGTTCATGTGCATTGAAAAATGTCGAAGGTAGACACTTTTGCATTTCACACATTAGACAGGAAATTTTTCTCCTCCAATAATTTATATCTTCTTTATGGATTTCTTTAGATGCCAACCATCTCAAAGTGATTCAAGGTGCAAATATATTAATGAGATTTAACAAAATATACAATATATTACATAACAAGTAAAACAAATGGCAAGTATAAGATCTATACAACGAATTGAATAAATATCGCTACTTACCTCATGTATTTTCCAAGATCATATATAACTTGCTTGACATTGTTTTCGAATGTGTTTGGGAGAGATAGAGGTAGAACGCACTGCAACAATTATAAAATGATCTTTTTATTATTTTTCCAAAACTAGTAAACATAATACACTGAAAAGTACATGCAGTATACAAATATATATAAAATATACTAGAATAATTACCTTAATGAAGGTATTCCAATCATGTGTTTTCATCCCTGACCCAAATTCACCTTTCTTTGTTATGATATTGTTTATGTTCGCAACAAATCCTGTGGAAAATCAAATTTTTCGTATGACTTCTTTTATAGCATTGCTTTGCTGCTCCGTCAATAACCAAGGAAGGGAACTTATATTAATTTGGTCTCCATCACTATTTAATTGAATGAAATTTTTCATTGCATGATTGGCTTCCTGAATGTCACTACAAATTTTGATAATTTTTTCTTTGTCATACCCTCCATCCAATATTTTCCATAACGTTTATGTTAGATTCTTTCTGATTTGCATTGTATCAAACAAATACACAATTTGTAGTTACTCATAGTAGGGCAACCTACTAAATTATCTGGGATAAATTTTTAGTCCCTGTGGAAGCTGACCATTAATGCCTTGATGACCTTCATGAAGCATATAAGTTAAAAAAATTAACAATGACAATCATTGTCAATTACAACATGAGTAAACAAAACACAATATAAAAATATAAATTCCAAACATATCATATATGATAGATAAACAATTTGATCTGATGTATAACCTTGACAATTAATTCTATTATATTCCAACTTCCATAGGTGAGGTGTCATTCTTCGTGGTTTTTATGTAGTCTCTTCTTTCCCATTGAAAAGATGTTTTTCAGTAGTTCAATACTTATGATTCCTGTGGAGGAAGTGCCTATACTCATCAAACACCTGCTTTCCTAAACTTGTTGAACGACGAGATTTCATCTTTGGACCACAAACTAGACATGCAAATTTTCCCTTTGTTAGAAGACTTGCAAGATCATATATAATTGGATTAAATATGTCAATTTTTATAATTATATATAATGAATAGATTATTTAAAAAACATGCATGATATCTACTTCATAAAATTAAATATCGTTAAAGGACAGTCGAACGTTATAACATACCACAAAAATGTGTTAGCCCTGGGGCATCATGAATTGTCCATACAAGCATTGCATGGAATTGAAATTGTCTTTGTCCTATTGGTCTAGAGACGTCATACATAGTGACACCATTCCATAACTTTAGTAACTCGTCAATAAGAGGCTCGATATATACATTCATATCTTTAACTTGGTACTTACCTAGTTGAATGAACATAAACATTACATAATTATTATAAACATTTTACTGCAATATATATAAATTAATGTACATGACTATTAAATGAAAAAAATATAAGTCATTATGCAAAAAATAAGACAAATGAGATGCTACTACATTAAAGAAAATTGATGTAAACAAATACCTGTAACAATCATTGCCAACATTGTGTGCTCCCTCTTTATTGACATCCATGGAGGAATGTTATTGTTGATAACAAAAACAGGCCACACTGAGTAAATAGATCTCAACTCTCCAAATGGATTGACACCGTCCACTACCAATGAGAGCCTGAGATTATGAGGTTCTTCTTTAAAGTGTGGCCATTTTTCCTCCATGTCCCTAAATGCAGAGCCATCCGCAGGCATTCGAAGAATGTCATCTCCACTTCTATTTCGTGCATGGTAATCCATAAATTGCGCTAAGCTTTCACACCTAAATAATCGTTGCATATGTGGAATAATGGGAATATAAAAAAGAACCTTGCGAGGCACCTTTTTTGTTAGTTGATCTGTTTGATATCTACTGATATGAAATTTTGGGCATTCTATTGCAAATTAATGTTTTTTATGATATATAATATGATCATTGGGACATGCATCTATTGCTTGATATTTCATTCCAATATATTTCATAATGGGAGATAAATCTCGGTATGAGTGAGGTCAAATATTTGATGGTGGTAACAAAAATTCACCTATCAATCTACAACAAAAATAATTTATTAATATAAAGAGTATTAATGGTACATATTTCATCCTTTATTTAGTAGTGATGAACTAACAAAAAAAATAGATGAAAAAAGATGACATATATGACATACCTTAACATCTGTGAGATTGCTATGTTGGATAAACCATTCATAAACTTCAATTTCACCAACAACAATACAATAGAGAGAAGAGTTGTTTGGGAGCCTTCATAAAGGGGCTCGTATGCCTTCTCAAGTGCAAGTAAATCATGAACATCATCAAAGTCATCTCGATCATCATGATCAGCGGCACCACTAAATGTGTCATGGATCAATGTATTTGTACCATCATCTTCAACTTTTTTTTCTGGCTCATGATCATCTTCTTCCATAGGATCTGTAACGCCCTGCCATGCGACCCTAGAGGAAGTTGCAATTAACTACACAACAAACTAATTTTATTTTATTTTTTATTTTTAAAAGTAAAATTAATACGCAAGTTCACTACACATTGCAACAACCTCTAAGGTTACGAGACTGAGATTACTTATTAACCCACAGACAACATTAATGAATTGAACCACAACATTTAATTACTTAAGAAATCGAGAACACATACATTCCATACAAGATATATTACAACATAAAAGTAAAAGATACCATAAGATCCCAAAGTACAATAAGATTACAACTCTCATTCCTCGAATGAGGTAAATCTAAAAGCATGATTACATATTGAAAATTCCACCTCAATAATAGATGAGGGGTAGATAATTACAAGAACAACTGAAATCAGAATAAGCATAAAAGATAACTGGATCCCACGAGCTCTCTAATTGGAAATCTCGTTAACACAAACAAGAAGAAAACCCAACGGAGTAAGTTGCATGCCACCCAACCAAGTGGAACCCAAAGGCCCACTCCCTGTGCTAGGAGATAGTAACAAGGATTCCTAGACAAGACCCACTACCTCTAGACATAGGCTAAATCATAACTGAACCAAACTGACACAACCAATCACATGCACCACACAAGTACAACGCAAGTACATCACAAGCACAACTCTAACATGGCCACATTGCTTCTAGAAATAACAGATCAGGTATGTTAAGAAAACCATACACACAAAACAATTACCAACAGATGACAATCAAGTACCAACTACAAGTACACCATTACAATACTGACATGGAATACATTGTTGTAGTTAACACTCGAATAAACTACCTCCGAAGGTTACCCAGTTTACCTCTCATGGCTCTGGCCTCTAACGGAAGTCATTCTTCTACTTGACAACACACCAGACTTAACTGATCACAACGAAAACCCAATTACGTACAACAAGACATCACGACCACTCCAACTCTAGGAGGAAACATAAAAGAGCACTCACTCCAACTCAAGAGGTAACAATGATAACAATGCCACTCCATACAAGGAGCCACAAATCACATAATCCACTCCTTCCATAGGAGGCACAAAACATCCCCTTTCGTGGAAACCGGGTAATAACATTATCACAACTCAAGCACTAATTAAGGGAATTAACAAGTGATTGACATCACAAACGACAACCCCCATCTTCTAGGATCCATTAGAAGACTTACATATTAAAGACACTTAATCCACTTCCCCAAATAAAACAGAGGAAACAATCAGGAGAGCAAATGCGAGGAAATAACTAATTTTGGATATATTAAATCCATTTCCCTTAACATTCATTTCACAGTAAAGAAAACAATTGTCTTAACAGAATAATTACACAAAATTATTCTTTGTCTTTCTAATTACTGATAAGGGAAAACTAATTTTAATAACTAATCCAAATCCATGATTACTTTTACAAACAACATAAATCCACTGCCCTTAATAAAATTTAATAGTTTAATGTCTCAATTAGACTAACTTAACAGTATCTCTTTCAAACCAAGTAATAAATTTAAACTCAATATTTAATTCCCTAATAACTTTTAAATAATCATAAAATAAACATTTACTTATGCAATTCAGAAAATAACCTTTTAAAAATAACTTTTTGTCCTTACAAAATAAATCTTTTCTCAAAAGATGACTAATCTTGCTATTAAAACATATTACTTTTAGATCCAAGGCATGTCGTTTTAAACTAAGTAATTGTTCCTTCTACTCAACATAACAAATTTAAAATACTTAACTCATCTTAATAAACATGTTATTTAAAATCAAAATTACTGTTTTCATCAAAATATATCCTTTTAAAAAGACTTCATTAATTCGACTATAACATGTTAATTTAAAAATCTCCAATTAAATTTAAAAGATACCAATATTTAAATCCCCTACTCATTCTATATGTATTTAAATAATTAAATCGTCATTTAGATATATTTAAGTATTTAAATCATCTTTTAAAGTAATTATTAAACCATGCCATTATTTGAATCGACAGTTTAATATAAATATTTAAATCATCATTTAAACATTTAAAATTTCCTCCATTACCTTTAAATATACCATTATAAAAAAAAACAACCATTAAATATAATATATATATATATATATATATATATATATATATATATATATATATATTTAATATGTAAACTTTAAAATTTTAATATTATAAAATATAATATTAAATATTATTTTTAAATATTTTAATATTATAAATTATAATATATAAAATATAAAATATTTTCTTTCAAAATTTCACAAGGTACACCTTCACTTAAAACTTTCAAAATTTTCCAACTTTTTTTAAATGGCCAATAACCAAAAATTTCTTCAAAACACCATTAAAATAGCTTGAAATTTCTTCAAATTTTAAATTTCAAAAACCAAAAATTCTAGCAATACCCTTTGGTTCTAACTTGAAAATTAATAGGGATAATTCTATCCCCGCATTAAAATTCATCATAAAACATGCACAATTTCAATTTTTCTAATTTTATTTTACATTGGAAAACTATAAATTCCCAAAAACTCCATTGATGAAAAGCTTCAAATTTTAAAGTTTCAATTTCAATTTTCTAAACATACCCTTTGGCTCTAAATATGCCCAATAACACACTTTTAACGTCAATTTTACTTTTCAATGATTTTGAAAAAATAATTGCCATGATGAGGGCACAAATTGACATTTTCCAAAAAAATCACAAAACAATTTAAATGAACTAATTTTGCTCAATTTGAAATCTAAATGGGAAGTCCTATGCTCCCTTAAGGGTGAGCATGACCTCTAAATGACAAAACATAATCAAAGGGAGAAGAAAAGATGAACTTACCTCAATTTTGTTTTCACACACAATCACACAAAGCTTGGAAAACACAAAGACAGATGAAGAATCTAGACACCCAAGCAATCCTCCACCCATTCCTATCCAATCCAAAACAAATCCCATCTCTTTCCATCCACAAATGCATCCAATTCCCATTTTTTTAAAAATGACAAGGAGAGGGTTTTAGAGCCAAAATCCTCCAAAATGAACAACCTCCCAAAACAAAAACAAAAAATATCTCAAATACCTCTCATTTCAATTTTTGCATTTAAAATTTTCAAAAAATGGAATTAAAACCCTTTTTCAATTTTCAAACTTAATTTCAATTCAAAATATCTATTAATTTCCAAAATGAATAACTTAATTCAAATCAACACAATTAATTTAATTAATCAATAAAATAAATCTAATCTAAGATTAAATTATTTTATTAATTAAATTAAATTAATTAATAAATAAAATAACATTTTTTTTTCACATTATAACCAGATTAATTTAATCAACAACTTAAATACATAAAGCCATTTAATTACCCTTTCTAACTTGCAATTAAATGAAATCTTAGGCAATTAAACAATAATCAAACAACTGAACCAGACTAAAACCGACGACACACTCAAGACTAGGGTGATGACTTGACACGGGAAACCTAGCTACTATCTCCCAATCAAATGTCATTGGCAATAGACACGCTCAACCCTGTGAAACTAGGTGGAGTCGATGTCATGTACCTGTCAACCTGCGAACAAAGAGTATATCGCACATGTATATTTGCATCATATAAAACACACCGTGAAGAGGAAATCACGAAATCGCAGGGCGCTCGCAAGCGAGTGATGTAATCTCGTCCCCTTCATCAATACATTATTACCAACTGACGAATCTAACATCAATAATATAATCAAAGGCATAAAACGTCATTAATTCAAATATCCACTTATGCTAATCTAGAGCATGCCATAATGATACATCAGAATAAATTACAATCACATCAAAATATCACATTCACATCGCTTTACAGATAGCGATCAAATAGAAACCGAGTACCATAGTCAAAGTACTAACATAAAAATAAGACATAACCAAACAAACACTGTTTGATCAAAAGAGCAAAACGGAGGGGTTTTACAGGATCATTAACTTCAACTTCGATATTCATAGCTCCATGTTCCTCCACTTGCAAAACCACATTCTCCGGGCCATGATAATCCATATCATATGCCCTAGGGTGCCCCACCTTTATAATAATGATTGACACAAATAAAACATGATCATGGTCAAATGATTTTTTATATATATAAAAATGTTAAAATGATATAAACATTTACAAATTCAGTCAATATAAAGACATATAATGAAAAACTTACCAATGGATGATAATCATGCCCCCCTTCAACGTGACCATGCTGCCTACAATGTTTCTCAGTTGTTGTGATTAAAAGTCTTCTTGTCTTTAAGCAATTGCAATTATTGCAAGGACAATAACATTTCCCATCACCCTTTCTTTTCAATCTAGCCCACAATCTAGCAAGTGTCTCTTCATTTTGTTCAGCAGTAATATTATCTGACATGATTTTTCTTTACCAAGCTTGAATATTTAGATCTTCAAAAAATATCAAACTCACTCTCCAATCATTTTTAATCATAGATAGGTAACAAAATCTAGTAATTCTGATATTTTGCACCAAAAAAATTTGGCCTATAACCTCCACAAACTATCACAAGTATAGAAAATTTGCAAGTATAGCAAAAAACTGTCGCAAGTATAGATATATTGTTGAACCCACTTTTATCTATTAAAAAACATTCGTTGGAACCCCGACGAACACTAACCATATACCCGTCGGCCCACAAATTAATGAGGCTAACCATATGTCGGCCCACAAATTGATGGAAGGGGATGGTTGAATTTAAGTGTATATCGAAATAGTGATGAAAATCATGGAGCATCGCAATTTCGATAAACGTCGGGCATAATTTTTTTTTTTTTTGAAAATTTCACATTAAATACATAGGTACGCAACGATACATCTAATTATACATCTTTCGTTGAAAAGTTTCAACGTATTTTGTAGTCAAATTAGTTAGTGACATAGTTTGTAACCACCTTGCATAATGATGAAGTTATGGTCAGAGGACTAAGAGTAGATGCTTTAGAGGCAGTAGTGGTAGAAGTATTAGGGTTTCCAAGAACAAGGGAGGAATTTCTATCCAAAATAGATGCAATTGTGACTAGAACTAATTTTACAATACTGGGGGAGAATTTAGATTCTTTAGCTCAAGGTATAAAACAATTTTTTTTAATCCAGATATGAGCTTCTATTTTTGATAATCATAAAATAGGTTTTGAAGGGTTCCTAAAACCCTGTACGAAAAAAAAAGGCAACATGAAAGATAAGACAAGGAAGCTGCCCCAAAAGATAAAAAGCTGATTAGACCACAATCAGTCGACCATCAAACCAACAAAAAAGAAACAAACACAAATAGAAATAGAGAAACAATTAGCGAAGGTTCTTTAAAATCCTTACTACCTCCAAATATTTGGTGATGACCTTGTCATGCATACCCATGACCTCTTTAACATCTTGCAGTGGGAAAAAATACCTTTTTTGGTTTTTCTTTGAGTACACACACTCGACCCTACCCTAGGATCATTTACTTGTTTCCTCATATCATTATCCACACCCACAACATGCACTCCATATTTAGGAAAAAGGGGCTTACTAGTCTAGTCCATAGCCTTCTCATTTAACAACACCAAACCCTCCACAATATTCTCAAGAGAATCCTTGCTGAGATTAACCAAAGTATAGAGATCTTGATGAGCTTTCACAAAATTCTTCTCAAGGGCAACAATTCTAAGGTCGTGATCCATTTTTCATTTAGCAAATTCCTCCTTCATCTGTTTAAGAGTGTTATTTAGGGTCTTAACCATACTAAAGATTGGATTCAACTCCCTAGTGCTTCTCAAAGTAGAAATTTTACACCTTGCAATTGTGTCACACTTACCATGCAGATTCTTCACTTCATGAAGGAGTCACATAAAAAATTTGAAGAAGACATCTAAACCCTCATTCACCAAGCTAGAAACTTGATTAATATCCAATGATTCCTAGTTCAATTCCATCCCCTAGTGAGAGCACACAATATACTCCTCACCATGATTACCAGCAAGGGACAAACTTCTCTTTACCTTTTCTTGTGGAGATCGAGACAACATGGGACACATCTAGATCAATGAAAAATTTAGAACCCTTAACCTTCTCCACTTTAGGGGCCTTCTTCATCACACTACTCACCTTTATCCCCTCTAAAACTTCCAGAAAAGGCTCCTCATCACATCCTTGAGAAAAAAACATCCATCACACTAGTAGACCCCAATCTTGAAATTTTCCTCCCATTAGAAGCTTTACCACCCTTATTACCCTCCTTAGCTCCACCAAATATTTTACGTTAAGGGGAGGGTACAAACTCCATCTTAGAAACCTGACCACCTTTCCTAGCCTTCAAAGAAATTTTACTCTTAGCCATAGTCGAGGGAAGTTTTTCCAACTCTAGGTTAGTTTGATAGCCATCAGACCAAGCAGGTGAGTCCTCCTTATCACCAGAATCTGACTCACCTTCAACTTCCTCCACCTTATCAAAATCCTCACTCGTGTCATAGTCCAAATCCTTGGACTTACGAGCTCTACAAGAAATAGGGCTTTCAGGAACATATCTAGACTTAATATGTTCCATAACTAAAAACATCAACCCTTCATATAAAAAAGGGTTATTGAAACTCTTTCTAAATTCTAGAATACCATTCTCTAAAGACAATAGCAGATAGAATTGAAAGGAAACCAACTTACAATGATGGAAATGGTTCAGTAACATAAAGTGATACCCATAGATGAAAAAGAATCTCACATCCAGAGTGTAGTAGTGCATAATAGCTATTGCCAGAATCTCATATCCACCACATGACAAATACTTGATTTTAACCTTCTTATCTCACAATAAATTCATCCTCACAGATGAAGATATTGCCTTTTCCCTATAGAACTTCCTACCTTGTGTAGAGAGACCAATAACTTCCACAATGAAGTCCTCAGTAACACTAACATCAACCCCATATTCCAAGCATTCACAAAATCATATGAAATTTGAGAGTCAAAGCCATGAATTTTTCCCATAAAAGGGGTGAACCCCTCATTTTCAAGAATCTCCCAAACCTTACCGTAGGCCTCGACCTCATCACGCAACACAGGCTCTATTGTACACCTCTCACCCCCCATACTCAAATGCATAGACAAGCATAGAGAATTGTTGAAGGATAACCCAAAAAAATGAGGAAAAGAGAACACAAGGAGGATAATAGCACCCAAAAAGTGTGCAACATTGAAATTCTAGGTACAAGTCTTCATTAAGGTTGAATCCCTCAGGAGATCACAACTCACATAGCCATGATTATCAAGATAGATTAAGCCCCTCATAATTCTAATTAGCACAAGAAATAAATTATGAGGCCACATGTGAAGGAAATTATATCCTAATCTAACCCCCTTCATAAGATGCATTTGAAATTTTCTCATCATTAAGCATTGATATGGGATCAAAGGGCAAGTGGTCATTAGAGTTCCAAGACCTAGTCGATGAAACCCCCAAGTTCACCAATAAATCAACAACACCATTGGCCTCAAGATACACATGGGAAATATAAAATTCTTGGAAATAATTTAATATTGCAATAGAGTCTTCAATGAAGTGTTCAATTGAACAAGAGGGAGATATAACCCTTTTCAAGCAGTTAATAATATTCATAGGGTCCCCATCCAACCACACTTTCGTCACACCCTTCTCCTTAGCCAATTTTAACCCATGATAGGTAGCATCAACTTCTGTAAAGTGGTTTGTATGAGTTCCTAAAGGGAGTGCCACCACATAAACCAACCTACCATTATGATCAAACAACACTCCCCCACAACTAGTAGGTCCATAAAAGTTAATTTTATACCAACCAGGAGTAGGGGAATATCAGATCGCTCCCTCACATGAAAGATTAACTTTATTCAATGACTGGGCTATGTCAAAATTGAGCTTCCACTGATTAGCCACCCAAAAATTAAAATAAAAAATTGGAAGCTTCTCGGGAAGGTTAGAATCAACCACTTCCAACATGAAATTATCCTTAATCGCTGCACAAACCTTAAAAGTTATCCTATGAGGAGGGAGAGAAAAATTACAAAAAATCTGATTTTCCTCTCATTCCAAAGACCCCAAGCCACATGTGGTAAGATCAGGGACCACAACAAACCCAAAGAGAGGTTGGAAGAAGGAGAAGTCCATTGAAACTAAATATCCACTATAGAGGAAGGAAAAACCAACTCCAAATTCTAGATCTGAAGCACATGAGCCCAAACCTCCACAATAAACCTACAACCAATAATAAAATGGAAGGAGTCCTCAACATCCTCATAGAGATAACATATGTTAGGCATCGAGAAACCCATTTTCAAAAGGTTGTTAATAGTCAAGATTTTTTCTTGACATAACAACTAGAAAAAAATGTTAACCTTAGGGATCATCTTCAAAGACCATACTAGCACCTAGGGAGGAAGATGGCCCACAACATTATTTTGAAAATGAAAGGTTGAGGCCACTGAAAAATGACCTCAAGGAGCCAACCAAACACCATCTTATCCACCAGGGGAGCAACTGGGATATGAATCAAAGATAAGAAATGATAAAGAATTTCCAATTCCCCAAACTTCTCATGAATCCTCTTCCATGAACCATCAACAATGTAATCAACAACAAACACACCATATGAACGAACACAAATATTCTGAAGTGGAGCCACCCATTCTTCATCTTTAAGAGGACCATGTCCAATCCACAAATCATACCATAAAAAATGGATCTACCATTTCCCAGAGACCATTGAAGCCCAATCGAGATGATCATCTTTACTTTAATCAAGAAGTTCCAAAAAATTGACTGCGAAGGGGGTGAAAAACCATTCGACAAAAAAATCCTAAGTTTATCAACACTAGTCAAATATTTACAAGAAAAAATCTCATATCAATCCTTATCTCCAACAAGAAGGTTCCATAATTTTTTAGCCATAAGGGAAAAATTAAATTCCTTAATTTTTCTTAACCCCAACCCACCTTATTTTTCAGATCTACACACCTCATCCCAAGAGACAAGATGCAACCTCTTCTTTTCCTCCACTCCAGACCATAAAAATGCTTCTGAATACTCTCAATCCTTTCCCAAAATTTCCTTGGGATCTGGAAGAGACTTAAAGCATAAATAGGGAGGTTTTTCAAAGTATATTTGATTAGTAAAAGCTTTCCAACTTGACTAAGAAAAGTTCCTTTCTACCTAGACAATTTAGCATTGAATTTATCATTCAAACCATTCCAAAAAAAAAAATCCTGGACAACATTCAAACAAAGGGGCATACCACGATAAGTTGATAGAAGCTCCCTAATAGCAACCTAAAAAATATGTGTGATTCTTTGCATTCTTCTCTCAGTGGTGTTAAGGAAAAAATAGTTCTCTTAGGGAGACTCACCAATTTCCTCGAGGTAGATTCATAATTAAGAAAATTGACAGAATGGAATTGGCTTCAACAATGGGGGCCTCCCCAAGAATGATTGTATCATCCAAAAACTGCTAGTGGGAGCAAGGCTAAGAGGAGGAGGATAGATCAATCCCTTTGGTAGCACCAATCAAGATTGCCTTTTGAAGATATCTTCCAAGAGCTTTAGCCAAAATAATAAAGAGGAAGGGAGAGATAGGGTCACCTTGCCTCACACCACATGAACTCCAAAAGAAAGCATAAGGAGAACCATTAACCAACACAAAGAAATAGGACATGGGAATGAGGCTCCCAATCAACTTCAAAAAAATATCAAAAAATCCAAACACCCCTAACACTTTTAAGAGAAACTACCAATTCACACAATCATAGGCCTTGATAAGATCCAACTTCAACAGAAAACCCACCTTCTTGTTAACCAACAACAAATGATTGTTTTCATGAACACTGATAATTGGATCAAGAATCTTCCTTCCAAAGACAAAACCACATTGTTGTTGAGAAATAATTAGAGGAAGAACATGTTGCAACCTAACTGCCAACACTTTGGAAAAGATTTAATATATGGAATTGCATAAGCTGATAGGATGAAACTCATCAAAATTTGATGCCTCAAGTTTCTTTGGGACAAGAACAATAAAAGTGGAGTTCAATTATTTCAACAAGTTTTGACTACCAAATAATTCCTTGGTGGCCTCCACAACATCTCTGGAAACAATAGCCCAAATTTTTTGAAAGAAAAACATTGGGAAACCATCAAGGCTAGGAGCTTTATTCCCTTCAAAAGAGAAAATAACCTTCTTAATCTCTTCCATAGAAGGAATACCACACAACATAGTATTCAGATCCTCAGTAACAATATTTGGAATAACATTAAGTAATTGATCTTGAAAAGAAAAATCCAGGCCAAGATTATCAAAAAGGAGCTCAACAAAAAAAGAGGAGGTAACTTTCCTAATATTAACATCATTATCTATAAGCTAACAATTATGACATATAATCATAATCCTATTAGAGGCTTGACGTTTCATAGTAGTGAGATGAAAAAACTTTGTATTCTTGTCCCCACATTTCAACCAAATGAATGGAATGAGACCTCTGCTTCCAAAATTCTTCCTCCATAGCAACAATATTATGCAAATGAGATAAGAGAAAACTCTCCTCAAAAGCCAAATTAGCACTGTACCCACAAATCTAAATAGACTATTGCAACAAATCCAATTCCTCCTTGATACACATTTTATCCTAAAAGATATGCCTAAAAGAAGATCTGTTCCAGATCCTGACATTATACTTCACCGAGGAAAGTTTCTTAGCCACTCTTTACATTGTCAAACCATCAACAAGAATATTCCACCAAGAAGACACTTTATCCTTAAATTCTTGATGAGAAACCCATATATTCTCAAAGCTAAAAGGAAAAAATGTCCTCCTACCAACCATTTCTTCTGAAAACAAAAATGGGAAATGATCTAAACCCAACGTGGTAAGAGCTGAAAGAGAACAGGAATAGGCAAGTGACCAATCAGGAGAAAGGAGCGCCCAATCCAACTTAACTTAGATAAGGGCATCACCAACTATTCGGTTTGACCAAGTATAAGAATCTCCACATAGATCAACATAAAATAGAAAATTATCATTAATGAAACTCATCAAGTCAAACCTACTATCATACACAACCTTAGAATCCCATTTATTTTCCAAATTGTTCAGAGGCGTGTTAAAGTCACCCATAACTAGCCATTGATGAATAAAATGGACAAATTTGAAGGAATTCAGATTCCCCCAAAACCTCTTTCTAGCACATCTTGAATTAGGGTTGTAAACAATGGAGGTGATCCAAGAGAATTTATCCCTAATATGTTGAAAGGAGGTGGAAATATGGTTTGGTTCCCCAAACATAGCCATCCCCCTAACCACCTTAGGATTCCAAAAAATAGCAACTCCCCCAAAGGCTCCATCAACATCAAAACCATGAAACCCACAATCTTTGAAGAATCTATTCTTAATTTTATCCAGCTTATCCACTGAAATTTTAGTCTCCTGAACAAGGATTATATCAGGTCTATGATCTCTTACTAGATTGGCAAGAATATCCTACTTATGAGGGTTATTCAACCCTCGAATATTCTCGGATAGAATCTTTATCAAGATTTTTGAGGTGTTCTTTTCAAGAACATCTCAAACAAGGTTTCCTGGGAACCTTCAACAATATCTGACTTTCTTTCCTTTTCCCTATGCTACTGCAATGTGGGTCTACCTCTACCCCTTGGTACCAACCCGCAATCCACTTTCTGGAAATTTCTCATCGAAACACCAGAAGGGGAAACATGATTTTTTCCTATTATTGGTCTTAACCGGAGAAAAGGGAGGCTCCGTTCCTTCTCTAGAATCAGCCTGAGAGAGGGAGCATCACAAATCATCTCCAATGACAGAAGAGGTGAGCACAAAATTTTTAGCATGAGGATGCAATGCTTTAAGTTGATTAGTTTTAGTAGATTGCTCAAGCCCCACCACACCCATGATCCCCAATAGCTGACATTCTTTTTCCAAACACCCATACAAATTCTCGAAAACAAAAACCTCATCAGCAAGAACCAACTCCTTTACCCCTTCAACTGGCTTTAAAATATGGTCCTCCTCAGAATGAACCAGCTCTCCTTCTTCCAACATAATATCTCTCAAGAGAAAACTTTAGCTAGAGCTCTAGCAACAAGAGAAGCCTCCTTCACCACAAAGTTAACCACATCCTTTTTAGGCTTGAGTTTTTTTGAAATATAAGAAGCCTCCACCACCTCCTCCACCACAAAGGAGGCCACAAGTTGAGCATCCACTCCCGAAGAAACCACCTTATACATTGAGGGTTCAACCACCGAAAGCCCACCCAAAACCACCTCTTGTAGAAGAGAACTTTGAAGGATAGCATCTAGCCCCTTAAAAGACCTTTCCTTCTCCTTCCACTCCTTAAGGGGAGGCTAAGAAGGCTTTAAAGGAGGCTTAAGAGGCTTGAGCAGACATTTTGTCACCCAATGACCAACTTTCTTACAGTGAAAACAAGTAAAATGGATAGTTTCATATTCTACCAGTTGATTCCACACATCGAACTTAGAATTAATCTTGATCCTCTCAGGTATATCCATAGATTGATCAACAATCACACAAAAATGAGCATAAACCAACCTTTTCCTTGAGGAATTCATCTGGTCAATATACAATAGATTCCCAAAGTATTGGCAATACCATTAAACACTTGCTCATCCTAAAAATCCAACGAGAGAGTAGGAAAACAAACCTGAACTAGGGCCGAAGAGAACGAGCATGAGCTTGGGTTAAAATCAGATTCCCACTTCTTAAGAACCAAAGAATATTTTCAAATCATCCATGGCCCTCTAGTAAGAACATTGAATACATATTCATCATAGATAAAGAAGAACGAGAAGAAACCTCTCACTATCGTAGTAACCTGCACCCGACCCTTCAACCTCCACCGCTTGAGCACAAGATTATGAAAAAAGTCAATATTTGATGGACGACCCAAAAAATTTCACACCAGATTCATGTACATCAAATCCAAACTCTTCTTGATGATGTAGTCAGGAATAGAAATAGAGTACTCTCCAACATATGGGTTAGCAAGGAAACCAACGTGGGGAGAAATTATTACCTTTAGGTCTAACACCAAAAATATTAGACCAACGAGGCCCATTAGAATAGACCTCAACATGCTTTTGTTCTTCAACAATAGAATAAACAATAGGAATATTGGGCATAGGACAAGAAGACAAACCCACATCCATAGGAATCGAAGGCCCCCCCACAAAAGTAGTACAAGAATAAACGACCACAAAAATTGATGAGTCCAAAACACCAGCCACAAAAAAGAACCCACCATCCTTACCATCAGCCAAAAAAGAAGTTGAAACATCTGCACCAACCAATTTCTCATTAGAAAACCTACCGCCATTATCACTTGCTAGAGAACCAAACTTTCTCGCCTTCAAAGAATTTGAAAACAAAACAACACCTCCACCAGAAGAGAGCTCCATGTGCTATTTTTCCTAATAGATATGAGCTTCTGTTGCTTCCTAAATATTCAAATATTTAACTTATGATGGAATTCAATCCCTCTTATATACTATGCATTTTAAACTCCTTAGTCACTTACACCATCAAAGGATTATGAATGTCCCTAACTTCTTATACACTCTATTGAAAAAAATGTCTTCCAAGTATAAGAGGAAAAGAAACCAATCTGCATTATCATATTTTTTCTTGGTCACCTTATTAACTAAACAAAGTCTTAGAACTCAATTTCCCAATGTATCTTGGTAAGATTTCTTATCCTACAACAATATCAATGATGTTCTCATAAGGCCAACTATAGAGGAATTGAATAAAGGACACAAAATGGATGAGACTTTTATTGCTGCAAAAGAGGGAAATATACACTTAGTCTCACCTATTACCTCACCTACCTATAAAATAAGGGAGAATGTAGATAAATAAGTGTAGGAAGCACAAATTGCAACTTTTGGGGAACAACTCATAGTAGAAGAAGCCACACAAATACTTGCATCCATCAAGAGTCTTTCTAGGCCCAAGAAAAGGAAAAGTGTAGCCTCTACTTTTGTGCCCAAAAAGAAGTAGAGGAGGCCAACACAACCAAGAAGGCGATCACACCACCTTAGAAGGAAAGGCCCTAAAAAGGGAAAGGCTAAAATTCAAAAGGAAAAAATTGTTGTTGTTAAGACTAAGAAAAATTCTAAAGAAGAAAGGTTGTCTAGAGGTGACAAGCAACCTAAAATATTGTAGCCTCTATATCTAAGTAGCAGTTTTAATTCTGATTTAGAGGACATGTTTACAGTTAGAAAAAAGAATAAACCTCAAAGTAGTCTTATTTTTGAAGAAGGGTTTGTTCCATCTGATGAGGCTAAGGAAGAATTTTTTTTGGAGAAAGAAGAGGAACTACTTCTAAAAGGAAACAATGAGAAAAATGATTTATAGGAAGCCTTGCAAATAATCAAAGAATTGGAAGGACAACTTAAATGATACCAATAGAGGGAGGGAGGATTAGACAGTAGAACCCAAGAGTTAGAAAAAAGGCTATATGCCTTTGATCAACAAGGATAAGGATTGGAGAAGCTAGAACCATTGGCCATTTTTGAGGTTAACAAAAAAACTCCACATCCTAGATATATCAAGATGCAACCTCAAGAAGGCCTATAACCCCTTTTGTGGTGATCATTGGGATTGAATTATGGATAAGGTAAGGGAATTTTACTAGAAATAAAAGGATTGGGAGAAAGAAAAATCTGAGTTGATAACATCACATACTAGGGAAATTAATAGAAAATATGTAGAAATTAAGAAACTAAAGGTCAAAATAGAGAAGTTGGGTGTCAAGACGGTACAAATTTTGAGGTGCAAACACCCTACTAGGGTTTATACCTTATACTTGCAAGATTTTTTTTTAATTTTTCAATTTAGTGATATTCCAGTCTCCTTATCTTCATCTGCTTCATTTTTGGAAACATTCAATCAATCAACCTCAAATATGTAGGATCGGTTATGTAAATTCTACTTACATAACCTGGCTATCCCCCATTACTCTACTTGGAACCCACTTATGTTTGTGGGAGATGCTCATATTAAAGAATTGAATTCATTTATAAGGAGTTCACATCAAAGAGGACAAATGAAAATGAGTTATCAAGAAAGGAAAAAGTCATTTCCCCTCCTACTTAGGGAAGAAGATTAAAATCATAATGAGGTGGTGGAAAAATGGGTTAGATTGATAAAATGAAGTTGAGCAAGGGAGAAGATTCTCGAATGCATAGAACAAGATTAAAAATTATTTCAAGAGCTTACAAAAGGGATTGGAAAAGAGGCACTTACATGGAGAGAATTGACACTAGAGGTATAGAGGAAAGAACCCCACTCAGTATTTAACTACCTTGTAGTAGTAAAAAGAGCCCATAAATATGTATCAACCTTCCTTGAAAATGACATCACCTGGCTTCCCTTGAAATTCCATCCTCGTCTTCTCTTGTTCTCAATTCCACATTGGATAGAATGAAGAAATGAGATCAATGCAACAAAGGACGCTAGATGGGAGAAGATATCAGAACAAAGAGGATTTTACCTAAAGTAGGAAGAAGGGGTTACCAATACAATAAACTATAGCGAAGTTACACTACAATACAACTCGAGGCCCTAAGTTGCTTAAGGACAAGCAAGAAATTAGGTTGGGGGGATGATGAGCCATAAGAATGTCCAATTTCCTTGTTGTAGTTACATTCTTTTATCTTATTTCTGCTAAACTCTAAAAGACATTACCCAAACATTTTTTTATATTTTTAGCATTTTAAAGTATTTGAAGTTGATATATGTCATATTAATAAGTGTGTGTGTGTGAACTTTGAATGTTTGTGAGTTTACTATAATTTCATGTTTAATAATAGTTGTTAGCAATGAAAATGCCTTAAATAAATAAGGAATAACCCTTGCATTAAATAGTTTTTCAACCCGTAGCAAAAGGCTTCTCAACTCGCAATAAAAGGATGGCAGTTTGATGTAGAGAAAGGAGTTAATTTTCAATAGCACGATGAAAATTTTAAAAAAGATGAAGGTGATCATTTAAGGACAAGATCATGGATGGCCAAGTGTCACTCTATATTTTAATAAGTTATGAAGGAGAAAGGAGTTTGCTCCAATAAGTAATAGGAGTTATAATAGGAAATATTTTGTAAGGGGATGTTTTCAATTTATAACGATTATCTTGATTAAGTGCGGAGTCCTTATTCAAATTCTAAACTCTTGTTTTTTTAGTTATTATTTTATGTTTTAGAAAAAGCTAGTCCTCTTCATGTTTCTATGGGAGAGTTGACATATTCTTTTAAGTTTGTTTACAATTCATAAATAATGGACTCTCGCAAATCCTATATAGTAGTGTACCCTATGAAGAAGGAAATAGATCTTTCATGTATTAGATTGAATAAGATCTTTTGTTAGATTCTACTCAGAAGCTCTATGTATGATTGGAATATAATAAAGACAAGATATTTTGACATAATATTTTCTTGAGTGAGTAACTGAAGAAGATCTCATGGATGCAACAACTCAAGAAAGGGCCACATTAGTTTAGTTAATTAATTAGATTATGAATTAAAAGATTAATTTGTAGTTTTCAGTTTATGCTATTATGAATGTTGTTTTATAAATTATGAATTATAAATTTTTATTTCATATTTTGTTTAATACTCTAGAAGGTTAGTCAAATTAGGACATGTTGTAGCATAAAAAATTATTAAGTTACCAACATCATATATAGGATGTCTAGGATTCTTGAATGCATATAAATCTATGACTCCCTAGTTGATAATTTAATGAATCCCTCTAAAGTCTACAACTCCCTGGTTGATAATTTAATGAAGCCTCTCTTGAATAATGAACTACTTAATTTAGGGATCTTTAGGTCCATTAAGCTGCATTATTTTAGGATTAAGGTGCCATCCATATTGTAAATTCTATGTCATGGTTCCAACATCCTTGGAAAGTGTCTTTAGGAACTTAGGGTGTATTGGGAAAGAAATTGTAATATTAGTTCTCACCAATGTTTGTAATATACTCATAAGAGGTTATGTGTCCACTAGTAGTGGTAAAGGTGATGTGTGGACATAAATATTTAATATTGTTTTATGCAAATGTGGAAACCTAAATGATAAATGAGTGACTATTGGGACTATCCAAGTGGGTGCTTGGAAAGAGGCAACATGTGACTTGACTTTTCATCATTTATTACATTTAATGTAATGTTTCTCTCAAATTTGGGCGCCCAAGTTGGAGGGAAAGTATTGGAGCCAGAACTGGTGTCCTTTCACATTTTGAGGAGGTAATCCAAAGGTTGGGGATATTTGGAATGAAGGGTCATATTGGGCACCATGTTTGGTGCATTATATGCCTTCACAAGTCTAAAAATTTAGCCTCTTGGATGTAGAAAATATGAGCAACAATTGAATGTAGTGTTACTTTGTAGGAACAAGGATAGGTGGAGGCATAAGCATGTTCACATGTACACATGTGCTTGCATGGTGGAGGAAAAGAGGAGAATAAAATTGGTTGTATTGTAATCTCATTTATTTGACGATAATGCATGATTTTCCTCTCTTTTTGGTGGAGTTTTTTCCATAAGGGTTTCTCCAAGTAAATCTTGTGTCATGTGATGATCTTGTGTTTATGATTTGTGCCTCATTGCTGCTATATTTTTGTGATGTTATTCTTCATATATTGTTGTTATAAGTTCATATAAGGTATTGTTTATAAGCACGTTATGTTGGCTATTTTTATGGCATCATAAAGAAGTTGGATCTAATCATGGTAATTCCATATTAAGGCAACTTAATTTTTTAGATTTACATAGAAGTTTCAGATTTTCATGTTGATGTAGTCCAAGCCTTGTATCTCATCCATTGAAGTAATTTTGCATAGATATTGAATTTCACAACAATTAGTATTGAACTTGTTTATTTCTCATCATTTGGTATCAAATCTTAAGGTTAACTAGGTTTTGGGTACTCCTTTTTAGTTTTTTAGCCTAGAAAGCTTGTGGTAATTTGTTAGAAGGAATTTAAGGTTGTTGGAAGGATTTTGGGGTAGCAATGAATGTTCTGTGGGTTAACTTTGTTTTTCAGATTTGTGAGATTGGAATCCATGGATATTGTCAATGTGATCTATGTTGGGCATTGGAAGCTCATGTTTATGGATCTTTATGGATTTGGTTATGTTTTGGTAACTACTATGCATTTTGCACACATGCCCTGCTGAAAGAAGGCACCCCCTCTTTTGCTGCTTCACCCTCTCCTATTGCTTATTTTGTTTCAGGATCTTGTCATAGTCAAATTAAAATGGAAGTTCATGAGTTTTCCCTTTAGTTGGAGGTTATGCTTTGCATTTGGGTTCTAGATTCATTTTCCTTCTTTGTGTGATGGATTGCCGATGGATTTGACTTATAATCTCTTAGCCTTGGCCCTTTCATGATGGTTTTCTCATACATCAAATTGATTTACATAAAAAACCTAAGTTTTAGCTTTTGTGAAAAATCTTTGCAAGAATGTCATTATGGAATTCCACTTACAAAATTCCAGTCAACTGGTGCCAGGCTATCTGACTTTTAGATTTCTCTGGCCTACATCTCTCTAGCTTTCACATTGCTTTGGTCCACACCCCTCTGGCTTCTGTAGTCACGTTTTCCGCAACTCTAGAAATGGGTAAAATCATCACGTACTAAGCCTAGACGCTCTTCATATCCATTTCCCCATGTGCTTAATTAGATAAACCCAAAAATGACAAAGTGTTGGGGCCTTACAAAAAATCTTTGTGGGAATGCCATTGCAAGTATCCAACCCACAAGTCTCTGGCTTCCAAATTTCTCCAACTGCAATCCTCCAGCTTCTGTAAGGTCCATCCCTATAAATAACCCAATTTATGCAAAAGTGGAAATCTATTCTTTTCGCATCATCATGCTCCATCCTCGTAATTTCATCTTTTCACCCTTTGCTTAGATTAGTTTTGAAAATTTGATCCACTCAATTTTTTTGAGAAAATAAGGAAGTTTTACTTTAGAGCATTTTTGGTTGTGAGTTTCCATCGACGAGATTCCATCTCTCCGACATGCTAACTGGCTTCCACATTGTTATGACCTGCATCTCTCTGGCCCGTAATGGTCCAATTCCCTCAAAATCAAAAATTTCACTCTTTGGCACCATGCTCACTAGCTTCCACATTGCTTCGACCCTCAAAAGTCAAATCCCCTCAAAAGTGAACTAAGGGAATTCCACTACATGATTCTATCTCTCTGACATCATCAAGCCTCCGACCCTCAAAAGTCAAATCCCCTCAAAAGTCATTTTCTTGAAATGGAAATTTTCTCAAAATAGAAATATTTCTTGAAATGGAAAGTTTTCTGAAAAATGAATTTCTCGATGGACTAAAAATTGATAAATTTTAATATTTTAAATAAGGGAAATTCATCATTTCTAGAGGTTTGAAGATACGTTTAAATCCTGAACCTAAGGCAAAGTTTACAGTATTGAAATCTGGGGATCCGAGAGCAGATATTCTATTTGTCGAGACAGGACTAGGAACATATATGTGTACCTTTGATCAAGAACGAGACTTGAACTCTATTAGCCTTGATTTGGTGAATGAATTATGGACGTTGGAATTTTATGGGAGTTATGCTAATGTTGGGTCAGGTGCAGGAGTTGTGTTGATTTCACCTGATGGTTAAAAATTTCCTTTTGCTTTCAAATTAGAGTTTGCTAATACCAATAATACAACTAAGTATGAAGCACTACTGCTTGGTCTGAATGTAGCCAAAGAAAAGGGTATTAAACAACTAAGAGTTGTAGGAGATGTTGAATTGGTGGTAAAATAGGTGAGAAATATTTACACTATCAAGAATAACTATCTCAGGCACTATAGGAATAGGGTGTGGGATTGCATAGAAGATTTTGACACTTTTTTTATAGAATCTATTCCCAGAGAATGAAATGCAAGGGCAGATTCCCTGGCAGTTTCTACATCTTTACTTTTAACTCATCTAGATTTCAAAGATGAATCTTGAGTGGAAATCGTATATAGACCAAGTGTCCCTGATAATGTGAACCACTAGCAAGTGTTTAATAATGATCGCCAGATTATTGATTTCTTGGAGAAAGTTGAAGCCTTTGCTCACATCTATTTTGAAGGTAGTGAAGACCCGAGGAATGATGATTTAGAAGGCGATATTGGAGCACTAGAGGAGAGTGGAGCAAAGGTTATTCAACTAAAGGGTAATAGAATTTTGAAGGGTTTGGTCTCTCTGGAACATTTGTTCAATAGGCATGATCAATATTTAAAGCAAAAGGGGAAGATCTTTGTTGAATCATCTGTTGAATATGATAAAGTGAATATTGGTACAAAAGAAGACCCCAAGTTGGTATGCATTGGGAGGTGTTGTTCTAAAGAGGAAAGAGAGAGACTCATTTCTCTATTGAAATGTTATAAGGATGTTTTTGCATGGTGTTATGCTGACCTGAGAAAGTTTAGGAATGGGGAATTCCAACATAAGATTCCATTAAAGCCTGGTGCCACACCTTTTAGGCAAAATAATGGAATTATAATCCAAAGGTTGCTGAAGCCATTTTTAATGAAATTGACAAGATTCTTAAAGCTAAAATAATTTATCCTATACATCACTCTACCTAGGTAGCTAATATAGTTCCTGTGAGAAAGAAGAATGGGGAAATAAGGATATGTGTTGACTTCAAGAATTTAAATCAGGTATCTTTGAAAGACAATTACCCACTATCTATAACGGATCATATTTTGCAGACAGTTGTTGGCTTCGAGATGATTTCTATGCTTGATGGTTTCTCGAGCTATAATTAGGTTGAAGTAGCTACGGAGGATCATCAGCATAAGACAACATTTACCACTCCTATTGGTGTTTTTTCTTATAGTTGGATTCCATTCGGTCTTATTAATGCAGGAGCTACTTTCTAGAGGGCGATGGATTTATCTTTTGGTGATCTCAAGAACAAAATCGTAGTCATTTATTTGGATGACCTAACATTTTTTTCTAAGAAAAGGCCTAATCATTTCCATGATTTGGAGATAGTATTATAGCGCTGCAGAGAGGAGGGTATCTCTCTTAACCCTAAGAAATTTATTTTTGTTGTGACTGAGGGGAAGCTTCTAGGTCACATCATTTCGAAGGATGTAATAAATATCAACCCAAAAAGAGTGAAAGCAATCATGCATTTGGGATTACCAGCTAATAAATACGACACTCAATCTTTCTTTGGGCTGGTAAATTTTATGAGGAGATTCGTCCCTGATTTTGTTGAATTGACAAAGCCCATTTCAGATATGATGAAAGAATGTCCCATTTTTAAGTGGAGTAATGAAGGAAAACAAGCTTTTATAGATATTAAGACTACTATTGCAAATTCCCCGACTTTGGCTCATCCTGAGTTTAAAAAAGATTTTTTTATATATAGTTGCAGCTCTAAACATACTTTATCAGCCATTCTATTGCAAAAAAATGAGCAGGGTTTCGAAGTGCCTATCTCCTTCATGAGTACCCCTTTGAAGAAATATGAACTCAAATATTCTACATTAGAGAAATAGGTGTATTTTGTTGTTAAGGCGGTCAAGAATTTCAGGTTTAATATTCTCCATTCCCATACCACTGTTTTGGTTCCTGAAACTGCAGTTAAAAGTATTCTTACTCAACAGGATATTGGTTGTAATAAGAGAGGATCTTGAATAGCTCAAATTCAAGAGTACGATTTGGATATCAAACCCACCAATCTAGTAAGAGGAAAAGGATTGGCTAAGATGATTGTTGAAAGCCAGCCTGCATTGGAGGAAAAGTTACCCTTGGTATTGTTTACCAGCACCACAGATGATTGGTTTTCTGATGTTTCATATTTCTTGACTTATGGGGATTTCCTGTCGCACTTGTCATCTAAAGAGAAGAGGAACTTAAAGCGTAAAGAAAATAAGTGTTCTCTAGGAATGAATCTTGTACAAGAAAGGTGTGGATGGAACCTTCCTAAGATGCGCTGATAACGAGCAACAAAAAAGACTACTTGAAGTTTTTCACAGCGAAGCATGTGGGGGACATTTTCAGCCTCGATGACAGCCTTTAAAATCCTGTGTCATAGATTCTATTGGCTAGGCATGTTCAAGGATTCATATGAATGGGTGTCCAAATGTGAAAAGTGTTTAAAATTTACTGGTAAACCGCAGCTAGTTGCTTTGCCTTTGAAGCTTATGGTAATTGATGATCCTTTCCAACAGTGGGGATTAGATTTTACTGGCCCAATCAACCCAAAATCAAGTGAAGGACATACACACATACTAACTGCCACTAATTATTTTACTAAATGGGTGGAATCCATTCCTATGAAGCACACTACCATAGAGTTTGTTTGCAACTTCTTAAAGGAGACCATTTTGGTAAGATTTGGAGTACCTAAAAATATTGTTGCTGACAATGCTAGTTCTTTCACTTCTACTGAAATTACTCTTTTCTACTATGCATATGGTATTATTCTTGCTCACTCATCCGGCTATTATCCACAAGGAAATGGACAAGCAGATTCAAGCAATAAAAATATCATTTCTATTATCAAGAAGTTGGTTGATGAGAATCGGAGGAGTTGGCATACAAAGTTGTATGATGCTCTTTGGGCCGATAGGGTTACTTGCAAGAGAGCTATTGGTATTTCCACTTTCCAGTTAGTGTATGGTGTCGATAGTACTCTACCTACACCTTTAGAGATTTCAGCCCTCAATTTGCAGAAAGCCATTAAAGATGAATAATTCTTGACCGCAATAGAAAAGAGGGTTATGTACCTGAATAAACTAGAAGAAGAAAGAGAAGTTGTGGTAGATAAGATCACTAGGAATCAGTAGATGGTGAAGAAATTTTTTGATAGAAGGGCTAGACAAAGAAATTTCGCAGTCGGTGATTTAGTTCTCCTCTGGGATAGGAGGGAAGCAAAAGGGCACATAAAAAGTTTGATTCTCTCTGGAAAGGACCTTTTATTATCAAACAACTTGTTGGTGATCATGCATTTTGGCTAGCATACCCTGATGGTATTGTCCTGCCTCTTGCCTATAATGGGCAAGATTTAAAACTTCTGGAATAATTTTTCTTTGAGGTCCTTCCTTGTACCATAGTCTTTGTTTGTTTTTTCAATTTTGGTGTGTCTATTTTTTACTCTGTCACCCAATGAATAAGGTTGTATGTCATGTTTATGGATACTCGGCGTCCTGTCAGTCCTGGTCCCCTTTCGGAGCCAATGTTACATATGGTTATTATTTTTTCATGAACATTTTCAATCTCTACTTCTGTGGTTTTGTTTTCTCATTATTTTTTCCTAAGTCTATATTTTTGTCATTCTCCTTGCCTTTGTCACAACTTCCTTACATTTGCTAACTCCTTGTCGTGGATTGTCCAAGTTTTAAAACTCATACATTTGGTGTCCAAAATTTTTAAGTCCAAGTCTTTGGGCTACTGTTTTATTTAACCACCTGATTGTTCTACTTTTCTCCCAATTGGTGTCAGGTATATGTTAGTCCTTTGTATTATCATTGAGTCGGGGGTTTCACAAACTTCATAATTCTTGATTTTGGGTTCTAAAGTTCCATTGGTTTGCGACAAGGCGATGTGTTGTTCATTCGCACATTTTGAGGTGTCGTATGCATATTTATTGAGGTGTACAAAGCAACCTGGATATTTCTTATCAAGATCTTTTTTGTAAAGCGCACCAACTTCGAGGGTTGCCTTACCGAGAATTAAAATAAGGCTTTTCATTTATTTAGTACAAAACATGTGTCTTATCATTCTCACATGATAGGGTGGTGAACATTTACTCATTTTGGCTCTCACCGTATACATTTTCTCTCTGCAATATTTTTCAAGGCGAGCTAGTTTTATTTTGTTCACTTTGGGCTCATGCAGTCTGAAATTCAAAACCGTTGGCTAGGAGTGAGAGATACAGACTTGGGATATTTTAGGTTGGATGAATTTTGGACTTCGACTGGAAAGTGATAGGAAATTTGTTGTTGACATGAAGATATTAGAAAGTGGGTTAGCTTGTGCTGGAGGATTCCCTGAAGTGGTCTTAAGTATAGATTTGGTTAGCGCATGTGCAATGAGATATATACCAGGAACTGGAGAAATTAAAGCTACGGACGGAACCATTGTCGCTAGAATTTCTACATAAGCTATTGTTCGTGCATTGGGAATTCCTGATAAAGAACCTATTAAGGAGATGTCGGTTGTTGTGGCCAATGAATTTCTCAAGACTAAGGAGGACTAGTGCAAGAATTCAATTGTCAAGGGCTGGTTGAGGTTCGAAAAGAGAGGTAAGTCTTAATTACCAACTAAGCTCAAAAGAAAACATTTTAAGGAAGAAATTGTGGATGCAATTTCTCTTTTGCATCGTTTGGTTGGGAATGTGCACATTGAGTCTTTTGAAGATTGGATGTGTCAATTCATTCTGGTTATTTGTGATGAAAATATGTTCATTGACTGGGCTAGGGTAATTTGTTTCCACTTAAATGAGCAACTGGTCAATTTTCATCGAACGAAAACTTTCCATCTGTGTTCTTGTTTAACGTATGTCATAGCTAGCCAAAGATATTTTTGGCTAGGGATAAATCCTGTAGCACCCCTAGTCCCTAGCATACATGTATACAACTATTATTCTCAATTCACTAAACAAGCTGGGATGGGAGAGTACTGTTTGGTTAATGATTCCTTTTTAATGGAGGCCATGAGGAAATTATAAGGAAACCCTTCAATGCATTTCTCCCCTTATTCCATGTCTTTGATAACAAAATTTGGAAGTTTCTACATTCAGTTTGAAATATTTTCATATTTGAGAATTGGAGGGTATGAGAAGGCCCCGTTGAAGTTGCCCAGATATCCAGAGGATTTACTATTGTTCTTAGAAGTCTGTAGACAAATGGCCTTGGTTAATGTAAAGTACATGAACATGTGAAATTGAGGTTATCCTTTCCCGCTGGTTACTCCCTCTTTTACATGCAAGAACAATCAGATTGCAAAGAATGCTGAGAAAGTTCTTATAGAATATAATATCTAGTATTTATTCATGAGAGAAAGTTTTGATAGTAAGGGTTATGTAAGGAAAAACCTATATGGAGAGGCTTCATATCTGCACCAACCTTCTATTGAGGACTTTTGGGAGGATTGTGTTGATGAAGATGAAATTTTGAAAAGAGATTACATGAGGTTAACCCTCCAAAAAATTTAGTTGTATGGTCTTTCGATTCAAATTCTTGAAGTTGTTATTGATGATTTTGTAATTATTGATCCTAAATATGATGCTCTACTGGATAAATCTCATCCTAAAATAGACTGGAGCAATAATGAGTCCTTTAACATGAACGTACGAGCCACTCCAGTATTAAACAGAACCCGGGATTGGCTAAAGGGAAAATGGAGACAGGTCGCTGGCTCTACCCAAGAACCTAGATCTTCTCAAAGGAATGAACAGAGGTCTACTCCAGCTGCTATAGTAACTGCATTATCAAAAAATTTGGTTATCAGGTCTTCCAATGCTGATTCACAATCTGGTGGAGATGGAGAAAGACCTGAGGAGAAAGCCAAGCTGAAATCAACATGTGAGCAAGATAATGTGTCTACTCCAGCTTCTCAAAGAAAGGCTAATCAGGTGAAGTCTGCTTCAGAGGATTTTGATGCCATTTTCCAATATATTATTGAAGACAATACATTCCCTCCTTTTTCTAAGATACCCTCTTCTCTAGGAGAGAATGTATCTATTCTTCCTATTGAAACAAAATAAATTATACGTGGAGAAAAGAATACTACATTGGTAGAAGCTTCCCCTATGTGGTTAAGAAAGGCCGTGGAAAAGAAAAGAAAATACACTCCTACATCAACAGTTGGAATTGACATAGTTGCCAAACTTTTCCAGTCCTCCTCAAGACCAAAGAAGGCTCAAAAAATATCAAGAGTGCTGACAGATCTGGCCTCTCATAATCAAGAGTTGTAAATTGCCGAGTTTGTCAAGGACCTAAATGATAGTGAGATGACTGAAGCAGATTATAAGATCACACATGTGGACATGGGACCTCAAACATTGGAAGGTGATGTATATCATGCCAATTATTTTGTCAATGTCTTAATTAAACATGTAAAGGAAGAAAGGAAGGAGAAGGTAAATTTACAGTCCCAGGTCCTTGATTTGAAGAACTTCATCTCCTCTTTGATTCCTTCTACCATATACAATGAAGCTTCTAGTTCTCAAGGAGTGGATATAGATGCATATACTATGTAGTCAATCAGATGAAACCTTAGTTATTCTAGAGTGGCCGGTGAGTGTATTGATGAGATATCTCAAGAAATTTCTTTGTTTATAAGCAGGTCTATGCTTTTTTATACTCGGGTTGTAGAAAAGAGGAAAGAATTAATGACAGAATTGAAACACATTTGGAAAGACCAAACCAGTCTCTATGTTCTCTCCCAAGAGGTAAAAGAATTGATTGCTATGGATTGAATGAATTTTTTCAGTGAGCAGACCGTAAATGACCCTAAGGAATTATATTTTTATTGTTCTAATTCACTTAGCTGGAAATTAGATGTGTATGATAGGTTGGTCAATGAAATTTCTAATGTCCTCGAGAAATATGTGGATCTGCTAGTTGAAATTAAAGGTAATTGTTATGATCTGAAGGTTGACATCATGGATGAGTTCGATGAGAACATGTTGGAAATCAAGGAACTATTCCTGAAGTTCAGAGAAGTGTTTAACAAAGAGATTGTAGATCCTACTACTTCAACTAAAGAATCCTTTTCAAAGCTTGGGAGGTTGCAGGTTTTTCTTGATTCTTTCAAAGTTGAGGTAAATAGGAGATCTCAAACTATAAATGAATCTAAATCATCTTTATCAAGAATGAGGACCGGATTGCAAATCACCGTGACTCCTAGGAGTAAAGAAATTCTCACAATTGTTGCCAGGTACAGAGACTATAAATTCAGGATGAAAGCACAGGAGGAAGCCCTACAGAAAGAAGCAGTCGAAAGTGAAAAGACTTAAGCGGAAGAATTGGAAGCAGTTTATTTTTTTGAATATTTCATGATACTTTATTTATTTTGGCTCTTTTCAAAAGATTAAAACTCTTTTATTTGGTACGGTTTCTTTCAAGAAACCATTACTTGAAACTATTGGTATGCTTTAATTAGGGGTTTTTGCTGATGATTGAGGATCTTTTGGGAAAACTTTGATTTTCTCATTAGAGCACAAAACTTTATTATTTGGACTTATTATTTTTCTGATATAGAAAGCTATGGTGGATTTATGCATTCGTAATCTTTGAGTTATGGTGTATGAATTATTTCTGCTTATGTTGAAATTTCTACTGTGAGTGATCTATCATTGGAATGGTTATTATTTCGAAATTGTTATATCACTATAGTTTGATTTATCTGTGAATAAAGATGTTGTGGTTTTTCATTCTATATTTAGTCACGGTTGTTTCAATTGATTACATGTTTGATTCCCATACCTTTAAAGCTTTTTGGTTGAAAGCCTCTTCATTTACTTGCTTTCTGGTTAAAAGCATCTTTAGTTGAAAATTCATTCATTGGATATCTAAAGAAGGTAGTTGCCACCTTTGAAAATAAGCAGAGAATCAGTTAGAAAAGTTTATCATTATTGATTCAATTGTGGTTACATTTTTCACCTCTATTGGGCATAGGAAAATAGAGTTAGGTGATAAATCCATCAACCAACAAGAAGGTACATAAACCATTCTAAGGCTTGTCCCCCCAAGCTATGAGGAAATGAGAAAATAAAGTATTGATCACTATATGCAACCTATTTGCATGCCATGAAGAATTATTTAACATGCTCTCAAGGGTCACCTTTCCCTTTTTACTTGTTTAATTTGGGTATTTAAAAACATTGGGGAAAATTCACCATTTTCATAGATTGGTTAAACATATAGGGACATAAGTCTTCAAACTTATATTGTTTCTTTGTTGTCCCTACTTGCAAGTTCTTTAGGGTCATTTTCACTTCCTCCCACTCCTAATAATTTATTTTTGGAGGGGTGATTACTTGTCCTATAATGTTGAAAGGTACTCCTTAATGTGTAGCATAGTGGATATTAGGTTGGGTGACATATTGTTGATTACATGGTGGTATGTTGTATTGGAAAGAACAAAGCTATATGGCAGAATGGGTTTGGGTTGTCTAGAGGGAAAATGAGCTTATGGGTATTGAGATGTTTGAGGAAGATAAGAGGAAGAAACTTGTGGAATGTAAGAATAAGAAGATTGGGGAGTATAACAAGGAAAACTTTAAGAAACCCCCCCCCCCCCCTTCAGTGAAGGTGTAAAATCCTAGCAAATCATGTATACTTCTTGATAAAAAAATATTAATTTTATTGACAATTTTTTTCGTTTTTCAGGAAAAAAAAAATCCCAATTGGCGAATCTTTTATAATCCCTAGAAGTCTGTGGAAAATCTTGGCGAATTAAAAAAAAATTTAATCAAATAAAATATTTTTCATTGGCGATTAAAACCGTTTTTCAAACCAGAAATATTTTTCCATTGGCGAATTAATCTTGTTTTCAAAACAGATAAGAAAAAAATGTTGGCGATTAAAACCTTTTTTCAAAGCAAAAAATATATTTTCATTGGTGAATTAAAAAGAATCTCAAAATAATAATAAAATTCAGTGGCAAAATAAATGGATATGCCAACAAAAAAATCATAGGGACCTTCTGATGAATGTTTGATGGACGACTGTAGTTGCATTCTAGAAGTAAATCTCTAAAGCACTAGACTTTCGATTTGAAACCTCTGAAATAACACTAGAACCGTTAGATTTCTATAAATCAATGGTTGAGATTTTATTACCGTACAAATGGTTATAAAGTTTTGTTTCTCAGCAATTGGGTGACCTCGGTGGGATGCACAACTTTCGAAGTGTCAGCTCATTTAATGAATTGTAAGGTGCCATTAAGGGATGTCTTCTCAAATGTTTTCAAATGCCAACTTTAGGTTTAACGTAATCTTTTAAATCCTCTAAAAGGATAGCTCTTAAATAAGGAGGTTGGAGAAATGGATTTAGTAGCAGATTGGCACCTTTTTCTTGGAAAATAAATGGTCACTTCCTACTGATAAAGTTAAGTGAGCCTGCATACGAGGAAAGGTGGCAGCATTTTCAACTCCAGACTCGGATTTTCCTCAAAATGGTACTTCCTACGGATATCAGGGAATGGAAAGATGAACCTATGGCCATCATGCAACCAAATTTGAATTGGCCTAAAGAAGAGCAACTCGACATCATTTCCTTGTTGCGTTCAATGGCGTGGAAAGAGAAAACCAGCTATGCCGAGTAAAACAGGGTGATTTTCATTTTAGAAGAAGAAGAAGAACGCGTTGAATTTCACAATTTAGTTATGGAAATGCAATTAGAATTGTACAAAGTCTCGGAACCTCCAGCGGTTTAACAACATGCATGAATCCTTTTGTAAATTGTGAATTTGTGACACGTAATGATAAGGGGGGGGGTGTAATTTCAACTTTTGAGCACTTTTTATTGTATAGGGTGTGGGGTGACAGGTCTATAAATCCACATTTTTTTCATTAGAGAGATAAAAGAATATGTTTCTAAATCTGTTTATTTATTAATGCTTCCTTTTAATTATGAATGAATTGTGTTTCTTCATGATAATTGTTCAATTTTTATCTGCTAGGTCAGAATGCGTATTTTTTCATCTTTGAGACTTTGTGTTCGGATTAATTCATTTTTTAAAAGAGAAACTATTGCTTTTATTAATGCTTCCTATTAATTATGAATTAATTGTGTTTCTTCGTGATAATTGTTCAATGTTTATCTGTTAGGTCAGAATACGTATTTTTTCATGTCTGAGACTTTGTGTTTGGATTAATTCATTTGTTAAAAGTGAAACTATCACTTTTCTTTACTGATTGTGAGACAAACGAACTTTGTGTCATTTTTTTAAAAATATTTTGCATCTACTATCATGGTTAAAGTGACAAATTTGTACACCAACAAGCAAAAAGAGTTGCATTCTGGAAGTAAATCTCTGAAGCATTAGACTTGCGAATTGAAACCTCTGGAATAACACTAGAATCGTTAGATGCGGACATGTGGCGACATAAAGGCCCATCGCTCATCACTCATTCTATCTTTTTAATACCTCAATGTTGTACATTTCATTTAATTGAAATTCTCAATATTTTTGAAGAAATTATGGTTGGCGTACTACTAGTGCTAGCAGTGGCTGTGATTAATGCCATATGTGATATGAACATCCAAAGAAATTTCTTGGACAACTTATAGCTTTAATGAATCAATATTTCTAATGATTTCATATCATTTGAGTGGCACTGGTGATTTTGACAGCTTGTCAGCTTGAGGTACAATTTGCATGTAGCCAAACATCAATCAAATTGAACATTTTAATTGTACATGAAACGTGATTATCATTATACCCAGGCTGGTAGTGGCACCGGTGGCCTATAAATAGGGATAGTGAATAGTGGATAGTGTCATAAGGGTTTTCATTTTCTAGGGTTAATAAGGATTCATGAAGAAGATGATGCGGTATTATTGGGGATACTGTAAATTCTCCTGCCTACAATTATGTAGTTACAAAGTAATCAGTAAAAGATGAATTTCCTTCAAGTTCAAAATGGGTGGAATTGGAAAGAAGTTGATTTGGTTAACCTGACTTCTCAGACAAGTTTTGAACCAGGATGAGGAGCTCTAATGGAGGTAAGTGTTATACCAGTGCATGGAAGCTACATACAAATGATGGGAGCAGGTTTTCTCCTCCTCTTGTATCCTCATAGCTCCCTATTCCCTAGCATGGGTGGCCAGGCAAGCTCCATGCATTTATTTTTAGACACACATTTGTATTACATCTTCTACATAACTCTAGTTCTCAAAGGGGATAAGTACATTTTGTATCTTCTCGGCTCCCATTTCCCCAAAATGATTAGTACCGCCTTTCCCTCAACGTTTATTTTCAGTGCCACATGTGTATTACGTTGTTAGGAGAAGAAGCTCTGAAGCTTGGAATCATGCATTTATTTTTAGAGTTACATTTGTTTTAAGTTGTACTTGTCACCAGTAGAAGCTTGGGAATTGGAATCAATTTGCAATCCATTGTCATGAGCAACAACTTGTAATAAATTATTAACTTGGAATAAAATAAATGGTTGTGTTGTGTTATTCTTCGTTATTCATTTACACTTACACTGAATAGTTATTTTCTGAGTTCAGAACTTCAGTGTCTACTAATATATTCAAATCATTTTTTTTTCCTTTGAGAAATTAAGTGATATACTTTATGCAATATGCGCTTGATAATTCATGGTTATCTCAGGCCATCGGGGGAAAGCAATCATTCATTCCACCAATGTTTATGTGCTATAGCGATGTGCTTACTTTTATTGACTCTATCAGTATATCAGGGAGCACGCCTTATGAGTCTTTGGGTCATCGACAAGGTTGTGATGGGGGTTTCGCCGATAAAGCATTGTTAGGCTAATGCCTATGGTATTGATTTTTGTTAGGAATGGGGGAAGGACTACGATTACGGGATTTCAAATTTGTTTATGGATGCAATGTAGGCTATAATATGGAACTTGTCACACAAATTTATACAATTTTCATTCATCATAAAATAAAAGTGTGGTATATTTTTGTGGTATATCTATTTAAGAAATAAATGCATGCAGATTTAAAAGTAAAACAGAAAGCAATACAAATGAAAAAAGAAAGTTGCCATCAAAGTGACAGAAAACATTATAAACACTAAATGTTGTCATTATTGATTTCTATTTTTTTTTGATACGTAAGAATCATATTTTATTAATATAAGTCTGAAGTACATGCGTCTGCCATGCAGGTAATTTAAGAAAACAAATATCATGCTACCCCTCCCATCAGAATTATGTTTACAACAACCAAATGATATTAAAACAGGCCCTAGTAAATACTAACCAAAAATCCCCATTAGTAATATTGACATCTATCAGACTAAAAAGCTCTATCACCTATTCATTAGTTTACAAAAATTTATTTAACCATCCAAATTCTTTGAAATCCTCCTTCCAATCCTCACTATCGACCGCCATTAAACCAAAGAAATTTTTTAGAAAATCATCACAACCGCGACAATCATTTGATGGCACATTAATCCAAGTCCTTGCAAATCCAGGAGAAATGGGTATATCTTCACTATATCCTCTGTTCCCACTCTCTCCATGTCACAAGGCTGCGGGAAGCCTTTGCCTTCTACCACCACATGAAGAATCTCATCCATCCCTCCAAGCAAGTTGTGTTTAAAAATTTTGAGCATTAAGCTTCTAGCTTCCACTTTCGGCACCAGGTTATCCAGTAGAGAGGCTAAGAACCAACAAGAGACCTACAAATTATCTCTTAAATACTCTCTACTTTCCAGATGGCCGGAACCCAGAACCACTTTCACAGCCACTAACACCAGCAGCTCATAATTTAATAGAATCCACTTGATCCTTTTGTTTGTGATGGCCCTAAATTAATTTAGGCTCTCTATCATCTTAAGCAAGATGGGGGTATCAGCCCCAAACTGAGCCAAGTCTACCATAGAAACCTCAATGACATTGACAAGCTTGGAAGAACTGGCCATTCAGCTTTGCACTGAAAACTCTCGGCAGAAAAAGAAACTACACTCTGACTCTTCACACAAAAAGCATTTTGTAATGAAATGCACAAAGCGATAGGCTTGCGAACTTAAACCTCCAGAATCAGCCTGTAACCGTTAGATTTAGAAAGATCAATGGTTAAGAATATGCAACTTGTAGACCAACGGTTCCAATTTTGAATTTTTGAGAAAAAAAAGCATTTAAAGCACTTTGTATTGCTAAGTGTCAAGTGATTTTTTCTTAAGTGAGAGGGTTAGCACACAAGGAGTTTTTTTTAAGTCCTTTGCAACATTAATTTACCGGCCCCTTTGCCTTGATGCCAATCCTAGCACACAAAAGTTTAAAATAACTTTAAAACACATGTGTCATGTTTATTTTTTTAAGTTAATATCATAAATTACTCAAGTTTCAACCATTGGATGAACATTTGATGTATGGTTGTAGTTTCATTTCGTAATGAAATGCATAGAGTGATGGGCTTGCCAACTTAAACCTCTGGAATCACCCTATAACCGTTAGATTTAGAAAGATCAACAGTTAAGATTCAAAATTTGCAACTTGTAGACCTAAGACATTTCATTCACTTTAATGTTCCAATTTCAAGAAACAAAGCATTTAAAGCACTTTGTACTACTAAGTTTCAACTTTCAAGTGATTGTTTTTAAGTGAGAAGGTCAGCACACGGTGATATTTTTTCAAGTCCTTTGCAACGTTAAGTTACCGGCCCCTTGACCTTCATACCAATCTTAGCACACAGAAGTTTAAAAAAACTTTAAAACATGTGTCATGTTTATTTTCTTAAGTTAATATCATAAATTACTCAAGTTTCAACCGATGGCTGAACATTTGATGTATGGTTGTAGTTGCATTCCGTAATGAAATGCACAAAGCGATGGGCTTTCCAACTTAAACCTCTGGAATCATCCTATAACTGTTAGATTTAGAAAGATCAAAGGTTAAGAATTTGCAACTTGTAGAGCTGAGATGTTTCATTCACTTTAATGTTCCAATTACGAGAAAAAAAAAGCATTTAAAGCACTTCGCACTTTGAAATTGTATAGTGATTTTTTTTTTCAAGTGAGAGGGTTAGCACATGGGGAGATTTCAGTCTTCACTCTTTAGATTGCTCATTGCAGTGCACCACCCTGTTTTGGATTCCACAATTCCACTTCCAACAAAGCCATTCCAGTTTTCAAGAGTCGGGACTCAGAATCTGGGTAAGTGAAAGAATTGATGCGGCTACATTTCATCGTTTGACATTTCTTAAAATCTTATTTTGTCAAAGTTTGAAGTTTGGGTTTAGAGACTTAAGAATTCATTAAAATTAAGGAGGACTAATAGGTATTAGGGAATTCAAATTTCACAACTTCACATTGTATAAGCATGTCTACCACCAGTACTACTAGAGCAATGTCTGATAAAAAAATTACATTATGCAAAATTTCTTAAAACCCCTGGTTTCATTGATGGGTACCATGATATTTATGATCCTGAAATCTATGGTAGGTGTACCTCAGAGCTTAGATTTTCATCTCAGAATAAGGCTGCAAAGAAAATACAAGTTAATAGTATCAGTGTACCATGGGTGATGAGGTAAAAATAACCTCATCATAATAAAATCTGGAAAGCTTACTTTTGCTAACTCAATCCTAAGCCTGTGCCAATTTATTAAACTTTAGGAGAAGTAATTGCTTATTTTAAGGAAAATTATGCTTTCTTTCTTCTTTTGATCAATTGAGGAAATTTACCAAAGCAGGTTTAATGGGTTGACTTGAGCATTTTTGTAGGGAATAACAGGTCATCATGCGGTTGTTACAGAAGTTTAACCAGCAAATGCCTCAAGAGTAATGCTGCAAATCCACTCCTAGATACCTGGATGATGCATCGAAGATTTAGATTATGTTCTTTAAAATTCTGTTGTTAAAACTTTATGGCTCTTCTCGAGCCATCTATATGTTTATGAGCTTTAAAGACATCAAAGTTAGTTTTAAGTTGAGGAAGACTTTTTCAATGGCTATCCACGCCATCTTAAATTTAGGATTTAGTTATAAATTTATCTATAAGAATGTAATTTCACAAGTGATGAATAAGACAAAGAGGAAGTATCGTTATGCTGTTCACATGGTTTTTCAAATATTGTTGAAATGAGTTACATGATTTCTGTCTATTGGTAAACTGTTGAATTTTGAATGATGATGACTATTCATAATGAAAATACTTGAGAACCTGTAGCTTATGTGATTAAAGAAGAAGTGTTAACCCGCAAGTTGGCCACTCGAGGGAAGTTAGCTTCGATAGATAAGTATTTTACTATTAAGTTATTTTCTTTGTAAAAGGTAAATTACTGTTCAGTAGGAAGTAACTAAGTTTGTCGAAGAGTCAAGTCTGTAGTTCTAGAGCACCATTGTTTTTAATTTGTATGAGTTATCTTTCATAGTTGATAAAATCCTTAACTAATTAAAAGATGTTTCATTGTCTATTCACTTACTTTTTTGTTTCCATAGTATATCAGTTGTTTAGTTTTCTTGTTTCCATGCTTTCTAGTTTAGTCGTAATGCTTTCTAAATTAGTTGTCTTATGATTTTTAATTTAGTATTTCTGGTTTTTCTTAGAGTAATATTATTCTCTAGTTAAATAGTAATGGCCTTAGATTAGAATTGATTTCCATAGTTTAAGATAAAACATAAAATATAAAATGAGTTATCCAGATCATCTTCTTCTACAAATTGCCTTGGACACTGCTCGGTCGACTAATTGACATTCAATTATTCTAAAGTAGTAGGACCTAATTACAGCGTATTAGTGGGTAACTAGATTAGGGTGCATGATGTTACATGAGGTTTTCCCTTGCCCAAAATTTATCATGGTTTGTGCCAAAAATTATGATGATAAGAAAAGAGCAATTGTTAATAAAGATAGCCGAGAATAATTTTTATCCATTAATGCAGAAGAACTTGGAAAAGTGTTGGGGTTTACAACCAAAGAATTTGGAAATGACCACATTGACCTAGAAAATCTTGCTAGTGATTATGAAGCAGTGGAAGAAAAGGAGAAAATTTCTTTCTTAAATAAAATAGTTCAGGATAGAAACAAATTGAAAGGTGATCACAAGCCTCCTTATAATTTGGATATTTTTAAACCATGGGTTCATGATACTGTTTCCATGCTAGCATTTTTCCTCAGTCTGGATAGCAATTTGGAAGTGGGTACAAGCCTCCTTGAAATGGTATTTAATATCCATTATGGTGTTGAACATGTCAAATATAATTATATTCAGCACATTGTAGAATCCATGCATAAACAATTTTTAATGATTAAAGCAGGTTTCACCAAGATATTTAGGTTCACAACCTACTTGTGCTAGATTTTTCTATTCAAATTTAGAGGAATGTTTCAGACCAACAAGCTTCAGATTCAGCCCTATAGTAATGTTGAGGAAAATAAAATGGCTCTAGTATATGAATGGACCACTGAGATAAGGATACATGATTCTCAAAGGAACTACAGTCATTTTGTAGACTACTTTTTGGCTCCATTGCATCAAGCAATTACAAATAATCTAATGCCTAGATTGCCTATGTCATGTAGAAACTGCATGCAACTAGGAAAAGAAATACAATTGGCTAATTGGTACTTAATGGAAGAATATACTGTGCTAAGATTTTATGGATCAGGAGTACAGCCATACAAACTTCCAATACATGTGATAGAAAGGGTTTTTGCATTGGAATATGTAAGGTAGGTGTAGAGTTTTGATGAACTACACTTTCTCAGTCAGCAATAGAAGACCTTATTTCCTTCTTTACCTTTTTCATGTGGAGGGTTCACATTCGAGAGAAAATCATTTAGTGTGGCACATAATCTTTTGAAATCTTTTGACTTTGATGCTATCTATCACTGGCAGTATGATCCATGTGACACCATTAAATCAATGATTGTGGCCAATAGCAATGTTGCAAATAGAATTCAACATCAAAGTAAACCCTTGCTTGAAAACTTGAGAAACAAGGATTCTTGGGATGATGTCAAAATAGCAATGGAGAAAAGTGTTGTTGAGAATGGTATTTATTTTGAACAATTGTCAGCAGAAATTATGGAATTGCACCGAAAGACAATCAAGACATACAACATTTTTTATGAAAAAAGTGATAAAACATCTAGTAGAGTAAAAATTCCAGGTTCTCTAGAGAAGGAAGTTATAGATAAAAATTGGTCACGATAAAAAAATACTGCCTTTTGGTCTATAAGGAAGGAGCTAGGTGATCCAAGATATTTTGTAGAGTATGGAGCTAACGAAGAAGATAAAGAGTTTAGAAAATTGTGGAATATGGAGCATCCTGATGAATATGGAAACAAAGAAAGCGATGATGAATCTAGTGATGATAGGGAAGAAGTAGAAAAAATCCATGCCAATTACAAACCTAGTTTAAGTGAGCCGCAAAAGAAGCATATGCTTCAGCATATACTTCAAGAGCATCCATACTTGAAAAAATGGGTTATGAAGGTGGTCCTTTGGGGTCCCAAAGACAAGGCCCTTTTACGGTAATAGATGTTGAGCATAGAAAACCAATTGATAAATCTAGCCTTGGTCTTGGAGGTAAAAAAGTAGACCAAGGGCATACAAGTCAAACTCAATTTGTTAGAGCTTCTAATCCTCATCCTCATGGTCAGATACAATCACAACTAGGGAATTCCCATGGTGGAGAGCTTAGTGCAACTAGCAGTGCCATTGGTGGTGATGGTATGGGTAGTAGTACTAGTAGTGGTCAACATGTGCTACAACAAAAAATTACACACAAGAGGAAAGCAATACAAGATACCATAGAGACACCAAGTGATCAAGGCAATCAAAAGAGGCAAAGGATTTTGGCAGGTCCAAGTCACACTATCAGTGGATCCACCACAAAGGAGTTATTTCCAGGCACTCCCCCAATTCCAGTTAGTGTGGTTGTGATATCATTAGCAACTACAAGTACTCCTATTCCTTCGCCATTCAAGCATTCCACTGTTCCTACCTCCCTAGGTTATGATTCCATTGAAGAGTTTAAAAAGAAATCAGACTTGAATAAAAAAGAAAAGAAGCAACTAATGGAGAGTGTGTCTGTTGAAACTTCAGAGCTTGCAACAACCATGGTATTACCCACATTTGATACAAATAAAGAAATCATGGAGTACACAATTTTTGTTCCCACAGTTCAAAACAAACCAACAAATTAGATGGATCGATCTAAATACCAGGTAACCAATTTTCAATTGGATTTTTCTGGCCTAAAAAATACTGACAAAATTAATGTATCAAAGAAGAACAATGAATTGGTGTACACATCATTGCTGAAGCAAGTTAGAGAGAAGAAAAGTTTGTAGACCTAAATAGAAAAGTTACAAGCAGGCCTAGAAAATGAGAAAGAAAAGAGGAAAGCAACAGATAACAAGAGCAATGAATTAGAAAAAATAATAAAAAAATTTGCCTCTACATCAACAAGCAAAGAGGATAAACCAAATGAGAGAGAAGTGTTTGACCTGAAGTGAAGGATAGATGAGAGCAACAAGAAATATGATGAGGAAAAGTCCATTTTAGAAAAATTAAGACTAAGCATTGCGAATGGAAATGCATAGTGGGAACAAAAATTGGAGAAACAGAGAAAAAAAATGAAAGATTGGAGACAAAGCTGACGGAAGCAAAAGAAGAAATTAACTCTTGTCAAAATAACTTATCTGCATTTTGTAGAGATACAATGAGGAATATGAAACAAAATATCTGGGATGAAATAATGCAGAGGTTTAATCATTTGTGTGACATGTTTCAATTGATTGATGCTATCAGACAACATTATAAGAAGCTCAACAAATATTTAGTGGACAACAAAAATGTGTTGGAATTAGAGAAATCTGCAAATCAAGTTCTACAAATAGTCTACAAAGCCAGTGACAATGATTTGAAATCAAAAGGGATTACTAACCAGATTGAAACCTCAATGAAGTTGTCATCTATCATTGAAAAGTGTTCGAGAATGAGTGGAACAAAGGAATATTTCCATTTGGTTGCAAACAAGATGAAGGTGGTGGATGAAAAGGTAAGGAACTTCACAGAGCTTGGTTTTCTAGAGGCTTTTGACACAAATGACAAATTCATTGGAAAGGATGGTTTCAAAAAGAAGATGGAAGGTGCAAGGAAGATTGATTTGGACCAGTTTCCTCAGAACCCAGATGTGAACTATTTGGATTCCATCAGAACATTGATAACCTTGAATGCAAAATTGACTGAAGAATTCAAGACAGGTTCCACTTCCAATTACAATCATGAAAGTTAACAAAACTTCAAATCAAACAACATCAGTTAGAACAAATGGCAATTCACCACCTAAAGAGTGGAAGTTGCTAGAAAAGGTGATACAGTGACTTGATTTTTAATTTTCAATCTTTGATAATATGAGTTTCCAAGTTCCAACTCAGCTCTGTGCAGACTTGTCTTTGGGCATTGGCAAGATTTTGCATTGCCAATGCCAATATGTACTCCTTCATGTGAAAATCAATTAAAAAACTCAAATTCAGACTTCAGTAATGTGATGATGTTCAATTATTTGTATTATTTATTTTATCATTTGAAAAATAAGGTGATGAAATGTTAGCTCATTATATTTACTTCTTGGTAGAGCTTCCAAGTTATGGATGTTGAACTGTTAGCTCATTACATTTACTTCTTGGTAGAGATTCTAAGTTATAGATGTAAAATTGTTAGCTTATGTTATGTTGGGACTAAAAATCTTGATCAGTATCCACCAATTACAATCATGAAATGTTAAAAAAACTTCAAGTCAAACAACATCAGTTAGAACAAATGGCAATTCCTCCACCTGAAGAGTGGACGTTGCTAGAAAAGGTGATACAGTGACTTGATTTTTAATTTTCAATCTTTGATAATATGAGTTTCTAAGTTCCAACTCAGCTCTATGCTAACTTGTCTTTGGGCATTGGCAATATTTTGCATTGCCAATGCTAATATGTACTCCTTCATGTGAAAATCAATTAAAAAGCTCAAATTCAGACTTCAGTAATGTGATGATGTTCAATTATCTGTATTATTTATTTTATCATTTGAAAAATAAGGTGATGAACTGTTAGCTCATTATATTTACTTCTTGGTAGAGCTTCCAAGTTATGGATGTTGAACTGTTAGCTCATTACATCTACTTCTTGGTAGAGCTTCTAAGTTATGGATGTTGAACTGTTAGCTTCTGTTATGTCGGGACTAAAAATCCTGATCAGTATCTACCATTTACAATCATGAAAGGTTAACAAAACTTCAAGTCAAACAACATCAGTTCAAACAAATGGAAATTCCACCACCTGAAGAGTGGAAGTTGCTAGAAAAGGTGATACAGTGACTTGATTTTTAATTTTCAATCTTTGATAATATGAGTTTCCAAGTTCCAACTCAGCTATGTGCAGACTTGTCTTTGGGCATTGGCAAGATTTTGCATTGCCAATGCTAAATTGCCAATATGTACTCCATGTGAAAATCAATTAAAAAGCTCAAATTAGACTTCAGTAATGTGATGATGTTTAATTATTTGTATTATTTATTTTATCATTTGAACTATAAGGTGATGAACTATTAGCTCATTATATTTACTTCTTGGTAGAGCTTCCAAGTTATGGATGTTGAACTATTAGCTCATTGCATTTACTTCTTGGTAGAGCTTCTAAGTTATGGATGTTGAACTGTTAGCTTTTGTTATGTTGGGACTAAAAATCTTGATCAGTATCCACCAACTTACACCCCACCCACATCCCACATACTGCAAAAATACACTAAATTTGATTTTATGATTAGCACAAATTGCAGAGATTTGTGTGACAAGATCCATTTTGTGGCCCACATTACTACTTGATCATGTCCATAAATAAATCTAAAACCCCATGGTCACAGCCCCTATTCCTGAAGAATTCAAATTCAATGTACTAACAAATTAAATGTACTTCCACACACTCAATTTGAATAACATAAACAGCCACTTTGGAGACAACCAAATAAGTTAATAACATATAAGCATATGAATCCATAATAGTTGAACACTTGAAAGAAAATCAGTAATTATGTGCAACCTTATCCATTGTATTGATCTTCAAAGTTCAAATGATATGCATTATAAAAATAGTTTATGATATGAGATGGATGGGAAATTTGGTGCAATGTATTATCTATCTTCTTACTATTTTCTACTCTAAAGTATAATTAAAAATGATGTGATGATCTCCTATTCAGGTCTTGATATCTCTTATATATGAGATGCAACAAGCTACAAACCCCTTACAAAAAGTTATGACATTTGATAACTAAACATAACTCAAATTATAAATAAAACAATGTCGCAGGTGAATGCATCGATCCGTTAATCTCCAAGCAGAAGCCCATGACCACCTAAGATATGTTCAAAGCTTCTACTCCCTGATAGGGCGATCATCATGCTATAGGCTAGTGTTCTTACTCTGAATCTGATGGTTGTCCCATTGAATCTGATTCTTTTCATCTACAGTTTGGCTAATAAACAGATTGACTGCAAAGAGGTGATGGATGTACTCCTATTCAACATAGGTGTCCATGTTAGAGATTGCCTGTTTCATATCTTATTCCATAGACATTATTTTTTCGAGTTTCTTATGAGTGTTTTGTAAAACCGTATCCTTGTCATTTATTTCTTGCAACACAGCAGTTAGAAGCCCATCAAGCTCTTCCTTCCAACCATCATATTCTCACGGATTTCCAATGCCATTATGAAGTGTCGAGACTGAATCAAAGCAGTCAAAATCTTCCCTAAGCCTATTATGATATCCATTATGTGATTCTAACAGCTTGTTATATGTCAGCAATATTTGTCATTTCATGACATTCTTATCTACAAGCTCCTTTTTTTCTCAATCATTCTAAGCTGCAATCGTTCATTCTCCACCAATGCAATGCTTTTTTTTTTGAATACTTTCCAATATTCATCAGCACACTTCATCATTTTGTTGAATCTTTCTTTTATCATTTTAGATACAATGTTATATTTGATGGTTTTCACTTCTTTCTCCAATTCTTTGCATTTCCCCTGGGATTTCAAATGGCAATTCTTACAATAGGCTACATCAGCCAATGCATCAAGAGCTATCTTATATTTTCAAGCCATGGGGAGTACAACTCTGATGTGGAGGAGGAAGATTTTCTTTCTCTCCAATTTTCTAGCTCCTTCTTCAGTTTGTCATTTTCCTTAATTAGTTTTTTGATCTGTGCTTTGGTAAATTTTACCACATTTATGTTCAATTTTGTTGTCTCCATAGGGTTGGTATCCCCTACTCATTGAACCAAGAGATTTCCAAAAACTTGGTTTGGATTACTAATTATAGCAAGTCTTTAATCATGGGGATATAGTGAACAAATAAGCAAGGTGGATTCGTCTAGGTTGTACCCAGATCCTGAATACATTTTGTCACTTGCTTCTTCTATTAAGTTCATTGTCTTATCCCCTCTTTTTCTGAAGCTATCAAATACAATTGAAGAGCTAATATCCCACCCTGGTAGGAGAAAAACTCCAGCTTCTTGAAGCAATTCCCTTCCTCTTTCAAGAGTGATGGACTCTATTTCCTTATCTACCTCCCTTTTCAATTCCTCCAGTGTGGTTGCCTCCTGTTCAGGACTGATATCCTGTATCTTTTGTCTCATTTTTCTGCCTTTATATTCATAAACAAATGATTTGAATTCAGAAGATTTAACAAAATCACAATAAAAAATAAACGGTTGTCCAGCTCTGACCCTCACATCATCAGATAGTTCATTTGATGCCTCAAATCTTACAATATTCTACTCTTGAGGGGGCTTGTACTATGCAATCACAGGAGCACTTATTTGTTTGACCTGCTCACCCTATTCATCACCCTGCTCTTCTTCACTTATATCAGTATCTACAAAAAAACATACCTCAGGAGTAGGCTGTGAAGGTATGTAATCCAAGGGCTCTATGTCTTTAGCTTGTACTCCTCAATAGGTTGCATGAGGTGCATCAAAAATAGCTGGGGGAACATCATTTACCGATTCATTGACATGAGCGATGAGTTGCTAAATTCTTGTTAAAGGATCTTGTATCTCACCAAATGCCTTTGAATAAGATGGGACATTTTTTCTCTTTCATTCCTCTGCAAGCATAATCTTGTTATAGGCAGCCATTCTTTCCTTGGTGGAAGCCTCATCATGGTTTTTTATCACATCTTTGATTGAGAACAAATGTTCATACCCTAGTAACCCCTACGATAATCTTGCCTTGTGAATAAACCCTTCTACATCAAATTATTTCCTTACATCACCTAGAGGTAGGTTGTACTGTGCTAATTTACCATCAATTTCTCCATATCCTTCATTGGCAACCACTGTAAAGTCCAAAACATAAGGTGTTGGGCATAATTGATTGTTTGCTATGTCCTTTGAGGTGTTTGGAATCAAATTTTTCTAATTGCCTCACAATTTCTAAATAAGGAATTCGGTTAGGAACTACTCGTGGCATGAAGTGTGGAGCCCCTTCAAACCCATAAACCCTTATCACTGTACAATCAGGGAAAGCATACCAGATCCCCAGTTATGATTCACTTTATTTCTTTGGTCATTTTCCTTTGGTCTTAGAAATATTTGTACTTCTGGGGATAGGTTATAATTGCACGGATATCCCAACAACTTCATCAATGGTTTTACAAAAATTCTTCAAAATAAAGGTAATGACACCTACCAAATCAGCTGTCCCACAATGGAGTCCACATTTGTACAGGTTTAAAATCTCCATTTTCAACTGTATCTTTTATCCTTAATTCTTCACTCCATACCCCTCTGACTTGTCCCTCGTACAAAATCAAATGCATAAGCAAATAATAGTGTTCAAAATTAATATTATCACTATTTTTTTAATATTTTTAAGCCCTCGATGTAGGGCATTGGCCAAGTAGCTAGCATAATAAAATTGCCTGGACTTCTTGCTCTGTATGTCTACAGTTAAGACCATTGGGGTAATCGACATGAGAGGCGGAACCTCTAGTCCCAAAATCTGACCAGCTGAATAATAGGTATCAAAAATACTCTTCGAACAAATCTTCATGGAAAGGAGGGTTTTCACTGCTAGAGAATCTCCTGAGTTGGCCTCCTTCATCCTTGGGCCTATGCAAAGGTAATTTCCATCTCTTATAGCCGGTATCCATGTGGTGATACTCTGTCAAGAGATCTTTGACTGTGAATGATAAATTCAATGAACACTCTAACTGAAATACATTAGAAATGAAATCCCTAGAAATAACAAGCATGTCACCCCCACCATGTGACTGAATAGTTCTTTTCTTGGGGTCATATCTGATAGCAAGAGCTTTAATTAACTTTGCATTCACAAAAAAATTGGGCACCACAAGTCTTCCCAGGTTCAACCTCCACAGATTACAGACTGGTTGAAACCTAAATTATTTTCCGTAATGGTACATGAAGAGGTCATACCCTCGTTGGTGTGTCCAAATATCCCCTAAGCCCTTATGTTTGTCTCATAGTCGATCCATGGAAGGATTCATTTGAGCACTCCTCCTGGGTCTCGGCCCCAACCCATGGCATTGATCTATCAGGTCTTCATTTAGGAGTCTCTTAGGCTTTTTAATGTCCAATTGATCCAAAGTCTTAGTCTTTTCGGTTTTCTATTTTTTAGCTTTGGTTTTTTCTGTACTCTCTTCCATTATTTAAATCTTAAGCTTTTGATGAAAATATCTTCTCAACTGGGTCTGAAGTACTTACATAAGTCTCGTCGAGTCACCTCCATAGTCCACCGGCCTTTTCTACATCAAAACTCCAAGTTTTTCCTTTCTGCTTCTACCCTAAGCGAAATCTTCTAGGATTTTGTAACAACTATGCGATCAACTTGTGATATAATTCACTTCAATTATGGTTCATAAATGCACCATCCGTGGACCATCTTTCAGTCTTGTCATCGAAGAAGAACATTTATTTCAAATATCTCGAAGTTGACAATGCCCCGGGATGTCACATCAATCTTTCACTGATAGCCACCCTCTCCACCGATGGACACCTATCCTTCATTCGGTGGGATGCCAGATAATGTTTCCTTGATGTACCATAGTTCCCTCGATATACTTTATGCATTCGATAATTCATGCCCATGGTTATAATTCATGGTTACTTTTGTTGACAACTTGACTCTATCGGTATATCAGGAGAGCACTTTAGGAGTCAGCCCGATAGAGTATTGTTACACTGATACTAGGTTGTGAGCTATTTTCATCAGGCCATCGGCGAGACTATGATGGGGGTTCCGCCAATGAAGCATCGTTAGGCTGATGGTATTGAATTTTGTTAGGAATTGGGGAAGGACTACGTCACTATGGAATTTCAAATTTGTTTATGGATGCAATGTAGGCTATAATATGGATCTTGTCACACAAATTTCTACAATTTGCATTGTTCATAATTTATGAATCATAAAATCAAAGTGTCGTATATTTTTTTGATTATTGATATGTGGAAGATAAGTGGGGTGGAATCGGTGGAGGCTAGTTTCTTTGTAAAGAAAAATTAAATTTCCTTTTAAGAGATCAAATTTAAATTTTAATATCACAATTTCATGGATGATGGAATACAATATAAAATATCATCAACTACAGTTTGACTTTGGCATATGATTCATGAAGTGCAATATAGTATAAAATATCATGAAGTGAAATATAAAATAAATATCCTGAAGTACAATGATTCACAATTTATTTGAACACAATATAAAAAATCATCAACTACAGTTTGGAATATGATTCATGCAGTGCTTGAGTGCAATATAAAATAAGATTTCATGAAGTGCAATGATTCACAATTTCAATGTTCATTAAATACAATATAAAATATCATCAACTATAGTTTGGACTTTGGAACAATGGAAACTGATTCATGAAGTACAGTAAAAATACCTAAAACCTGCCAATTCTCTTCCATTTCCCAAACGGAGTTAGGGTCCTCAAACCAATGCTCATCTTGAGATAAAGTAAAAAAGTCATCTTGATTCTGAGTCTGCTCTTCACTTTCTTCAGCTTGTGTCTCAAATTCAACATTCATTGTGTGATTTGTGTCAATTTCAATATCATTATCATTTGTCCCAGGCCCACTACCACTGCCACCAATACCGGTGCTTGGAATTGGAGAGCCTATGTTGCACAACCCGGTCCCTCTTCTTTCACATGTGGACCTCCAGATTACGAGTGCCCTTTGAAAAGGAAATTTTTTGACATTATACGCAATTCCTTTCATCCTCAAGCAATTTTCCAAATTCCTTTCCAATTTGTTTCTTAACTTTGATTTCAAAAACCCCAATGTACCGAAAACTCTCTCATCCTCCACCGACCCCAATATCATTGTTTGACATAAATCAACAAGTTTGAAATATTCTCACATTAAACCATGCAATATTTCACTCTGACCTATGCTTGTCCAAACATTTTTTATTGATCCTGATTCAAAGGCCTTCTCCTTGCACATGCATTTATACTGGTCCCTCATAGCTGTTGCAAAACTCCTACATTATTGTCTAAGCTTATTTTCATTTAAAATTCCTTCTCTTGTCTGCTCATTGTATGTTACCTCTTTCGAAAAATATTTGATCAAGATTTTTACTTGATCATGAAAATATTTTGGGTTGTCTTGGTTTACCCAAAATTGAGGATACACAATACCCATGGCTTCAAGTATTTCATGTCAAGGGAATCTTTCACGAATCTTTGAGGAAAGATATTTTGCAATTTCCTTCAAATTATCACTAACAGATTTAACAATTCCGTTAAAATCTTCCCCGTTAACAGGTACTTCTAGATACTAGAGTGTCTGGATATCTTACAATGGTACATTGGTATCTCATATCCATGTACATAGATACATAAGTGCCCGCTTGCATTCAACTATAAATAATTATCAGGATTATTCAAATCAGTAATTTTCTACCACATCAAATAATTTGCACCTTCTTGTGTTAGATCTAGATATAGATGATCGAGGGCCAAGCACGTAAGTTTACGTAGATTGGCATATTCATAAATATACATAGTTGTATCTTGGGATTTCTTCACAATATTGTTCATCTCATCCAGCATGGGGAGAAGACTAGTTAAAGTCAAGAGTGTCTATATATCGCTTAACCTATGTAAGAGGTCAGGAGCTTTGTCTACTATGCTACGATGCTCGTACATCACTCCAATCAAGGATTGATATTCTGAAAGAACTCGTTGTGCTCGTCCATGCAGGTAGATCCATCTGGTATCGACATCCTTGAGAAGCTTGTTTCCAGGTTTTATTCCCTCAGCAAAATGTTAAAATTCAAGGAAACGTTTGGGACTTTGGCAAAATTTTGTGTGGATCTCGCGAACTAGATTTTCAACTTTTGATACTGTAGGAAACTTGCTTATAATTTTGAATGCTAAATTCATTTTGTGCACCATGCAGTGAATGCCAAGCATGTATGATGCACAAGCAGTTTGTAACTTTGTGCAAACACCGCTCCTTTGACCTTGCATCATTGTAGCTCCATCAACTCCTACACACACCAACTTTTTGGCAATTTTCAACTCATCCATACCTGCAATTTCATTCAAATATTTCTTGACTAGTTCAAATAGATTTTGCGATGTTGAATTGTCCTTCATTTTACGAACACAAAGAAGATGAGCTTGGCAAACACGTTGTTCTATAGTATACAAATGCATACAAACCCAAGAAGTATTGTCTATCGTAGTAACTTCATCTAAAGATAATGCAATGAAATTTGACTCTTTTACTTTCTCCTGTAAATCTTCCTTTTCCACTGCAGCAAGATAGTTCACCCAATCCCATTCAGCATTTACTGACCAATGTGAGAAGGGAAAGTGGGGAACACTCAAATAAGATAATAAATCAAAATATTTTGGGTAGTCTATCATAGGACTCCCCCTGGACAAAATATGAAAAACAACACTCATCTAAATAGTTTTTGACAGATTTGCTATTGCCATGGCTTTTCCAAAATGAGCCTCAAGTGTACCTTCACATTTTAAAATCTTCGACATTCTATGGTTATGCTCTTAATAATCTGTGGCATACTTAACAAGAAGACATTCTTCCTTTGATTTCTATCGTACGATTAATTGTTCCTTTCCGTCTATGATTTGTTTTTCATAAACTTTACCGATATGCTTTTCTATAGTGTCAAGCTTTAGCTGCATCGTCTTGTCTCTTCCACATTTCCAACTACAAATCTTACATTTGACCTTTGTTTCCCTTTCAATATCATTTTCGTTTGATACCCCCACTAGTTCAAGGAATGGGTACTTCGACAACCAACCAAGTTGAAAATTCCTTGTCATTTCCCACTCACGCCCCAATTTTGATTTGCCTTTTCTTTTCTTGGTACCAACATCATCCTCATCTAAGTCAATTATCTCATTCTAGCTAACTAGGGTATCCCTTGGAACATATTTTGCGGTATTGCCATCCTCATTTGATACATTTTGATTTAACTCAATGACAATCTCACCTTGACCTTCCTGTGGGGTTGAGGTATTGTCAATGCCATCTTCAATAATATTTGGTTGAAGAATTGATGATGTAGCTCCACCTTGATCTGATGGATTAGAAGCTTTTCCAATTCCAAAGTAAGACTATATGGTACCTCCAGGTTTTGGGCATTTTGATGGCCTCCCAGTCTCTTCATTACCCTCAAGAGTCTTACCCTTGTTGCTCGACATATTGGCCTCTCACTTCAAATAAAAGCTGGAAAAAAATGTCTTCTTGTTTAAGAAGGATAGACCGACAGAGAATATAGATCCCATTCCCTACTCAAAATCATGTTTAATACTGAAGCAAGAATGGAAAACAGATAAAGAAATCTTATTATTATAACTAATAACTAATAACAGTATGAAGAAATGATCACTCACCTTTGAGTCTACATTTTTCAGCTTTCACTGACTTCTAAATCGAGAAGTAGAACCTCAGAACTTAACAAAATATGTAAGAATAAATAAGAGTTTCAATTGTATTTATATCAATCCATATTTGGAAAATTCTGTGGGATTTTTAAATGGTATGTTAAAAATTTGGTGAATCCTGCATGCTTATACAATGATACTTTGTAATTTTCAAGGTGAAATGTGTCCTCAAATGTAATTATTTTTAAATATTATTGGCGAAATAGGTCCTCATAAGCAACTATTTATAAATTTTAATTGGAAAAATGGGTCTTCACAAACAACTATTTGTAAATTTTAATTGGTGGAATGGGTCCTCATATAATGTTGTTTTAATAGTATTGGCGAATATGTTGGTGTTTTATGACATGCTCCCCAGGATTCCAGACGAAAGTATTAATCGGTCCATTGGAAACGCGTAGTCTATTATGGAAAATTTATTGCCTAAACATACCTCGTAAAAAAAATCGTTGGCGAATGGACATGCATTGGACCGATAGTTCATGAAATCAGGGCGATTTGAACACCCTGTTGGATATTGTAAATTCACCAATTTCAATTTGCCTGATTCCTTGAATTTGCCAATTGGTGAAGATTCGCCACTAAAGTTTTCCCTGGAGTATAAGAAGAGGATAATTTTGATATGAACAAAGAAGATGGCTAAGTGGTGTATGAGGATGATATGAGCATGTGGTGTGTGAAAGGGGATTGAGATGGTACTATGTTAAGTGAAGATGGTATAGGTGAGATTGAGGAGGGAAGACATGGATTAACAAGAGTCATAACATGAGCTACAATAGGTGTTGTAGTGTGATGAGTGGAAACAGATGGTACAATCAAAAGGATTTGTGACATGGGATTTTGATTATGATGATGGATTTGGATGGGTTTAGTAGGTAAGGAAAGTGTGGGGATTGAGTATGTGGAAGGCTTTCCACTATGCTACTACCAAGGCTTGGTCCTTGTAAATAGAGGGTACCCAATGTTTTTTCAAATGTTTACATGGGGGTTTCATGTTGACTATATCTCCCAGCTTAGACATGTCAAAAATTGGGATGAAGCTTGGAACCTTTATTTATGATCTTCTAGGGATGGTGTCTTTGTTTAAGTTTATTACCCTATCAATCATGTCTAGGATTTCAAAATTGTTCATAAAATTATGGAACCTAGGGGAGAACTCTAGTTGTGATATCATGACTTTTGGTTCACTTTGTTGTTCTTAGGGACTAGGATAGGTTGATGGCCCTCCTAGGTTGGAGAAGTTGTATTATTCGTACCATGGAGTCCCTATTGTAAAAGGTAGTTGCTGCTCCTTTTTTTTTTTCTTGCAAGTGTGTGATTGGCATGTAATATTATTATGGTATATGGGTGTATGATTATGGAGAGGTTAGTGATGTATCTCTTAATTCCAAGGACTTATATTTTTGCGGAGACGAGGCATGTTTATGGATGGGTTTCTATATATCTCCTTTCAAACTTAATTCAATATCTTAAGTTTGTGTTTATTTGGTATTGATTTCTCACTTGAGATAGGTTGTGTTCTCAAGAAAATAAATGTCGATACAAACTATGTCTAGATAAAGGTGAATATCTTGGTTCAAGTTTCTTGCTAACTTGATATATGATGGGTTCTCAAGAGAGCATTATAATGTGTTCTTTGGTGATTTAAGATCTTGACTTAAGTTGTTAAGGTTTGGCTTGTGATTTAGGTGGTATAGTTTTTATGACATGGATGTGTTTAGGGAGTGTTCTATTGTAAACTTATCCTTGTCAGAAGAGGTTTGATGTTTGGATATGTATGAAACTTGAATTGAAAGGTGATGGATTTTGATTCTTTAATGAGTCTACTTGGGTGGTCTCCTATTGTCTTAATGCTTGGGGAACTATAACTATTTTTTTGACCTAGGATTTTAGTCTTTATTTTTTGTATGGGTAACAAAATTGCTGAAAGATATACCTAGGTTGTCATTTTTTTAATAGAATCATTGGATGAGGCAAATGGAATATTTTTGGAGCTGCTAAAAAATAGTATGAAATCATTGACAAGATAATGTAGTTTTTGAATCACAAAAAAAATAAAAATTGAACTAGATACGAAGTGGGATAAAATCATTGAGAGACACTACAAGACTATTGATTTACTAATGAAACCATCAACTAGTGATAACACTATAGAATGGAACCATTGATTTATTTAATAGAAACAAATAATGATGGAAAAAACATTGATTTGGAGTTGGGTTTTGGGACTAGGATTTGGAGAGAGAAAATGAATCCACTAAAATAAGGGATGAAGACACCATGGTTGACTTAGACACATTGAACTAGGTGTGATTTTTGGAAAAAGGAGACTTTAAGGTGTTTGCATATAATATCAAACAAGAATAAAAAAAATGTAGACCTTAGGTACTTTTGGATGTTAGGAGAGTACTGGTATATGACAAGAAAACACATCAAACACACTCACATGCCTATGATTAAATAACTAGGTGTGACACTTAGTGTGGGAACACAATGGAATTAACCATGAATACCATCTACTAGATGAAGGATAGCTAGGAATAGCCACATTGCACAAAAATCCCTTACCAAGGGTGGCCAAAGGCTTTCCTCGAGGTGATTTCTATCTTGACACCTACATGTACTCATGAGTATCTTAAAGGGGTGATCTTCTTCCCTTACACCACAATAAATGATGTTGTAAGGTCTTAGGCTTCTATTTAAAATCTCACTAGGGTAAATCTATGAACTATGATCCCATATACATGCATATAAATAGGAGAGTCTCTCCTAATTCCTTCACCTCACGATTCTTGGTGGACCAAGGATCTTGGGGCTTTTCCAAACACAACGATGGATCCTTTTGAGGTACAACTTTTTCTATCCCCCATTTTTATAACCTACAAAAAATGTGGTTGAGGTCATCCCTTGGGGTGATGACATCTACAAGAATGCCTCCTAAAGAGAAAGATACACCAGGCATTTTTGATCTACAAGGTCAAATGAGGCATGAGGAGAGAGCGTATGTGGTAGTTTTTCTCTTGGATTTTAAAATAAACATAGAAGAAAGGATATAGATCTTTTGATCCCCAAGATCACCCTATTAGGAAAAGGTGTCTTGTCCACCTTGCATAATGTTATAATGTAATATTTATTTATTTATTATGTGGTGCACCTAGGGAATCTAGGGGTATGTGCATCACATGTGTCTAGCATTCTTGGGCCCACATTATGTGTTGTATGTAACATTGGTTTAAATATTTAATGTGGGGTTGCACATGGGAACAATATTTAATATTGGGAAAACTTAGTACCAATATTAAATGAGGGATTAATGGTTTTGTAATCTCATGGTATTAGTCACATGGTTTTATGTAATACCACTTGGTGGTTTTGTGGGAGATTTTTTCTATAAAATCAAACACATGGATAGTTGTCTAAGGTTGGTTAGTTGTTAGGTTAGCTCTTGTTAGCAGTTTTTTAGGGTTGAAGCATGGCATGGGATGTGTGGTTACATGCTTGTTCACATGGATTGTTTTTTGAGGGCTTGATGCTTCAATGGTGTTCATGGAAAGCTTTGAATATGTATTGTAATATTTATTTTTGAATAATACATGAGTGATGGATGCTTTTAGAGGCTAGTTTTTTCCCTCTTGAGGGCTTTCCTAGGGTATTGTTACATAGGTGGTTGTCGTTGCACCAAAAGATCAACCTTTTAATGTCTAATACAACTGCTAGATTTATACAAGATCTAAGACCCACAAGAGGCAATTAAGCCATGTCACAAACCGAAGTTCCAAGCTACACAACACAAGGAGACCAAGGGTGAAACTCTTGCAACAAGTGAGGGGTTCAAACCTGTGACCTCAACTCTGGTACCAATTATTGCACAAGTGGTTGTCATTGCACCAAAAGATCGACCAGTTAATGCCTAATACAATCGCTAGATTTATACAAGATCCAAGATCCATGGGAGGTGGTTAAGCCATGTCACAAACCCAAGCGTCGTGTTTCACAACACAAGAAGACCAAGGGTGAAACTCTTGCAACAGGTATATATTGTGTCATCTTTGATGGTATGTTTTCTATTCTTTTGCATATGAATTTTAAATACTTGTTTTGCATAGATTTATCTATTTGGGTTATGGGGAAATTATCTTGGGTGGATCCATATTTCCTTTCACACTCAAGGGCACAAGGAGAGATCATACATTATATATTCTCTCAAAATAAAGCATACAATTTATTTCCCCCTAAATTAATTAATGTGTCTAAATTTAGTGACAATCAAGGCCTTTGACAATAAATGTTGCAAAATTATTAGTTTGGTCTTTGACTTGCATGAAAGTTGCAAGATAAAATATCAAGATAAACACCACAACCAATCCAAGTATGTTAATAGATTAGTCCCATGAAATGAAATAAAATATATTAGAGATTTGTAGGGAACAAAACCATTGATAAACAAATCATAATTGTCACACCACTGGTACAATTATTGAAGCCCAAATATTGATAGTTTTACCCTAATGATGCCACCACCATCATAGGTCACACAACCATCAATCCAATCATGAATCTTTTGAACCAAAATCCCTATATATAGAAAGTGAATTTAGATTAGTTTTAAGACTAATTTAGGTTGGCTCTCTGGTACCAATAGGTGACCTTGACAACATTTTGACCTGCAAAATTATTTTTTATCGGTAAATAAAGAAGCATTTTTAACAAAATTATAGGAAAAAAAAAAATTGAAAAAATAATATGGGTTCCTCACAACCTAAAGATAGAACAATTGAATGGTAGAGTGGTACTATTCATTCAATATGAAAACACTAAAACATAAAAAAAAAAATCTCAAAATGTTATAATCCTACAACTAAAGTGGGGATAATTTTGGAATAATTATAGATCACAAGTTAATTTTTTAGAATGATGCCCTATAAATATAGCTCCTTGTTAAAAAAGTGAATACAAAATGACAAACAGGAACTAAAACTCATGTTAGCAACTACCAAACAAAATTGTCGCCATAGGTCACAAAACTGCCAAACTAGTATAGAGCCACTGAACTGTAACCTATACATTAAAAAATTCAAGAAAAAAAATTGATCGGTAATAAAAGGGATGTGGTTCCCACCAGGCATGCCAAAAATTTGTATAAGAAATTATGACAATAGTGAACAACCTAGACTAAGCCAAATTGAATAGTCACAAAGACATATAAACACTCATATTAGGCAAATTAGAAGATCAAACAACACATAAAATATCAATGATTAACTACACTAAATATCCTAGTTGCACTCAAAGAGTGGTTTTTCCCGAGTTGCTTAAAATGTGTGCTCACAATTTGATAGCATAAAAATGAATTCATATGGTTGATAAAAATGAGTAGGATGAGCACCAATTTATATAAATTTGAAGTGTAATCAGGAAAATCAGATTTAAGACTATTAAGCACAATAAATAAACTCGAAATTCCTAATCTAATGATAGAGAACAAATAAGTGCATCAAAGGAAATAATAAAGAACAATTTCACCATAATCTTCACACCTCCATTGAATGACCTCCATCATCCTCCTCCATTTTGCTTGAGTATGATAATTTCCCTCAAATTTATGACATGCAACTATAGCCTATGACAATGAAAAAGCAAAATATTGAAGATTCTAGATTCTAGATTGTGGACCCTCAAAATGAGAGTAAAATTGTCATTCTATAGAAATGTCAATTTTAAATGGAATGACAAGATTGAAAGTTGAAAAAAGCCCTAAGGTCAATGGACAAGATTGAGTGTGACAATTAGCAAGTAGGGTTAGGGTTCAATTTAGAAAAGATGAATGGTCGAGATTAAATTAAAAATAATTTAATCAATGGTGGAGGTTAGTTGAGACAAAGAGGAAATAGAAGATAAGATCAATATAGAAAAAAGCATTGAGTTGGAGAGAAAATCAAATATTTTTCCATTTAAATGACCAATGGCTAATTAGATAATAAAGATATTATCTAATTATGGAAGATTGTGATAAGTAGGAAAAATCATCATTTTGAATTAAATACTGATTTTTTAATTCAAAAATCAAGATATGGAATCCATTTAAATAAATAAAGATTTATTTAAAAAGGAGAAAAAGTTGGAGAATCAAATAATTAATTTCAAATTACTTGATTTAAGAGAAAGTTATAAATAATTTAATTCAAAAAGGTGGGACCATGTGACAGTAAATAATTAAATTAAATTATTTACTTAGAGAGAAATTAGAAAGTGGGACAATTTAAATAAATGATTTTATTTAAATTTAGAGGAAAAGTCAAATAAGACAATTAAATAATTAAAGATAATTATTTAATTATGATGAAAAGATAAGGTGGTCAATAATTAAATAAATTAAAGAACTTATTTAATTATAAGAGGACATAAAATATTAATGACGTATTTAAATAAATAAATATAATTTATTTAAATTATCATGAAGAATAAAAGATGTGAATTAATTAAATAATTAAGAATTATTTAATTAATAGCCGAATTTGGACAATATGACATAATTAAGTATGTGAGAAGAAATATAATAAGATGCAGAAAATGTGGTCTACAGGTCTAAGACATTTCTATGTGTCTACATGAAGGATTGAATGAAGGATTGAAATCAATTTGGATGATCAAGGGTTCACAATGCTTGAGATTTCTCAAGCATGGAGAGCTCAACAAGAGGCAAAGAAGGATTGATTAAGGATATTGGATCCAAGATCATAGGGAAAGAATGAGATAATATTTGATATGGAAATTAGTGGATGGGTAGGATTGAATGGGGTACCATCAAGTACCTTGGAAGGGTCTCCAAAAAGGTAGGTTTTGGCTTGACCCATACCTTTGGGGTACATGGGGAAATTAGAATTGGATTTTATGAAAAAGAGGTGGATTTCCCCATGCTCCAAGGTACCATGGGAAAATTAAAAATTGGAGAATATAAGTTTGACCCATGCCTTAGAGTACTACTTGCAAGTACTTGATGTGACAAGCGGATTTTTTGGGAGTTTGGGTTGGTCAAATCCAAACTTAATGATTGATCATCCCATGTGCAAATAGTTAGGAGATAATGGAAGTTTAGGAATGGGTTATGGAAAGTGCCTAAAAAGGCCATTTAAATAAATGAATATTTATTTAATTTTTGGAAGAAGGGGGAATATGGGTTGAGTAAATAATTATTTACCAAGGGTTAAGCTTTAGGGAGGAATAGGTAAACAGATTTGGATGAAGAATGGGATAATGGAAATATCAAGAAGTATTAATCAAAAAATTAAAATATTATTTAATTAATATAAGGGAAAATAGGGGTAAATTGATCAAATACAAATTATCAAAATTAGGTATCTACAATGGTATCAAAATTCGACTCTTGTGTGTTGAAACTTAAGTTTCTTTATAGAAAAGAAGATCATTGTGTTTACTATAAGTAGGTTGATAATTTTGTTATCATGTGTTTGTATGTTTATGATATGTTAATCACTTGGAATAATATGGACATGATAAAAAAAAAAAACTAAAAGATCAACTTTCTATAGAATTTGATATAAAAGATTGAAAGGGGCTATGTTAATAGGAAAATTTGGTTGAACTAAAGAATATGTGTTGAGAATATTTTAAAAATGTTTTAGATGCATGACAATAAATTAGTGAATGTTCCTTTTTTGGTTGGGAAAAATTTATATATGAAATAATGTCCTAAAATAGATGAAGACCTTGAGAACAAACTTGCAAAGTTCCATATGCTAGTATTTTTGGGAGCCTTGTGTATGCAACAGTTTGCATAAGACTAGATGTGGTTGAAGGGGTGGTATTATTGATCATGTTTACATATAATCTAGACAAGAAACATTGGACTTGGGTTAAGAGAGTGTTTAGGTGAGTTAGATCACTTCTACACTTAGTGAACCTTCATTAGGATGAGGAATGCATTATGATTTAAAACACTAATGCGAGATTTTCTACACAATTTTTACTAGAAGCAATCTAACTTTCTCTAATGAACTATGAATGTATCATATCTTAAATATGAGTGTTTAAGTATTTGAAAGTAACTAAATATTACTCATTTTTCTATTAAGTTATAGGTGATCCAAGAATGGCATTAGACATGTAGGATTTTGTGGATGGATACTAGGTAAGTGACTTGGATAGTATAAGGTTTACTAGTTGATATATATTCTCTTTGTTCAAGGGAGTTGTTAGTTGGATCAATAAGATATAAGAAGTTGTCCTTTCCATGGCTAAGGTAGAATATATGGTTATTGCATATTCTTGTAAGAAGTAATTTAGTTATCAATGTTATGATAGGATATTGGTTTTAAAAATAGGATAGTGAGGATCAATTGTGGCATTCAAAGTGTTATTAGATTAGCAAATAATCCTACTATTTGTTCTCATATGAAATATATTGTTGTACAATTTCACTTTTCTTGAGATATGGTGGAGGATCAAAAGGTATTGATTCATAAGGTTGACATGTTGGAGAATGTTCTTGATTCTCACACTAAGACATTAAGCACAAAAAATATTACTTGGTGTAGGTTAATTATGGAAATGTATACTCTTAGTTGTTAGTCTTCTTTGTTCTTATGTAATTTATACAAGTGGGAGACCTTGTCAGTACTAGGTTTCATTATACACTTTGCATATTTTAATAATCATATTTAATATATATGTATTTAAATGGATCCATATGTAAATATGGAACTCAATTTGATGTATCACTCTTGTCATGTCTTGTTGTATTATCTTGGGAATTAACAATATATAAATCATGTGTTTTAACACTTTCGAAAGCAACAATTAAAATGGGACATAGAGAAAGGGTGGGGAAACAATTGTGGCTATCTCTTGTGTAAGTTTCTTGGATAGAATTTTTCTATCATTTTCATGACTAATATGAAAAAGGTGAAAACAAGTAAAGAACTTTCCAAATAGAAAGTTAAGGAAGATTTCCTCGATCCCTTGAAACTATAATATTGTTAGATTTATTTCATATATATTGACTTAAAAAATAATCAAATGCTTTAGACTCCTTTAATGTTATTTTCATTATGCTTTTGCATGAATATGAAGGATTTATTAATTATCATTTGATATGATGTCAATTGTACATTCAATGAATATGAAATGCTTCATCAGTTATGATTGAATGTGATGTATAGTATGAACTTAAATAAATGTGCTATGCTTCATTATTTGTCAAAGGAAAATATTTGCATAATTTAGACCAAAAAATTGGATGCAAAATTAAGAGTTTATGTCACACTTACATATCTACTACATGGCATATCTAACCTATGTGACAAATATAATGTAGGTGTCTCGAGAGTGATATCTCTCAACATCTTTGAGATAGATGCATTTGAGATATACATACTAATATGTATGCATGCATGTATATAGCATAGCTATCAAAAATACATCTATCACAATGATGTTGAGAGGTATCACTCTCAAATTATATATTATATAAGTATAAATATGTGTGTGCATGCACATGTATGTACATTCATATTCATGTACATATAGTTATTCATACATGTGTGTGCATGTGCTTACAAAATCTTTAGAAAGAAGTTGGAGAATTACAAAGCATTATGGTCTCTCTTATTTTTAGAGGTTTAACGTGTTCACATGATCTTGTTTTGGCCCTCTAAATTGTGTTTTAAGAAAGATGACAAAGAGAGGAAAACCCATCTTGTCAAGTGCCTTTTATTTATGAATACTTACGGTATATCATCAAATAACATGTAGCTTGTGGGTATAACTTGCATATGTAAATATGACTTGCTTATGTAACTTGTACTTAGTAGTATTAATGTCTTTATGTAGCTATTTATCTTATTGTAACTTGTCAAGATGTTTATATGTAGAAGCAATGCCTACCACAGTTTTCAATCAATTTTCTTTATTTCTTTTACTATTGTTTATTGTATTGAGATTCTTCTTATGTTGTCTCTTGATATCTTCAAAAAATAATGTTATTTCTTATTCTTATGGTATTTCTTATTTATTTAATTATGGGCTTACATTTCTATAAATCGCATGGCATTAGAGCTTAGGAACTAAAAATCAAGTTTTTTCCTTTACTATTTTCATTATTGTGGAAAATTTGATCATCTCACTTATGGGCTTAATAAATTCCACAACAAATCTAACATCAACCCAAAAATAGTCATCAAAGACCATGCCTTTCACCTCAACTACAATAAATTATGTAGATTATCTCTAAGTTTCCCTTGAATCACTAACTACTATAGAACAAAAAGATCCTTTGACTTCACAAAGACACTCAAGAAAAATAAAATAAAAAGCAGAAGGTTTTGAGAAGTTCCACCTTGACATTTTTTCTATAAATGAATTATGTGTAGTGATGGTTACATATGAACATCTATATTTTTCTATCCTTTTCAATGAGATTTGAGATCCACTAGAACTCACTAATATCTTTGAGTGCATTATTCAACGAATGCACACAAAGTGTCCAAAATATATGCCAATATATTTTGCACCAACATGTATGTTGTTTTACTAACAAGGGTAGAATTTGTAACAACTTCGACTACATGTAATGTCCCCAACTCCTCAATGGCATCACATAGTTGGTTATGAAGGAACTCTACATGTTTTCTTGCCCTAAACAATCTATTGCCTTCAAAAAATAAGGCCCTTTACTACATGTTACCATGATATTAAGTAGTGGATTATTTCTAGCACCTGTCGACCCATCCATCACAAAATTGCATCATTGTGTAGATCACACTCTTTTCATTAATTTATTTTGTTACTCTAATCAATTTTTTTCTTTATCAATTAGAGTATTATGAAGCTTTTCATACCCATGTGGTTTATACCCAACTACTTCATTATTGATAGCTTAGACCATCTCCCCATAAAAAGGAGAGCGAGAAACATTAAATGGTATTCCAATTGTATAAAAGAAGCATGTAATCGTTAAATCAACTGCTTCTCGACCTTGCACATCAAATAATATTCCAATGGAGTTTGAGCTATCAATGTGTGGTCTCTTGCAATAATATTCTACTGCTACATCTTTTGTTGTCATATAAACATCTCTAGAAGACACATCCACCTTTCTTTCTATTTTATTATGAATTGCAATAGTTTCCCTTGTCATTGAAGCATGAGAGTTCAAATTAGACACTTCCCATCAGCCCTTAAATAATCCCTAATAGTGCCATATCATTCTACTTTGTTTAGATAAGGATCAACACCTTTTCCAAGTATGTGAAGGAAATGAGCCCTTGCCCTCATGTAAGTACCTTTCTAGATGTTTCACAAAGCTTACATATGATGTTCGCTATTCCACTCGACACCTTCGGTCTTGGAACAAGATCACAATACTTCCATACAAGCCATGTTTTCCCCCGACATTTTAAACTAAAATAAAATAAAATTACTAATTTAAAAATAGCATTGGTAATCTAACAATAAATTTCACTAGATTTTAAATTTCATTGAAAATTCACCAAAGCATGAAACTATGTTCCTCAATGAAGGGGTGTGCACTTGATTAAGCATCAACAAGAATTTTTAACTAAATTTTGCAATTGCAATAATGGAGCACACCATTATGAAGTGAAACATGTTTTGAAGTTCACAAAAAGTTTGTAGTATAGTGCATGGGCACACACCCCATTAAAGGCATACATGTTTTACAAAGTCAAAATTTGCTATCAAATTGATAAGCACACATCATAGGGAAGGTGAACACAAATTTTATAAGAATGTAAGTCTATTCATTTCCATGTGACCGTAAACAGTAGAACATTTTTTTAGATTATCTCTTAGGTCAAGTCTATTCAAACCTACATAGGTCAGCCTATTCACTTGGTTGCTAGTCTTGTGTTTGCTTTTGTTTGGCGTCTAAAGTCAAACTCATCGAAACTAGTGATTCAATGATTAAAATCTAAAAACAAAAACAAAAAAATCAAATGAAGAAATGACACAAAGATAAAACATAAACCAAACATTTTACTTCAAATGACCTTGCTCCTTAGATTGAGCAAAAGTTAAGTGCACCCAATGCTCCACTAGGTTTTCTATTTTGATGTTGTTGGAGAGTGGAATGTTGTTGCATATGATAGTAACATGATGTTAAGATTAAGATTGATAGATGAAGAAAATGATAGTATAAGGATATGAAGGTCCATTTTGGATAAAAGATAGGACAATGTGTAGTTAAAATGATAGAAGATAGTAAAAATGAAATAAAAGACCTTCATTAATAGATTCTTGATGGTGAAAATGGAGAGTCAAGATGCAATATGAGATGGAGGGTTGAAATTGAGTGATAGGATCGAAAGATTATCCTTGTGACAAGGAGGTTTATGTGCTCACACATAAGGAGGCTCATAATTGTGACAAGAGAAAGAAGTAGGGTGGCTACCTTTAACATGTGTATGAGGTTAAGTAGTTTCACATGTGAGAGATATGCTCATACATGTGTGAGCAAGAGGTAGGGTAGGTAGGTTAAGACACTTGTCGGGTGATGAAAGTTTAGATTTTGATCCATGCAAATGGATTCAATGGTTAGGATTGAAGAGACAAGAATTGAGAGTGAGGTGGAATCTAATATTAAGGAAAATGATAATGAAAATTAATTGGCCTAGACCAATTAATTAAATAACTATTAACTAATTGATTTAATTGAAAGATTTAGAAGAAAAAAAAAAATATTTAATTAGAAGTGAAAGATAAAAGATGGAATATTAAAGTTAATTAAATAAATTTTGAAGTGGGGATAAAAGTAAAGGATGAATTAAATGGCTAGGATGGGGTGAATTCCACTAGTCGAGTATGGACAAATCAACCTCATGTACTGCCTTTTAGGATTTTTGCTTCTTTTTTTACTTTTTTATATTTTTCAGCACGAAAGCTAACTCGTAGACAAAATTCACCTATGTGTATAACCATCCTAACATAGCATGCCATGCCTCATTGTACGCAGTGGACAAAATCTACCGCCGGAAAGACAAAATGAAGTGACGGAAAGATTCTACAAACAGAGATGGACGAACGGACGGCAGCGGCAGTTAACAGACGGAAAAATTAAACTAATGGATGGTTTCAGGTTTAAAAAGTTTTAAAAAAGCGGCAATTTTTTGAAGCGGGATATTTGAAATTTGAATCCAGCCTCTATATCCACTGGACGCATTCCAAAAGCTCATTTTTTATTGAAGCAACCAGGAATATGGTAGAATATGGCAGATTTATCAAACCACGATGCCAACCTCTCCATCGTCTTCTGCAGCACTGTAAGTGCAAAATGGGTTATATAATCTGTATTTGCAAGTGATGATTTTATGTTTGTTACATGATTTTATGTTTTTTATTCATTCGTATGAAAATATTGGCCCCAACAGAGATATTCCCTGCAAAAGGGGCGTCACCGTTGTGAAAAATCTATTGCAGTTACTGATTATAAATCTCCTATCTATAAAGATTATTTGACTGCCGAAAATTAATTCATAGCAAATACTGAAAAATAATACAACTGCAACTTCACAAATAAAACTCACAGGAATAGAGAAGAAAACATGCAAACTAATAAACACAATATTTTTGGACAAATTGTCCCTTGAAAAACCCCGAAGGGAAAACTAGTACTGCAGATTAGGATTATATTAATCTTCAGCAAATCAAGAGATACAAAAGAACTGCTTGCCTCTTACTGACAAAGCTCCAGCAATATTCTTCACCGAAAATTTTTCTCTTAATTTCTCCTGCTGAAATTCCACTGTTGCTACCTCCAACGCTATCACTGCGCCCTTGCTATCACTGCAAGACTATTTGCTATCACTGCAAATATTTCTCCAACTTGTGTCTATCAGTGTGTGTTCTCCAAATGCCCAATGACCCCCTTTTAAACTATTCTCATTGGAAAACCAATGGCCAAGATTTAATCTCAATCAATGGCTAAGATTAATTAGACTCTAACAAACCCTAACTAACTGGTTTCTAGAAGTCTCTAGAGGAATCAATTATTTAATTAAATAATTAAATATCTAGACCTAACTAACTTCTATGTAGAAGTCTCAAGAATTAAATACTAATTCTTGGAATTGGAGAAACAACTGTCCGAGCTACAATATTAAATTAACACTCCCTCTTAGCGAGGAAGGTGTTCTGCATAACACCCAACATATCTCTGAAGAAGATGAATTTTGCCTTCCCCAATGCCTTTTTCATAATGTCTGCTACCTGCTAATCTATAGGTATATACTGTAGCTGAATAATCCCCCGTTGTACACAATCCCTGATGAAATGATACCTGATGTCTATATGCTTAGACCTATCATGAAACACCGGATTCTCAGACAACTTGATGCAACTCTGATTGTCACAGTGTATCACTGTAGTCTCAACCCTCTGACCTAACAAGGCTACCAGCAACTTTCGAAGCCATATCGCCTCACATGTAGCCATGCTAGCTGCTGTGTATTCTACCTCTGCAGAACTCAGGGCCACAGACTTCTGCTTCCTGCTGTACCAAGAGATAACTCCTGATCCCAAGCTAAAGCAACACCCTGAAGTGCTTTTCCTGTCCATTGTACTGCCTACCCAATTTGCATCAGTATAGCCTATCAACTTGATACCATCACCTCGAGTATATTTGATCACATACTCGATTGTACCACACAAATACCGCAACACATGCTTTGCCGCTATCCAATGCATTCTTTTCGGTTCAACCATTCACTGACTAAGAGAATTTACTGCAAAGGATATATCTAGTCTGGTGTTGACCAAATACATGAGAGACCCAATCAACTGTCTGTATAAGGTGGGGTCTACATCCTTCTCCTTGGATGAGTCTACCTTCTTCCAATTCGTGATCATAGGAGTAGACATGGCTCTGCAATCCTCCATCTCGAACCTCCTCAAGATTTCAATGCAGTATTTCCCTTGACCAAGGAAAATCTCACCATCTGTCTGCCATACCTCCATGCCTAGAAAGTAGTGCATAAGCCCCAAATCCTTCATCTCGAACTCTGCTACAAGGTCCCTCTTGCACTCCTCTATGAGCCCCAATGAACCTGTTAAAAACAAGTCATCCACATATAGAACAAGAATAAGAATCTCACCCCCAACTACCAAGTAGTAGAGATTAGCATCCGCCTCACTCTTCACAAAGCCCAATCCCTACAAGTATTCATCAATGCGCTCATACCATGCCCTGGGAGCTTGCTTGAGTCCGTACAAAGCTCTCTTCAATCTGCACATGTGGGTTTCACTGTTGTGTGCTACAAAGCCCTCTGGTTGTTCTATGTATACTTCCTCTTTCAATTCACCATTAAGAAGCGCTGTCTTGACATCCATTTGATGGATTTTCCATCCCATCTGTGCTGCAAGAGAGATCACAACTCGTATAGAAGTATACCTGGCCACTGGAGCAAATGTCTCCTCATAGTCTATTCCCTCCTTCTGAGAGAAACCCTTGGCCACAAACCTTGCCTTCTATTTCTTGATGCTACCATCTGCACCATGCTTGATCTTATAGATCTAGCAAGATCCAACCACTGCCCTATCTGTCAATCTAGGCACAACCTCCCACACATCGTTTTGCACTATTGAGGTATATTCCTCAACCATTGCATCTCGCCACACCTGTTGCTGTGCGGCCTCCTGATAACTGGAAGGCTCACTATCTACCAACTAACTAACTAAAGCCATATAGTCATTATACCCGGCTGGTTGTGTCCGCTGCCTACTACTCATCCTAGGAGCTCCCACAAACTCTTGATTATCCTGTTGGTTACTGCTACCAATTGTAGAGGATGAAATATCAACCCCCATGTGTTCCTGATGCATCTCTTGGATCTGTTGCATCTGTTGCTCCATACTCTGTGAACTCTCAACACCTGAGCCTGTGCTTGTACTAGTCACTATACTTGAGCTTCGTTGTCCCTGATCTGATTGCTCAATCCTTGGAGATTTTGTTGGCTGCTCACTCTGATCATCTGCTGGCAAATCTCTGGACCTTCTAAATGCCTTGTCCTCCATGAACTTGACATCACGCCTAACTATAATCCTCCTGGCCCCTGGAATAAATATTTGATATTCCTTTGAGGTCTCGATGTACCCCACAAAGTACCCTCTCTCTACGGTCTGATCTAACTTGGAACGTGTAGCACCTAGAATGTGACAATATGCCAAACTCCCAAATATCTTGAAGTAGCTGACATTTGGCTTCTTCCCTGAGAACGCCTCCTCTGGTGTCATTTTGCCCAATACCTTATGTGGAACCCTATTTTGTATGTATATTGTTGTACTGCATGCCTCTGCCCATAAGTAATGTGGCATATCCTGGTCATACAACATAGCCCTTGCCGCCTCTGATATAGACCGATTCTTCCTTTCAGCAACCCCATTCTGTTGTGGGTTGTAAGGAACAGTCCACTCTCTCTTGATTCCTTCCCTGGTACAGAACTCCTAGAACTCTTTCCCTTTGTACTCACCTCCATTGTCTGACCGAAAAATCTTTATCTTCCTGCCTATCGAATTCTCCACAAGAGCTTTGAACTCTTGGAAACGACTGAAAACCTCATCCTTGGTCTTCAAGAAGTATATCCAAGTCTTCTTGGAGAAATCATCAATAAAAGTAACAAAGTACTCGTATCCTCTGAGAGACTTTGTCGACATTGGTCCACATATATCTGAATGTACTAGATCAAGAACACCCTTGGATCTGGTGTCACTCCTTGGAAAATTTGCTTTCACAAACTTCCCCAACACACATCCCTTACATACATCATCATGCTTTGTGCTCACCTCTGGAACACCTATCACTGTCTCACGAAGCAATTTAAGTGCTCCATGATGTATATGGCCCATCCTCCTATGCCATAGCTCTCCTTGATCTCTAGAATTTTCGCTGCTCATCAGTGCTTTATGAGTATCAAACTGCAACCTGTAAAATTGGCCGCTCCTAACTCTAATAGCTATGGGTGATTTCCAATCCTTGTGCCTGATTAACACATTTTTCCCTCTAAAGAGTACATTGTAGCCTTTATCCTGAAGGACAGATACGGAAATAAGATTCATACCCAAGCCTGGCACATGCAACACATCATGAATGGGAATCGGCTTGCCATTCTCCCTCTGAAATAAAACAGTCCCTTTTCCAACTGGATTTAGTTTGGACATGTTCCCCATAGAAATCTGGATTCTGATGTCCTCCTCCTTATAACTGAAGAAGTATTCTCTAACTCTTGTCATATGAAATGACGCCCCACTGTCTATATACCAAACACCCTGTGAGGTTGAGCTAACCATACAAGCTATGAGTGCAAACTCATCTTCCATTCTGCTAGAGAGCTCATATGCACTTGCTGAAGCTGTCGTCTGTTTCTTACCTTTCTTCTTTTGTGGGCAATTGCTGACATAGTGGCCAAACTCGTGACAACCGTAGCACTTGACTTTAGACAAGTCCTTCTTCTTCTCGCCTTTAGGATTTGATCCTTTGCTAGACCCCTTCTTTGCTTTACCTTTTCCTGCTAGGGCAACGTTTTCCTGTTCTGCCTCACTTTTCTGACTCTTACTGCTGGCACCATTGACAAGGCTTAGTCTAAGCTCCTCCTGAGTGAAGTCACTCCATAGTCGATCCCAACTCGGTAAGGTGTCTCATCCATTAATAACTTGAACAAAGACATCCCACTGCTTAGTAAACCCATTTAGGGCTATCCATACTAGCTCGTCATCATCTGGTTTATCTCCAACAGCTGCCAACTCATCTTTGACAAGTCTAAGTCTGGTGAGGTAACTTGTAACGTCTTCTCCCTTGTTCATCCTGGTGTTCCTCAACTTTTCTCTGAGAATCATGTTCCTGTTAGTGGTAGCATTCTGGTACAGATTCAAAATGGCATCCCACATCATCTTCGTTGTATCCAACTCTGTGATATGTGAAACAATATGATCCTTAACACCATCAAGAATCAACCTCCTTGCCTTGGAATCTTCCTTCTTATATGCTAAGAACTATGATGGATCTGTAGGTATAGCTACAACACTGGTAACATATTCTTTGATACCATTCTCTTCCAGTAATAAAGAAATTCTGGCTTTCCAAACACCAAAATTTGAGGCTCCATCCAATCTGTCCTGATCTCTTAAACCTGTTGAGGCCATCTCAAACAAAAAAATAAAAAATAATAATACTGAAGAGGTAGAACTGGGTTTTATAAATCCTCTATTTTTCTTTTCTTCCTGTGCCTACGCTGAGCTCTTTCAGCCCTTAGATCTGCTCTGATACCATGTGAAAAATCTATTGCAGTTACTGATTATAAATCTCCTATCTATAAAGATTATTTGACTGCCGAAAATTAATTCATATCAATTACTGAAAAATAATACAACTGCAACTTCACAAATAAAACTCACAGGAATAGAGAAGAAAACATGCAAACTAATAAACACAATATTTTTGGACAAATTGTCCCTGGAAAAACCCCGGAGGGAAAACCAGTACTGCAGATGAGGAATTATATTAATCTTGAACAAATCAAGAGATACAAAAGAACTGCTTGCCTCTTATTGACAAAGCTCCGGCAATATTCTTCACCAGAAATTCTTCTCTTAATTTCTCCTGCTGAAATTCCACTGCTGCTACCTCCAATGCTATCACTGCGCCCTTGCTATCACTACAAGACTATTTGCTATCACTGCAAATATTTCTCCAACTTGTGTCTATCAGTGTGTGTTCTCCAAATGCCCAATGACCCCCTTTTAAACTATTCTCATTGGAAAACCAATGGCCAAGATTTAATCTCAATCAATGGCTAAGATTAATTAGACTCTAACAAACCCTAACTAACCGGTTTCTAGAAGTCTCTAGAGGAATCAATTATTTAATTAAATAATTAAATATCTAGACCTAACTAACTTCTATGTAGAAGTCTCAAGAATTAAATACTAATTCTTAGAATTGGAGAAACAACTGTCCAAGGTACAATATTAAATTAACAACCGTTCCCTCTAATGTTATTACTACAGTCATAACAAGCCAAACTCTCCTCCATTAGTGAGTTGTGACAACACCAATCTTTCAGTTGTCCCTTCCATTGTAATGGGTGACAAGAAGCCCAACATGGCCACCCTTGCATAAGCGATCTCCATCACAGACTCAACCTTGGTCATAACCTAGATAGAGCTTGAAGGAGAAATGCCTTCTGTAGCGAATGGTTGTTTTGGATCCTGATCCACGCCACAAATTATAAAACATTAGACAAAGCTACGATTAAAAAATATACTCTAATTACAAAAGCGAACAACAAAATTTCAAACCTATGCAATGCACTTGACTTGGAGGTTACTGTGTGGCAACCTATTGATATGACCCACTCTATTCCCTTGCACTGCTCCGTAATTAATGCCTGCAAGCACTTTCATCATTATTGAAGCCACAACCGCCATTGATGAGTGCTGAGCAAAATTGGAATGGTGGTGCCCCTTTTGCAGGGAATATCTCTGTATTTTGTTTGAGTACTGAATGGAAAATGTTGTTGACAATTGATGCATTCGTAGCTCCATGCAAGAATGCGTTTCATCTATTTTTAGTTTTTTTCAACCTAGTTTGTTGCACATTGAATAATGAATGAATATCCACCTCGTTACAATGAACATAGTATCCCACGTGCCTCCAGGTTTTAGATTCCACCCCACCGATGAAGAGCTTGTAGGTTTTTATCTTAGAAAGAAAGTTGCTTCTAAAAAGACTGGCTTGGACATTATCAAGGATATCGATCTGTACAAAATTGACCCTTGGGATCTCCAAGAGAAATGTAAGATAGGATTTGAGGAACAAACAGAGTGATATTCTTCAGCCACAAGGATAAAAAGGACCCAACAAAACCCGCACAAACAGAGCCACAACAGCTGGTTTCTGGGAGGCCACAGGCAGGGACAAGGCTATATACTCGAAGCTTCATCTCATTAGAAAGACTTTATAAAGGGTGTGCTCTCAATAGACAAAAATCAGATTAGATTATGCATGAATACAGAATTGTGCTCTATTTTTCCAGTGCTCTATTTTTTCCCCTGTTGTGTTTGTTCTATCTCTACTATTATCATCTTAACCTTTTGGGTGCAGGAAATTTTGCTTATTTTTAGTTTATTCAAACGTTTATGAATGAATATTTTTTGTTTTGGTTGATGTTGGTGATTTTATGTTTGTTATAATGATCTTATGAATTAGAGGCAATTGTGTTGGTTTATGATTTTTCAAATCCATGTGCTACAGAGAGATCGATGTTTGAAGTGGCGATGTGGCTTCTGAAATGACAGACGTAGATGGAAGTTGCTCATGGAAGAAGTGATAAGCTCGTAGAATGGAAACCTCTCTGAAGGAAATAGTAGACCTAACTGGGGTTTCTTGGCCAATCGAGCATTACAAGGATGAACACAGTGCCCTACGTATTTTCTTCCTCAATTGGAGGCTAATGAGTGTTGAATGTATTTTCTAGTTCTCAGAATAAAAGGAGGGTCTTATTGTGTTTTTTTCCTAGAGTTGTTTGGAGTTACTAAATTTCTCTTATCAAAGACTAAAGTCAATATGAGAATTTAGCCTTTGTCACCACTATTATATTCCATTGCTCCAACATAAAATTGCTTTGTTTGTATTTTACTAGCATATTTATTTTCTTCTTCAATTGGAGGCTAATGAGGGTTGAAGGTATTTTCTTGTTTCCATTAAAGAATCAAAAGATCTTATTTATTTTTATTCCTTGCTTGGACTTACTTTTGAAAGAAACACATCATTTCTCAAGGCAACATTTAAGTCAATTTGAGCATTTATTTGTTTTCTCTAAGTAAACTTGAGTATCCATATGTTTGAATGTATTGATTTCACTGTAGTCGGTTACTTTCTTGCTAGCAACCAACAATTGTTGGATATGCAGTCATCAAAGTGGCACTATGAAACCTCAATCAAGGAGTGTTGAGTGCTATAACTTTTCAAATAGATCTCCTTTGTTTTATTTTCTATTATTTTTTTTGTTTTATTTTATTCATGTTGAGCTTTTTTGCTAACATCTTTAATCATTAAGACATTGGGGAATTTTAATGACTACAAGTCATGGCAATGCAAGGGAAACCTAAGGCTCAATATGCCTAAACTAGACATTAAGTGGCATTTTGAAAGAAAATCAAGTGAATTCATTTTCCATGATATCATGCCACAGTTGTCTTTAGGGGAAATTATGGTGAATTCTTGTTGTAGATTTAGGAAATGGCTCATATGATCTATTGATTCGGTAGGATTTGGAAAATTTGATTCTTCTTTGTTTTAATAGTAAAAATGAACATTAATATATGACTTGAGTTTTGTTGGGATTTCTTATTCACTTTCCTCTTTTTGATGATCGTTGAATGTAGTTTTAATTGATAATAGAAAAACATATATATAATTGATTCCAAAAGAAATATTTTGATTTTCTTATTCACTTATTTTATTTGTGGATCTATACAGGAAAACATGTGGGCTCGCATATTGTTTTGGTAAGATTCTTTGACATGAACTTGATAAATTATTAAAAAAGAATGTTCTTTTATTCAACTATATAAATTTGATGTGGTTTTTGGATGTCTTAACAAGTTGGAAATCCAATTTGGATAGAGGGAGTAGACTTCACACTTGAAAGCATTCAAAATATAAAGAAAGCCTTGCTTCATATTTAAGAGGAAAATGAGAACTCTTAAAATGTTGAGCACTTAGGAAGAGTAGTATTATTGAAATTGTTGTAAATGCATAAAATATCTCATTGTAGAGAATGGATCATTTTCATTTAGGGTTTATATCTTCCTATTAGAGGACCATCTTCCTCATTTCTATGATCTTGAATTGTATAAAATCTTTGGGGATGGCAACCCTTCCATGTAGCATAGATTTTTACATCTAATCTATGTAAAGTTGATGTTATCAATAGATAAACTTTTCGTGTACAAAATTTTATCCTTTTAAAGAATAGATCAAATGCATTTTGCCCAATCTATTTTATGTTCTATATCAACATCTAAAACAATATGAAACCATGGGCGAAAAAATAGAGATAGTCTCAATTTCATGCACTAGTATCCAAAGTATTATGAAGAAATTGAAATTCTAAAATGTTGGATTCGCAAGGTAGTGGTAATTTTTTAATTTTATGCATCATCCTCAAAATATACAAATATGCACTCAAAACATGCTTAGATGGTTATAAATCACCTAAAATATTAATAAGATGTGTATACTTTAACACAAAGTCTATGTAACAAGTAGGCAATAACATTTGTATTATTGACCAAAGATGTGCCACAAATTTTTTGTGTTCATCTACCAAATTAATGTCATCATCATATGAACCTACATCATTAGAATATAGTGATGACAAATTGTCCCATGTTAGTTATTTCTAGATATCTTACATTCTAATAATGTCCCTTGTCCACTTTTCCTACACAAGGGACAATATGTTTTCCAACACTGTAAACAATATGAGCATTTTTTGTTCCCTGTTGGAAAACACATCATCCCTTGTTGGAAAACACGTTGTCCCCTGTTGGAAAACACACTATCCCCTATTAGTTATTTCCAATGTTGGAAAAAACACCGTCCCCTTTTAGTTATTTCTAAAGTTGACAGTGTGTTTTCCAATACTGCAAATTTATAAGGAAATAAAATTGACAAGGGACAGTGTGCTTTCCAACATTGCAAATAATGTGAGCATTTTTTGTTCCCTATTGGAAAACACACTGTCCCCTGTTAGTTATTTCCAATTTTGGAAAACACAGTGTCCCTTGTTGGAAAATACCCTCCATTTTTATACTTTACAAATTATTTATTAAGAGTTACAAAAAAAAGATTTCAATATAGTTTGGAAGAACTTATTTCTCTAAATTAATGTGTAACTAGAGGACCCTATCTCCAATAAAATGGGTGTAATACTTGTCATCACTCAAAGGTTATTTTTTAAGAGCTCCAAAAGATATTTTTTTGTTAATATTGGTGAAGTTTAGTAGCACATTATGAAGAGTATTATATCACATATCAACTCAAAATATTATATTCTATATAGTGGTTGTGTATTTGATTCATTAAAGGTTGAGTTCTCGTGTTGTAAGCCCTTAAGACAAGATAGTAAATGCAATTATATGAATTAATAATTCATATTTTTATTAATTTATTATGTGATCAAATTCTATTGTGAGCATTTGTGTAATTGGTTGTATGGTTGGATAATCCTTAAATAGATTCTCTAGTCACAATTTTATCACATGTTATCGAAGTACTGGTTTTGAATCCCAAAGGACCTAAGAGAGAGGGAATGGGAGAGACTAGAGAGAGAGAGACTTGAGAGAGAGATGGAGTGGGAGAGACCTGAGAGAGAGAGAGAGAGAGAGAGGGAAAGGGAGGGAGAGAGAGAGAGAGAGAAATGAGAGAGTTTATAAATATATGTGATAGAGAGAGAAGTGGAGAGGTGAGGAGGAAGGTGGAGAGATTGAGAGACGAAAGGAGGGAGGGAGAGAGAAATAGGTATAGAGTGATAGGTTAGATAGAAAGAAGTAGAGAGAGAAGGTGGGTGAAAGGAGGAGAGAGAGAATGGAGGGGGAGAGAGGTGGAGGGAGAGAGGTGAGATAAAGAGAAGTAGAAAGGGAAGGAGAGAGAGGGGGAGATAGAGAAAATTAGAGAGGAAAGGATGGGGAGATAGATATAAATTCCCTATTTGAGACTTATATAATCTATTGACTATTATATAACCTTGGAGATGATTACCCAGAGGACTTTTCCCTAGTGCCCCATACTATAATTCTATTTAGGAGGCAACTGAGGCTTAGCAAAACTAGAGTGAGAGAGGGAATTAGGAAGGGATAGAGAGAGGTTGTGTGGGAATGAGGGAGAGAGAGAGGGAGATAGGGAGAGGTAGTTAGAGAGAGGTAAGGTGAACAAACTAGAGAGAGGTGATGTGAGAGAGACATAGAGGGGAGGGAGAGGTTATCACAATGCTTATGAATATTTGAAAGTAGTTATCACTAGATCATAATAGAGGGAGGGAGAGAGAGAGGGAAGGAGGGAGATAGGAAGTGGTAGGGTGCTAGGGATAAGAGGGAGAGAAAGAGGGAAGGAGAGAGATAGGGGTAGGTATAGAGAGTGGTATGGTGTGAGGGATAGAGGGAAGGAGGGAAATAGGGAGTGGTAGGGTGAGAGGGAGTTAAGGCGGGGTAGATGGAGAGAGGTTGTGTGTGTGTGTGTGAGGGAGAGAGAGGGGGAAGGAGGGACACACACAACCTCTCTCCACTATCTCTTTCTACCTACCCCTCCCTCTCTCCCTAACTCTCTCTATATTCCCTCTATAAACAAGCCACCCCCCTCTCCCTCTCCCTCTCCCAATTCCTCTATACTTCCCTCTATCACTCCTATCTCACCATCCATCCTAACCTTCCTCTTCCCCCCTTTGTCCCTATTCCCTCCTCTCTCTCTTTCCACCTACCCCTCTCTTTTTTACTCCCTTTATCCCTTTGTCAAGAGGTTTTGTATTGCATATGAATTTGTGCAAGAAAAGAAAGTTAGAGATGATGCTATAATTGGAGTTGAAGAAATGAATTCAAAGATTCTTGAACTTAAGAATTCCATGGGACAAATAAAATTATAAATATATGATAAGGAAAATGAAAAATCAACCCTTATCTAAAATGGTAGACAAGTCTTGTAAAAATCAACACTTTATTATTCCTCTTCCCTCTCTACTTTCCCTATCTCCCATCACTCTCTCTACCTACCTATCCCTCTATTCCTTCAACCTTACCTCTCTTTACCTACCTCTCCATGTCTCACCCTCCCCCTATCCCTCTATCCCTCTATACCTCTCTCCACCTATGGGAAGAGGAAGGTTAAGAGGGATGGTGAGAGAGGAGTGATAGAGTGAAGTATAGAGGAATGTATTTATTCCATGGAATTCTTAAGTTCAATATGGACTTTTAGTTAATACATTTTTTTTACCGATGTTGTCCATATTTGCATTATAAATGATTAATTGAATAAATTGAATAATGAATTGATGAAACTATAAATGATTAATGTTATATCCATATTTACACTATAATTGATTAATTAAATAATTGAAGAAGGCTCTTTTTTACCATGTAATTGATGCAATCATCATAATTTTCCTCAAATGTGTTTATAAGGCATGTGGATGAGAGTTTGAAATATTCAAATTCCTTATAAAAGCTATGAATTATTAAAGAAGAAAGTGATAGAGCAACTAGATTTTTTTTTAAAAATGATGGCATTGATAAAGATCTAGTACAAATGAGAAGTCTCTTTAGAAATATATACAAGAATAAATATAAGTGCTATAAATTCATCATGAACAATGGTAGAAAATAGAAGTAGATAAAGATCAAGAAATTAGAGAGGGAAGGGGAGAGAGAAGTAGATACAGGGGGGAAGTTGGGAAGGTGGGATATGTAGGTAGAAAGAGAGGTGGGATGGGATGGATTAAGGGAAAGGTAGGTAGAGAGGGAGAGGGTGAGTGGAGATAGAGATAGGGAGGGAGGGAGAGAGAGGGAAAGAGGGAAGTGTAGGAAGAGAGGTAAGGGTGTGTGTGAGGGAGAGAGGGAAGGAGGGAGATAGGGGTGGTAGGGTGGGAGGGATAGAAGGACCCAAAATAGACTTAGTAGGAGGGGGAGATGTGATGGTGGATTATGGGACATAGGCACCCAAATTGGATTTATAGCTTCAAGGAGGTATAGGGATAATGTTTTTGGATAGGGAAATCATTAGAATGTAAGATGTCTAGAAATAACTAATAGGGGACAGTGTGCTTTCCAATAGGGGAAATAACTAACAAGAGACGGTGTGTTTTCCAACAAGGGACAATGTGTTTTCAACATTGGAAAAAACTAATAGGGAACAGTGTGTTTTCCAACAGTGGAAATAACTAACAAGAGAAAATGTGTTTTCTAACAAGAGAAGTTGAGGAAGGAGCATGTGCATTATGTGCAATGGGAAAATAAAAATATAGAACTAGAGGCAACACATCACATCTATATGAAAGATATTGTCATAAGATGGGTTATATGCCCATGTGTTTAAGGCAAGTATATTCATTGTCTTATGAATCCAAAGTTATTTACTAGGCTATTTTACAAGTTCATGCTCCATGAAGCCTTACACACTTGGTCCTCAATCTGATCAGTTCAAGCGAATGTTTGAAATTTAATATTATTGAAAATTTTCTCCAATTCTTGGCTGCAATTTATCCATCTTCTATTCTGGCTCTATCAAATGCCAAAATGATAATTCATGTTTATTCGATCCTTTTGGTACTATGTTTCTTTTATTGGTGTAGAGAGCAGACTTATAAATAGAAAGTGAGTAGCATGAGTAGAGAAGATACTTCATAAAGTGATCTATATGACTAGAGGAGATGTTATATATTTCAAATTTCAAAGCTTATGGTTACAATTATGAATCTTTGTTTCAAAGCCTTTTATTCAGCTATATAAATTTGATGTGGATTTTGGATGTCTTAGCAGGTTGGCACTCCAATTTGGATAGAGGGAGCAGACTTCACACTTGAAATTATTCACAATATAAATAAAGCCTTGCCTGATATTTAAGAGGAAAATGAGAACTTTGAAAATGTTGAGCACTCGAGAAGAGTAGTTGCTATTGTAACTATTGTAAATAAATAAAATATCTCATTGTAGAGAATGGATCATTGTCATTTAGGGTTTTTGTCTTTATATTTGAGGACCATCTTCCTCATTTCTATGACCTTGAATTGTATAAAATCTTTAGGGATGAGAACACTTCCATGTATCATAGAATATTACATCTAATCTATGTAAAGTTGATGTTATCAATAGATAAAGTTTTCATGTACACAATTTTATCCTCTTAAAGATTAGGTCAAATGATTTTTTCCCTCTCTACTTTATGTTCTCTCCAAAGAATCTTACTACATGGTGGCCAAACACTTTTTTATTTAACAAAATAGAATAGCTTAAAAGTTTTGATATGGTTGGTTGTGCTCTTGCTAACATAAGATAGTCATTAACTTACTATTACTAAAAATAAAGCATGCACTTGATATTATAAGATAGTTTGTAGTGGTATTACTCAAAACAAAGTATGCACTTCAAATTGTGCAACTACTAAATAGAAACAAGTAAAAAAAAAAAAAAACAATTATAGTGTAAATATGGATAACATTAATCATTTATAGTTTCATGCAATGGATTAATGCAATGATTATAGATAGGTTTATGGTTTAAGGTTTAACCTAATGGATTAATGCAACGATGATGATGGATTAACCCAAAGAGAGACATAAAGATGGTGTTGAAAGACCTTATAATGAAGAAAATGAAGATAGAGGAAGTAGTATTTCATAATGAAATAAAATAATAGATGAATATTAGATAGATGGAGGATGATATGGTTGATGTAGTGAAGCAACCTTCATCATAGAATTAAGGTTGTATAGAGAGAGAGAGAAGTAAGGTTGATTCATCATTAGTGCCTCCTTCTCCTATATTATTTAAGATTATTTCTCAAGTATAGAATTTGATTCTTTCAACGTATGGTGCTCATTCTACTCAGCTCTATTTTGAAATAGAGAAAGATCTTAGGACTTAAACTCTACTTGAAATTTCAAATGTGAAAACTTCATTTGCAATGGCAACAATATTGCGATTTCTACTTCCATTCCCTCCCACCCTACCACTCCCTATCTCCCTCCTTGCCTCTTTCTCTCCCTCTATCCCTCCCACCCTACAACTCCCTCTATCACTCCTTCCCTCTTTCTCTCCCTCCATCTATCCCTCCCACCCTACCACTTCCTATCTCCCTACATCCCCCTCTCTCTCCCTTAGATTAATAAATTTATATTAGCCTAAAATTAACCTAATGAATTAATGCAATGATGATGTATGTTAGGTTTAGGGTTTAAGGTTTAACCTAATGGAGAGAGAAATAAAGGAAGGAGAGAGATATTTAGTGTTAAGGTGGGAGGGATAAAGGTACACATATAAAGAGGGGATGGGAGAGGTATGCATAGAGAGAGTGAGAGAGAGGGAAGGATGGAGGGAGGGGGATGCAGGGAGGGAGGGATAATATGAGGGTTAGGTGGAGAGAGGTTGAATATGTGTGAGTGAGAGAGGGAGGGACAAAGAGGTGAGATAGAGAGAAAGAGACTAGAGAGGGAAGGGGAGAGAGAGAGAAGTGAGAGAGGTGATAAATATATGAGATAGAGAGGTGAGGAGGATGTTCGAGAGATTGAGAGAAGGAAGGAGGGAGGGAGAGAGAAGTAGGTATAGAGTGATAGGTTAGATAGCGAGAAGTAGAGAGTGGGTGAAAGGAGGAGAGAGAGAGAGAGGGTGGAGGGAGAGAGAAAGGTGAGATAAAGAGAAGTAGAAAGGGAAGGAAAGAGAGGGGGAGATAGAGAAAATTAGAGAGGGAGGGAGGGGGAGATAGATATAAATTCCCTATTTGAGAAAGGAAGGAGGGAGATAGGGAGAGGTAGTTAGAGAGGTAAGGTGAAAAACTAGAGAGAGGTAGGTAGAGAGAGGGATCTAGGTAGGGTGGGAGAGGTAGAGAGAGGTGGTGAGAGAGAGAGAGAGGGGGGGAGGGAGAGGTTATCACAATTCTTATGAAGATTTGAAAATAGTTATCACTAGATCATAATAGATGGAGGGAGAGAGAGAGGAGGGAGATAGGAAGTGGTAGGGTGATAGGGATAGGTATAGAGAGTGGTATGGTTAGAGGGATAGAGGGAAGGAGGGAGATAGGGAGTGGTAGGGTGGGAGGGAGGGAGGGAAGGATGGGTAGATGGAGAGAGGTTGTGTGTGTGAGAGAGAGAGGGAGAGAGAGGGGGAAGGAGGGGGATAGGAAGTGGTAGGCTAGGAGGGATAGAGGGAGGGAGAGAAAGAGGGAAGGTCAGAGAACAAAGTGGTAGGGTGGGAGGGATAGAAGGACCCAAAATGGACTTAGTGTGAGGGGGAGATGTGATGATTGATTGTGGGAAATAAGCACCCAAAATGGATTTATAGGATGGAGGAGGGATAAGGATAATGTATTTGGGTTGGTATGATAAAAGGGTGATGGTGAAAATTTTTTTAGAAGAATGCTAATATATAATGTTTTGGTAATATTAAGTTTATACTTTTGGGTCTTGGTTCTTATTTCATGAAAAAACATGGAACTCTCATATTATAAATATAGTTTGTGTTAGCTATAACGACTGAGATAAAATAGGACAGAGACAACCAGACACAGACATCACCAATTGGAGAAGCATGAATTAAGAGTGTGCACTTACCACATAATTTATGTACATGTGTATCTTGGAAGTAATTTTCAGAATTGTTGATAATGTTTCTTTGGAAACAATGATTGATCTATTGTACCGTAGGTCTCACTGTAAGTGTTCAGAAGGCATTTGAATTGGTGGGTTTTCAAATTTTATGCTTTTTGGTATTTTAGACATTGTACACAACCTAATTCCCCTCTGTCCTAATTGCTTCTTACATTCTAATGATGTCCCCTATCCACTTTTCCTACACAGGGGACAATGTGTTTTCCTACATAGGGGACAGTGGGTTTTCAAATTTGAAGGTTGACACAGTGTGTTTTCCAATAGGGGACAGTGTGTTTTCCAAAAGGGGACAGTGTGTTTTCCAAAATTGGACAGTGTGTTTTCCAATAGGGGACACTGCATTTTCCAACAGGGAACAAAAAAATGACAGTGTGTTTTCCAACAAGGAAATAACTAACAAGGGACAATGTGTTAAATTCCAACATTATTTGCAGTGATGGAAACCACACTGTCCCTTGTGGAAATAATTGATAAGGGATAGTGTGTTTTCCAACACTACAAATAATGTTGGAAAACACACTATAGATAAGAAAACAAGCTTCTAGAAAGAAGTCATGTCAAAAATTTATGAAAAATAGAAATCAAGAATGCCTTTCTCTAATATGAAAACTCAACAATAACACTTCAGCAAGATCTCATCTCCTACATGAAAACTCAGCAATAACACTTCAGTAAAGGTTTTGAATCTTGATGACAAGAACCACAACACCATGGTTCAACCAATTGTACATTAAATATATTAATTAAAATGTAGTGTTATTTGAAGGGAACACATTATTAGTTGGAAAGATATAATTCCTGCTAGTGTTCTATGGTATAATTGTGAGTTGGGTGTCAAATTTTTTTTTCTATTTGCGAGGCATAAAGGTATTGTGGCTTTTTAGGATTTGAAAACTTTGGTAATATTACGTTTATACTTTTGGGTCTTGGTTCTTATTTCATGAAAAACCATGGAACTCTCATATTATAAATATAGTTTGTGTTAGCTATAACAATTGAGATAAAATGGGACAGAGACAACCAGACACAAACATCACCAATTGGAGAAGCATGAATTAAGAGTGCACACTTAATACATAATTTCCGTACATGTGTATCTTGGAAGCAATTTTCAGAATTGTTGATAATGTTTCTCTGGAAACAATGATTGATATATTGTACTATAGGTCTCACTATAAGTGTTCAGGAGGCATTTGAATTGGTGGGTTTTCAAATTTTATGCTTTTTGGTATTTCAGACATTGTACACATCCTACTTCCTCTCTGTCCTAATTCCTTCTTACATTCTAATGATGTCCCCTATCCACTTTTCCTACACAGGGGACAGTGTGTTTTCCTACACAGGGGACAGTGGGTTTTCAAATTTGAAGGTGGACACAATGTGTTTTCCAATAGGGGACAGTGTGTTTTCCAATAGGGGATAGTGTGTTTTCCAATAGGGAACAAAAAAATGCTCACATTAGTTGCAGTGTTGGAAAACACACTGCCCCTTGTCAATTATTTTCTACACAGGGGATAGTGTGTTTTCCAACACTGCAAATTCATAAGGAAATAATTGACAAGGAACAGTGTGTTTTCCAACACTATAAAATAATGCGAGCATTTTTTTGTTCCTCGTTGGAAAACACACTGTCCCTTGTTGGAAAACACACTGTCCCATTTTGGAAAACACACTGCCCCCTATTGGAAAACACACTGTCCAAGGGAAAGAGAGGACATGAGGGAGATATGGAGAGGTAGGTAGAGAGAGGTAAGGCTTGACTAACTAAATTGACCTGAGGGGTGACTAACCAACTGGTTTGTTACATGTAGAGGGTTTTACAATAGTATATGGGTAGAGAGAGTGATGGGAGATAAGGAAAGTAGAGAGGGAAAGGTAGGTCAAGAGGGAGAGGGTGAGTGCAGATAGAGAGAGGGAGGGAGAGAGAGAGAGAGGGAAAGAGGGAGGGAGAGATGTGTAGGTATAGAGAGGTAAGGTGTAAGGAATAAAGAGAGATTTGTTATAAATTTGGAGGTGGACTTCATTGTATTCTTGGTGTGTATGCAACAAAAAACTTTGTATAAGGATATAATTGACAAGGGATAGTACAATACACCTTAGATTTAGAAATTATTATTATTCTTGATTACCATTAAGGTATGGTAGTGAAATTATTATTCTATTTTTTGTCATGTATTAAGGTCTCAAGGATTACACTCATAAGTTCTTAACAGTCTAAATAAGAACATGACAATGCAAAAGTGGATAAAGTCAAGAGGTTTTGTATTGCATATGAATTTGTGCAAGAAAAGAAAGTGAGAGATGATTCTATAAGTGGAGTTGAACAAATGAACTCAAAGATTCTTGAACTTAAGAATTCAATGGAACAAATACATTCCTCTATACTTCATTCTATCGCTCCTCTCTCACCATCCCTCCAACCTTCCTCTTCCCACAGGTGGGGAGAGGTTGTGTGTGTGATGGAGAGAGAGGAAGGAAGGGAGGGAGTGAGTGATAAAGGGATGGGTAGGTGGAAAGAGAGAGAGGTAGTAAAGAGGGACAACAAGAGGGAGAGGAAGCTTAGGAGAGATCATGAGAGAGTACACGAATGTAATGAAAGAAACTTTCAAGATTTACCACAACTGTTACTTAGAGTAAAAATTATGTTTGGTATGATGGAGGGGGATGGTGAGAAATGGTTTAGAAGAATGATAATAGATAATTTATTGACTTAAGATATTATTCATGCTCTTGATGTAATGGGAAAATGGAAATGCTTTATTGGAGGCATCAGGTACTAGAATGTATGAAATGAAAAAGGAATCTGCTCTAAAACACATGAAAAGAATTATACCAAAGTGATTTTTGTATATTTGGAGAGGAGGATTACATCCACCAAACAAAGACCATTAATTTTTTTTTAAAAGAGGATTGCATCCACCAAACAAACCTTTCGTAATATTTGATTTTAGTATATTGGTCCTTTTATCCCTCCTAACCTACCACTCCCTATATTTTATTATCCATCACTCCAAAACCTCTTGATTTTATCCACTTTTGTATTGCCATTTTCCCATTACACATAGTGCACATGTTCCTTCATCAAATTTTGAAGAGTAGGAAGAATATATTCAATCAATGATGAGGTGAGGATTATGGAATAGATTGGAAATGTGGATGAAGGATGGTATAAAATAAAAATTTAGGAATGAAAATATGGGGATTATGAATGCAACAATTAAATTCATGACAATTGTGAGAAGGTCTAGAAGATGATAAGAGTTACCAAAAAGTTATACTCCTTTAGAATTATAATTTAATTTTCCTCTACCTTGTAGTAATGATTAATCAAATTTTAAGGTGGATTTCATTACATATTTTTTTCTTATAAAACAAAAAAAATCATAAGGAAATAATTGACAGGGGACAGTGTGTTTTCCAACACTATAAATAATGTTAGTCAAAAAGTTAAATATTTTCTCTTTTGTAAATCTTGCAAAGATCTCCCCTTTCTTTGTTGAATCCATAACATTAGCCACCCTTTCCAATAAACCTAATCTTGACACTTGGTTATTTCCTCTTTCTTCATATGTCTCATAAATAAAAACTCACAATTGCAGAAATAACATAAGGTACTAATAAGTGAGAAATATTTGTCAAAATTTAAGATAGGCACATATCATGAGGAGTTATTGCATCACATTAAAGGATAATAAGGTATAATGCTCCATGGCCATTAAATTTGGAAGGATAGGTGATATGGTGCATTATTATATGTGGATGTATGTGTCATGCCATGGTAGATTAGATGCCTCTCTACTTCTCTCTATATCTCATATATCTACGACCTCTCTCACTTCTCTCTCTCCCCTTCCCTCTCTACTCTCTTTCTCTCTATCTCACCTCTCTCTCACACACACATTCAACCTTTCTCTCATTATACTTTTATGGACATATAATGATGTATGCCTATATGGATTTTTAGTTAATACATTCTTTTTACCAATGTTGTCCATATTTTCATTATAAATGATTAATTGAATAATGAATTGATGAAACTATAAATGATTAATGTTATATCTATATTTACACTATAATTGATGCAATCATCATAATTAATCATTCATTATTTTCCTCAAATGTGTTTATAAGGCATGTGGATGAGAGTTTGAAATATTCAAATTTATTATAGAAGCTATGAATTATTAAAGAAGAAAGTGATAGAGAAACTAGAGTTTTTTAAAACAATGATGGTATTGAAAAAGATCTAGTACAAAGGAGAAGTCTCTTTAGAAATATATTCTTGGTATAGTTGGATGTTTTTTAATAGAAAAATGGTAGCACACACCTAAAAGAAAATGTTTCGATGATAATGAAGGGTAAATGGTTCTATTTTCATACTCTTATTGTGAGGGATGGTGCAATTCAAGGATCAAAGGGTATAGTAGCACTTTCCCTAGATGATAAGATTTTTGAACTTAAGAATTCCATGGAACAAAAACAATTGGAAATAGATGATAAGGAAAAGGTAAAATCAGATCTAAGTATAGAAAAAATGAATCAGTTGGGTGGAGACATGAAAGTCTTATCTGAAAAGGTAGAAAATTCTTGTAAATAACTTGTTAAAAGAAACATTTGCATTCTCTAATCATAAAGACACTCTCAAAGCTAAGAAAAAGGAGGCTTAAAGATAAAAAAAATTGGAAATATAATGTTATGACATGGTGCAATTAATTAAGTAATTAAATTAATTAGTCAACATGGTGATGCTAGAGGGAATTGGCTATGATGAATTAATATGTAGGATTAAAGATCAAATATGGTGGAATTAGTGTGTCTACAACATGCTACAAAGTGTTTCTATACATCTTAGATTTCCTACCATTGAATAATTTCTAGTTTCTAATTTATAGCACACATTCCAATCCTAATAGGTCTACACATGTGGTATACCCCTGGAAGCCTCTTAACATAGTCAAAGTACATAAGGAGCTCATGGTGAAGATGAATGCAATATAAAAATAAATAAACTCAAATAAAGTAAGTTATTGGATTGATAGAACTAACTACTATATATGTACTCATCATGGTTGAAGGTACTCTCATTGGTCCTCATATCTTACCTAGCATGTGCTCCTTGGGTTGCCAGATATGAAATGTATTTTAAATTTTATTATTCAATTGATTTTATTTTGTGTGAAGTAAAGATATGAAGATCCCTATAACTCCATCCATCATGTGATAAAATTACAATTTTATGTAAATTTCAAATATTGGAGATAATTGGATCTTTTAGTTTTGATAAATTACCATAAATATGTTACAACCAATAGGGTAGAACTAGAATTTTAATCCTACAAAAAAATAATATTTGATATAAACATGATAAAAAACTATATAGTAATAATTATAAATGGGAAATGGTATGGAAACAAAAATAAATAAATCTTAGACTTAGTAGGAGGGGGAGATGTGATGGTGGATTATGGGACATACGAACCCAAATTGGATTTATAGCATCAAGGAGGGATAGGGATAGGGATAATTTTTTTGGGATAGTATAACTGAGGGGGGTGGTGACAAATGGTTTGGAATAATGATAACACATAATGTATTGACTTAAGAGATTATTCCTTCTCTTGAGAAGTTGAAATGGAAAAGGAATATGAAGAAGTAGACCAAAGTGAATGAGATAGATAGTGTATTGACTGAAGATATTCTTCCCACTCTTGAGAAGTTGAGGAAGGTGCATGTGTAGTATGTGCAATGGACAAATAGAAATGTAAAAGTGGATAAAGTCAAGAGGTTTTTCATTGCATATGAATGTGTGCAAATAAATAATGTGAGAGATGATGCTATAAGCGGAGTTGAACAAATGAACTCAAGGATTCTTGAACTTAAGAACTCCATGGAACAAATGCAATTGGAAATAGATAACAAGGAAAAGGAAAAATCAGATCTAAGTGCAAAAAACGAGAATCAGTTGGGTGGAGACATAAAAGTCTTATGTAAAAATGTAGACAAGTCTTGTAAAGAACTTTTTAAAAGAAACATCTACATTCTCTAATCATAAAGACACTCTCAAAGCTGAGAAAAATGTGGCTACAAATCTATATAGAAGTATTCAAGACATTGAAAACTCTATCCAAGAAAGGGATGTTTCTAGATCCTAAGGGTTGATGAGGGAGCAATTGATCTAAAGATTCAAGTAAAAGATATGAAAAAAAAAGTTAGAAGATCATGACAATGAATAGTAGGGTGTGTTAACAGGTAAGAGCAATGGAGATGAGGAAATTTTTTTGTTGCATCTTTTCCTCAATCTCTCTACCTACCTCTCCCTCTATTCCTTCAACCTTACCTCTCTCTACCTACCTCTCCATGTCTCCCTTATTTCCTCTCTCTCCCTTTATCTAATTTTTCCTTTTCCTTATCATATAAAACCAAATTTGTCACCACTCCCTATCTCCCTCCTTCCCTCCTCTCCCTCTGTCTATCCCTCCACCCTACCACTCCCTATCTCCCTCCTTTCCTCTTTATCTCCCTCCCTCTCTCCCTCACACATACACACACAACCTCTCTCCACCTACCCCTCCCTCCCTAACTATCTCTATACCTATCCCTCCCAACTTACCACTCCCTATATCCCTCTATTCCATTTTCTTTGGAAACACTCAAATACTCTATCTCCTTCTATTCCACATCTAAAATACAATCATATGAAGGTTGTTTCACTACATCTACCATATCATCCTCCATCTATCTAATATTCATCTATTCTTTTATTTCATTATGAACCACTACTTCCTCTTTCTTCAATTTCTTCATTATAAGGTCTTTCAACACCATCTTTATGTCTCTCTTTGGGTTAATCTATCATCATCATTGCATTAATCTATTGCATGAAACTATAAATGATTAATGTTATCCATATTTACACTATAATTGATTAATTGAAGGATCACGTTTATCATGTAATTGATGCAATCATGATAATTAATCATTCAAAATTTTCCTCAAATATGTATATAAGGCATGTAGATGAGAGTTTGAAATATTCAAATGCCTTTGTATCTAGATTTATCTACATCTCTCTTTATTCCTTGTACCCTACCTCTTTGTACCTACACGTATCTCCCTCCCTCTTTCCCTCTCTCTCTCCCTCCCTCCCTCTCTCTCCCTCCTTCCCTCCCTCTATCTGCACTCACCCTCTCCCTCTTGACCTACCTTTTCCCTCAATCCATCCCAACCACCTCTCTTTCTACCTACCTCTTCGTCCTTCCCAACTCCCCCCCTCTATCTACTTCTATCTCCTCTTCCCTCTCTACTTTACCTATCTCCCATCACTCTCTCTACCTACCTATCCCTCTATTCCTTCAACCTTACCTCTCTTTACTTACCTCTCCATGTCTCTCCCTCCCCCTATCCCTCTATCCCTCTATACCTCTCTCCACCTATGGGAAGAGGAAGGTTAAGAGGCATGGTTATTGTTGATTTTTCATATTAGAGAAAGGCATTCTTGATTTATGTTTTTCACAAATTTTTGACATGACTTCTTTCTAGAAGCTTGTTTTCTTATTTGTGTTTAGTTTTTCCCACTATAGCTAAAGTTCAAACCATAAAATGATGGCTTGGTCCACATATGGAAAAAATGGAGAGGTAGGGAGAGGGGTAGGTAGAGAGAGGGATTCTTATTGAATACAACCCATGCATATATCATAATTTTTAGGTTTTGTAATAAATTTAAGGAATGTAGAAGTTTTAATATGATGCTCAACACCTCTACACACATGTGAAGCTAGTAGAAGTTTTTTTGAAGCACTACCTATTGAAGCCCTTCTTGTACCTCTATAATATTAGTTGGTGAAGGAAATTCAAAAGTTTACTTTAAACCATCTTTGGATCCATCTTCAAGCCATTTGGTGAGATTAAAAATTTCTTGGTATTTGCATGTAGAGAATGAAATGGAAAGATTCTTAAAACTAGAGGTAGAAGGTACTATAATGTATGAAATGAAAAAGGAATCTTCTCTCAAAACACTTACAAAGAAGCATTTACCAAAGTGAATTAGATCATAAAATTTGTGCAAGCCAAGAAAGTGAGAGATGATGCTATAAGTGGATTTGAACAAATGAAGTCAAAGATTCTTGAACTTAAGAATTCCATGGAACAAATACAATTGGAAATAATTCTCTCTATCTCTTATCTCTCACTATCCCTCCTAATGTGATGAAAGGAACTTTTAAAATTTACCACAACTATTAATCAGAGTAAAAAATGTGTCATTTTTCTCATATGATGGAAGAAGAAATGCTCACATTGTTTGCAGTGTTAGAGAACACATTGTCCCCTATGTAGGAAAAGTGAACAGGGGACATCATTAGAATGTAAGATGTCTAGAAATAATTAATAGGGAATAGTGTGTTTTCCAACATTGGAAATAACTAACAGGGGACAATGTGTTTTCCAATAGGGGATAGTGTGTTTTCCAACAGGGGACGGTGTGTTTTCCAACATTGGAAATAACTAACAGGGGACGGTGTGTTTTCCAACATTGGAAATAACTAACAGGGGACGGTGTGTTTTCCAACATTGGAAATAACTAACAGGGGACGGTGTGTTTTCCAACAAGGGACAGTGTGTTTTCCAAAATTGGAAATAACTAACAGGGGATAGTGTGTTTTCCTACATGGGACAATGTGTTTTCCAAAAGGGGACAGTGTGTTTTCCAACATTGGAAATAACTAATAGGGGACCGTGTGTTTTCAAACATTGGAAATAACTAACAGGGGACGGTGTGTTTTCCTACATGGGACAATGTGTTTTCCAAAAGGGGACAATGTGTTTTCCAACAGGGATAGTGTGTTTTCCAACATTGGAAATAACTAATAGGGGATAGTGTGTTTTCCAATAGGGAACATAAAAATGCTCATTATTTGCAATGTTGGAAAACACACTGTCCCTTGTCAATTATTTCCTTATGAATTTGCAACTTGTTGGAAAACACATTATCCCTTGTCAATTATTTAATGAAGTCCACCTTCAAATTTTAGAACAACTCTTTGGTTACCACAACTATTAGTTAGAGCGAAAATTATATCTCATTTTCTTCATATGATCAAAAAATAAATAGATAGTATAATTGAAGGTTGGAAAACACAATGTCGATTATCAATTAGTTTGTTGTGCTTGTTCAAAGCTCAAGGGCGACGAGATCAAGGAGGCTTTGCAAGTGGGGTATACACAAAACTAAAAAAATTGAGTTGAGGGGTAACTAACCATTAGGGTATTTACGTGTAGAGGGTTTTAGAACAAGTGGATTTTACATGTAGTAATCAAATTGACTTGAGGGATGACTAACCAATTGGGTTGTTATGTGTAGAGGATTTTACAATAGTATGTGGGTTGCAAGTTTCATATCACCCAGATTTTTCCAACCTACAATTGTTGTAATGAAAAAAATTTCTTATTTAGAGAGTACAAATGTAATGAAAGGCACTTTCAAAGTTTATCACAACTATTACTTAGAGTAAATTTTTTGTTTCAATTTCCTCAATTTTTTTGTATCACAACTATTACTTTTATGTAGCTTTGTAGCCACTTTTTTCTTAGCTTTGAGAGTGTCTTTATGATTAGAGAATGTAGATGTTTCTTTTAACAAGTTCTTTACAAGATTTGTCTACCTTTTTAGATAAGCCTTTCATTTCTCCACCCAACTGATTCTCTTTTTTTGCACTTAGATTTGATTTTTCCTTTTTCTTGTCGTCTATTTCCAATTGTATTTGTTCCATAGAATTCTTAAGTTCGAGAATCTTTGAGTTCATTTGTTCAACTCCACTTATAGAATCATCTCTCACATTCTTTACTTGCACAAATTAATATGCAATACAAAACCTCTTGAGTTTATCCACTTCTACATTGCCATTTTCCCATTGCACATACTGCACATGCACCTTCCTCAACTTCTCAAGACTGGGAATATTCTCTTAAATCAATACACTATCTATCTCATTCACTTTGGTCTACTTCAAAATTCTTTTCAAAATACATGAGGCATCAAGTATTAGAATACATGAAATGAAAAAAGATCTTCTCTAAACCACGTGAAAATAAGCAGACCAAAGTGAATGAGATAGATAATTTATTGACTGAAAAGATTCTTTCCTCTCTTGAGAAGTTGAGGAAGGTGTGTGTGCAGTATGTGCAAGGGGAAAATGGCAATGAAAAAGTGGATAAATGAACCACCCCTTATTGTCATAAATCCTCACCATTTCATTGCTCCGCCTTCTTTACTCACTACCCCTTTGGTACCATTTCCTTGTATTGAAAATAATTTCTATTTCTTGCAAGCCCATTAGTCAACATCATCATCACATTTAAGAGAGATAGGTATAGAGAGAGTTAGGGAGAGAGGGAGGGCTAAGTGGAGAGAGGTTGTGTATGTGTGTGTGAGGGAGAGAGGGAGAGAAGGAGGGAGATAGGTAGTGGTAGGGTGGGAGGAGCATTAGTAAATCAACAAGGAAGACTAGTATGTTGACTTTATCCACTTCTGCATTGCTATTTTCCTATTGCACATACTACACACTTCCTAAGTGGTTAATTTTAGTCTTCTACTGTTTTGCTATAGTTTCAACACTTCCAACTATTTATTTTTTTGCACTTAGATCTAATTTTTCCTTTTCCTTATCATTTATTTCCAATTGTATTTGTTCCATGAAATTATTATGTTCAAGAATCTTTGACTTCATTTGTTCAACTCCACTTATACAATCATCTCTCACTTTAATTTCTTACACAGATTCATATGCAATACAAAACCTCTTGAGTTTATCCACTTTTGCTTTGCCATTTTCCCATTGCATATACTGCACACACACCTTCCTCAACTTCTCAAGAATGAGAAGAATCTCTTCATTTAATACATTATCTATCTCATTCACTTTGTTTTACTTCTTTTCATATGTTTTTAGAGCATATTCATTATTCATTTTATACATTCTAGTACATGTTGCCTCCAATTCTACATTTCCATTTTTCCATTGCACATAGTGCACATGCTCCTTCCTTAAATTATCAAGAGAAGGAAGAATGTATTGAGGCAATACCTTATCTATTATCATCCTTTCAAACTATTTTTCACCATCCCCCTCCATCATGCCAACCCAAAAACATTATATCCCTATCCCTCCTTGACACTATAAATCCAATTTGGGTTCCTATGTCCCATAATCCACCATCACATCTCCCCCTCCTACTAAGTCTACTTTGGGTCCTTGTATCCCTCCCACCCTACCACTCCCTATCTCCCTCCTTACCTCTCTCCCTCACACACACCCTTACCTCTCTACCTACACCTCCCTCTTTCCCTCTCTCTCCCTCCCTCCCTCTCTACCTACCTTTCCCTTAATCCATCCCATCCCACCTCTCTTTCTACCTACATCTCCCTCCTTCCCAACTTCCCCCTCTATCTACTTATCTATCCCCTTCCCTCTCTACTTTCCCTATCTCTCCTCACTCTCTCTACCTAACTCTCCCTCTATTCCTTCAACCTTACCTCTCTCTACCTACCTCTCCATGTCTCCCTTATTTCCTCTCTCCCCCTTTATCCCTCCCATGCTACCTCGCTAGACCTCTCCCTCTCCCCATTCCTCTATACTTTTCTCTATCGCTCCTCTCTCACCATCCCTCCTAACCTTCCTCTCCCTCCCCTTGTCCATATTCCCCCCTCTCTCTCTTTTCATATACCCCTCCCTTTATCAACCACTCCCTCCTTCCCTCTCTCTCCCTCCCTCCATCCCTCCCACCCCACATCTTCCTCACTCTACCTACCCCCTCTCTCTCTACCTCTCCCTCCCCCCTCTCTCTCACATGCATACCATCTCTCTCTATCTATCCCACCCTACCTATATCCCTCTCTCTACCTACCTATATCTATTTTTTTCACCTTACCTCTCTTTGACTACCTCTCCCTATCTCCCTCTTCTCTCTCTCTCCCTCCTTCCCACACAACCTTTCTCCACCTACGTCTCCATTCCTCCCTCCCTGGTTCCCTCTCACTCTCTCTATACCTACATGTCCCACCTTACTTCTCCCTCTCTCTCTACCTCTCTCTCCATACCTCAATGTAAACAAGGGACAAATAAGTATAGTTATGAATATCTTATATTCATTCAAGTGAACTATAAATGTTTAATAAAAATATAACACGATTTTAAAAACTAAAGGCCATTATGTAATAAAATGTGGGATAGTCGTAAATACTATATATGTACAAAATGCATTAGATAAAAAAGAAATATGTGGATCTAAAGTAGTTAATTTCTTTACCCAAAATAATAATTGAGGTTTACACGAGTAGTGTTAGAGGGATCCCATAGCCTTGGGGATCCCAAAATGATAGCAAAAACTTCTTTTATAAATATTATTTTTATTAAATGATAAGATAGAATAGGATTAAATTATGCTAAAAATAGAGAATACACCATCAAATTATGATAGCTATTGAAGGATCAGAAAGATATATAGGAAGATTGGTTAGGTCATTTATTCTATGATAAACACTATATCCTAAAGGTAGAGAATTTTTCATGGGTTGCTATATAGAAGAATATATTAATAGTGGATAGGTTTAGGAAAAGGAGATGTTATGGCTAATCTAGGTGTGTAATGTGTGAGTAGGTAGAAGAGAATGTAAATCACTTATTTCTAGGTTTCCCCTTTTCTAGTAAATTCTACCAATGGCTATGTTCTAGGCTAGGATAAAGATTAGCACTTCCAAAAGATATGGAAAAAAATACTTCATGGTGTGGTCAATCATATAAATAAAGTCAACATTTTCTAGTGTGTGGACCTTGAGCTTGTCCCTATAAATGTAGGAAATTTGGAAGGATGAAAATACAATGATATTCCAAATGAAGTAAAATATAATGGAATCATTCCTCAACAAATTAGAAACAACCATTTTTTAAGTACTAACTAATAAAACTATAACTTTATTAGCCAAAAATATCTTTTTTTCTACTTGTGAGTATGAAGCTATTGATAGATGGAATGGAAAAACAATGGTTCCCCATAGTTTATGGGTTTGTTGGAGTGAATTCCACAAACAAAGAAAGGAAAGAAGCAAACTAGATACAATTTCCATCTACTTTCACCCATACAATTGCCAATAGAAGAAACTTAGATACTAATGAAAAATGCATACACCTACATCTAATGTACCATGTGCCATGACACCTGCATCACTAACAGTTATAAATTTTGAAGGCGCCTTACATTACATTCCTACTATCCCAACAATTTTTTAAAATATTTTGACCATTTTTTTCTCAATCATATGAAGAAATTGAAATATAATTTTTTACTATAACTAAGAGTTATAAATTTTGAAGGTGCCTTACATTATGTTACTAATATTTTTGTGGGAGGGAGAAATAAGTTCCAGATCAATGGCCACTTTACACAACCCTTGTGTATAAAAAAACCCCTTTTCATTTTGTGCAGTTCACTATCAACAACCCATATTTTCTCATTATGCAAGGGTGCATCGCTAAAGTTTTGAACATGAAGTCTCCTGAGATATTTTTGATGCCAATTGGAGTAACAAGTAATACAATGTATGGAATGAAAAAGGAATCTGCTCTAAAAACATTTGAAAAGAAGCAAACAGTTGTAAATTTGTAAGGTGACTTCCATTGCATTTTTTGTTATCTAAATAACAAAAGGTTTTCATTACAATCATATTGCCTATGTATAATTAGAATTTGGAAAACACTTGGTGTTATAAAACCTGCAACCTACATATTGTTGTAAAACACTACACATAACAACCCAATTGGGTAGTTACCCCTCAAATCAATTTGGTTAGTTTTATGTATCCCCCACCTACAACTCCTCCTTACATTCGTACTCTCTAAATAACAAAAGGTTTTCATTACAATCATACTATCTATACATAATTGGAGGTTGGAAACATAGGGTGCTATGACTACGAGTCTATGAATTATTATAAATTGTACTATTTTATTAAATACTACACCAATGAGTTCTATGAATACTCTATGTACCTACATAAAGATACTTTCTAGCAACAAAAGATTCTTAAATACATAACAATATTATCACCTTACATTTGTATACAATGTAGATTTTATAACCTCAAAGATATTGAGCTAGGATTATTATAATGCATCTAAAAATGAAGCCAATGTTATGCTAAATACTAAATACAACAATCTCTTATTACATAAGTCACATTAGATCCCATGCAATGTGAGTATATCAATACCAAGAATTTTAGTTTCATGAATACATAATTGACATATTTAGAATTTTTAATCTCACCAGATGGTTTGAAGATGGATCCAAAGAAGGTAAAGTAAACTTTTGAATTGCCTTCACATATTAATATTATAGAAGTAAGACGTGCTTCAATAAAACTTCTACTAGCCTCACATGTGTGGAGGTGTTAGAACATCGTATTAAATCCTACATTCCTTAAAAAATTACAAAGCCTAAAAATAAAAAGCTTGAAATCTACACCAGTCTTCAAATTCTAACACAACCATAAGAATCCATTAACATGTTTTTTATCTCTTTTTCAATAAACATTAGGATTTCAACAAAATTTAAAAAGATTATTTTCTACAGCTAAATTTGGTTGAAGTTGGAAATGCTCTGCTAGACATCTATCCAAAATGTGGAAGCATACGCTAGGCACATGAAATGTTTGACAGAATACCTCAAAGAGAACAAGGTAGGGGCATCCATCAAAGCTAAATGGAAAGATAGATGATTTTTGTTAGGCGTAGACTAAACAACACTCCATTAGTGATGAGGATAGTGCGAATCAACAAATTCAGCAGATCATTGATGAGGAATTATTAGTGTAACAAAAATCATCTTTCCATTTCATTTCCTAACAAGATTTAGTAGTTTTCAATTATTGTTCCAATACTATTGCAATCTCCTCAGAAGCTTTATAAATTTTTGTTAGGCGTAGACTGCGAATCGATAGGCGCAGACTGGAGATAGGCGTAGACTGGAGATAGACTTCAGCATATTGGCATCACTGGCCCACGCCAATGCATTCTATGCAAAAACAACCCATTCCAGAATTCTTGATGGACCACCTCTTTAAATAACAAATGATTTAGCTTTGATGGTAATCATAAAATGGCATTGCCATCCCACGTTTCCTAACATACTCCTTGCCTACGCCAAAATTTGTGTAATGTAATGCTTGAAACAAAACACAGGAGGAAAGAAACACAAAACAGAAGGATTTGGAGCGCTTGTGGGTACCGAGCTTCTTCTTGGCCACCTTCAGTTCCCTCGTATCCTTCCCCACCTTCAACAACTCCATTATTGACTTCTCTAAGGTTCTGGATGCATCCCGATTTCAAGGAAAATAGTGCTAACTTAACATAGTTCTCCCTTCGATGGAGTTTTAGTGCTTGTAGGTATCTATCAACACTTTAGGTCCTTTCAGATGCAGATGAGATGGATCTCTTCCCTTACGGGGTTTTCATCGGCATTGGCATGCAGTGGGATCTGTTCTCTTTCCTTTATTGGCAGAGGGGTGAGGTGCCAACTCCCGCCTGGTGACGACATGTTCCCACGAACAAGCCACTGTTTGCCTGCAGAGGCGCCATTTCTGCTCTGTCACAGTGATCACGGACAAGCGCCAAAGTTTTCTACGCAGCTGTACGATACATTTGGTCCAATTTGAATCAACGGAGGAGCCAAAACTTTTTTAAAACAAGCGCGAATTTGATTTTTAAAAAACTCATCGCTGGATCTTTTACGCCGTAAACACTTGTTGCCGCCCGTTACCCACCGTTAACGCAGCCATCAGTGTACTTTATGATATGTATGTATGCTATGTATGTTCCGGGTGCCATGTTTTCATGCGTTTTTGTATGTACATAGGTGAATAGCAGTTAGCCGGCGCCCACGCAACCTAGGATTTTATTTGTTTTTTTAATGAGAAAATAAAACACAGGCAAGACATTTCCTTTAAGCAAGAACATTTTCACATACATTTCTGGTACGAGAAATGTACCCCAATTCCCCAAACATGTCCCAAGGGATCGCGTCTCCTTGCAAAACTGTACTTTATATTATGTCCAGTCTCACCACAACTCTATGTATATATATATGATATAAGTCTATCAGTCTCGCCACCAACCCCAAAATTAGGAAAAGAATTCAGTCCCAGAAACAAGTCCTGCATACCCCAGTACTGCTGTTCCAAACATTGCCATGATTTTCAATATTCCTTTTGTTTTGTATTGTATGGAAATGCGGGCCTTTGTTTTGTATTGTATGGAAATGTGGGCATGCAAGGTTTTCGCGTGTGTGTACTAATTCTTACTAATTCTTTGATACTCACATTTTTCTTTTAAATTGTATGAGGTAAGAGATTATTTTTAATTTTTATGATTCCTCTATTATCGCCAACAGATCATATCTAGTACTTCTTAGATTCATTGAAAGAAAAAATAAATATTGTACTGGAAAGCCGCTCAACCCTGATATTTTGTTCTCTCAGTGAGCAAAACCGCTCTCTTTGATTTCTCTTAGAGTATTGGTTATGATTTTCCTTTTTGTTCTTAAATCAGCTTTTGGGATATGGCAAAATATATATCGTTCAAATTGTCAATCACTTCACCTTTATGGGCTTCTTACGCCACACTGTTAATATGCCTCCTCTTTAAAACTGTTTTTGTGATAAACTTTTCTACGCCTATATCCTGCAATCAAGATTGCTGTGGAATCTTGTCTCCAGAAAAATATCTTCTTTTGAAGATCAATAAGTCTCTATGCTCCAGTAAATTCCTGATCCCTAATTTTGCTGATTGTACCCGCCATCTCAAATATAGGCATTACTGCAGCTAGCTCCTCTTTAAGTTTCTTGGAGATTCTTGAATATAATCTCAAATACTGTTCATTCCTAATCCTTCAGAATTTCTTCGATTATTTTCAGACTGCCATCAAATTCATACATCTTATATACCTTGATCTTCTCTGGAGTTCCATCAATTCTGAATTAGTTGATGGATCGTTGGCTGCTGCAGCCAAACTTTTTTTAATATAAATAACACTTTCCTTGTATAGGATGAAATTGTGATTTCCAGTTCAATTGGCCAATAGTTTGGGATTATTAGAATTGGCAATATGAGGAATCTGTCCAACTTCCTTCAATTCATATTGGCCTTAAGATAATTCCATAACTGTTAGGTAGTCACCAGAAGACAAGGAAGCCGGTTACAGGGATGGGAGCATCATTTTGAAATAAAACATGAGAGTATATGAATAAGAGTACAGCTATATTACATTAAAATATAGAGGAAGTGCACGCAAGATGTGATTGTTTGTTCTATTGCATCCGTTCTTCTGAGAACCAGTTTTTGTCATGTTATAATCTTATCCTAATACCAATGTTACGCTTGTACTAGCCAGCCTCCTGATACAGGAACTCTGCTTGATTGAACAATATTTGACTATTTTTTAAAAAGAACTAGTTGATATCCTAAATAAACATTCATTTCATGCATTTTGCAACTTGAGTATATATAACATGTTAAAGAGACTGAATACCAACATCATCATTTTCCATCAGATGTGCAGTGCATGGTTATTAATCTATGCTTCTCATAATAGGAGCTAAATAGGGCTATAATCATTTCTAACACAATTCTTATTCATTTATTTTCTTGTTACATGAGACTCGATAACAATATCATATGTTGTCTCCATTTGTCTGATAGATAAAATCATAAAACTACAAGTGGAAACAAAAACAGAAGGTTATAGCTTTGGTCGCTACCAGAAAATTCAGACATTCTAATCATAATCAAATTGGGAAGGAAACCAAATATGATTTATCATATATTGGCACCCCCAATGAATATGCATAATAGGAACAATAAATTTAAATAATAAAATTGTATTCCCGTGGAAAATCCTGGCTGCTTATAATTACAAACAAAGACCATGCAATTAAGTGGGGACACTAATCGAACTCTCTATAGTAAGATAACATTTGAAGGCCTCATGAATTAAGAACGTCTCGTAGCTGTTCCACCAACTGTGATCTCAGTGATGGTTGAACCTGTCAAAATCACCATTATATTAGAATTCTTCATGAAGAATAAATAACCATTAGCATTTTTCCAAGGAATCTTTCATAGCTAGAAACCATATGAAATGTCTTTTCAAGAAAGTAACCAGACAATTTACCTTGTGTAGAAGGGCAGCCAGTCCTTCAGGCAATGCTTGCAAATCTGCTTCAGAAGTTCCCATTTCTAGTAGCTTCCTACACACTTTCTGAGATCTTAGTTTCTGTAGATGTAACTCAAACTTGCTGCGATCATCTTTCCAAGCCAGAAAAGCAGCATCATCTTTCCATGCATCTTCTCCACAATCACTAACCCTTGAGGCCAAAAACCACTCCTTTATTAGACACAAAGCTGACTTATGTGTCAAGGTTTCCCCAGCAGCATCTCTTGCATTCCTAATCAAAACCGATTCTGCCACTCTTCTGTTTAATCTCTTGTAGAAAAAGAAGCGTGACTCTTCCCATTGAACTACTTTTTCTATGACCCCTTTTGCAGCCATTCTGAAGGATGTGTCATGCAACTCAGCAAATCTGATAGCTATCTGCTTATAAACAGGAAGCAACTGTTTCTCACGAGCTTTAATTTGCTGTTGTATGTCTACGATAGCCCCAATATTACGATCATTAGCTTTTTGTGACTCCATTTTAAGTGAAATCAGCTGCTTATCAAGTCTGTGCATGCATTCAAGCAGGTCTTTTGTACGGAATTTAATTTCAATCATTCCCTCTGGTTCCAGTACACCACCTTTTGCGGTTGTTTCTGCATACATTTCAACTTCATCAGAATTGATCTTGCTATCTACAACCACCCATGCCCCTCCTCTTAGTTCCCCTGTTTTTGGAATGTAAACAAACACAGGTTGCTTGTATGTGCGGAGATTTTCAACAATGGTTGATCCCGCCTGGAGAATTCCTTCAAAAAGGTCCCTTTGGCCTCCAGAGAACCCTCTCCAGTTTGCCAAGATGAAAAGAGGCAGCTCTTCCTTGTTAAAATCTTGCAAGGCTTGAGCTGTCTTGCTTGCCGAATCTGGAAACCAAACCTGCCCAGCTTGAGGAACTACTCTCTCGGCAGAATCAAGTTGTCCAGGGTCTGCAGGAATCACCTGCATTACAGTTTGAGTCTCAACAGCAATGATACCAACAGGGATGCCCCCGAGCTTTGCTCGCCCCGTTACCACTGTTTGTGCCCACCCTTCTAATGTTTCTATGAAACTGTCTCTATCAAAGAGGCCACCAAGCCATCTACCATTGACTTCTATACCACGAACTGCTGCACGAGGATCACACGAATTCTCTGGGCAATATTCAACTCGTCTTTCAGGTGGATCTAGTGGCTTTACAATAGGGAGAGGCCCTCCCACATATGGAGGAACATAGCTGAGCCACTTCAGGATTGCTGAGACACCTTCTAAATCATCAGATACAGTGAGATGAACTACACCGTTTGTTGCCATGATTTTTGGCCCTCCTAATTGCATTTGGGAACTATAAACTTCCCGTCCAAGAAGTTTATTTAAAGCCGAATATCCAGTGAGAATTATTGGCTGATCAAGGCGTTGAATGCAGCGCATCCCTAGCCTTGCAAGATATGCACCAATACCAACTGTTCTACCTGTTACATATGTCAGTGTAAAAGTCTCCTGATATGCCCTTGAATACGCACCAGCAATTGCTCCACTGCCCGATAGATTCTCCACACCCAGTCCATCCTCCTTACCAATAATGTCATCTATAATCCATCTGCTTTCACCTGATTTGAGCTTTATTTCATGCGCTATTACAAATGAACCAATTACCTTATAGTCTTCAGGACTGAGGTAAAGATATTGAAATCCACGATCTGGAGACAGTTCATCATGCCATCCCACTTGAAAGCGAGCTCTTACTTCTTCTGCCACTCCAATCCTTGCACCAGAGTTGGCAGCCAAATAAATCAGAGGTAATTTCTTCTTACAAGCAATATCAGTTACGGATGCAAAAAATGCATCTTCTCTTGGGCCAAATGAACCTACATTATGTGTAACATCATTTGACACTACTAAAATAGTCCGCCCATTGGGGAACTCAGGAGTTCTCATCTCCATGCACCAGGCTACCATCCCTACGTCATTATTTGCAACAGTGCGCTCTGCAGTGACCAAAGGAGTGTCCCAAGTCCCCTGCTTATCAGAAAATATAAGCTCTTGAGATTTAAATATGACTTTATCCTCATTTTTGTCGTCATTCTGAAAACCAGCTGTCCAGAGGCGCTTCAAAGATGTCTCAAACACCTACAGTCAAAGGCTTTCACTCTATAAGAAACATTTATTTAATAATGTCAAGACAATTAGCAGAAGAAAGAGAAAAAGGTTATATAAAATATGTATTATAATTTCTAATGTTTAAAATACCAAGAAATTCCAAAGAAGTGTTATAAACCAGAAATATAAACGGACAGAAGTGTACAGGCAGACTCACAAAATAATTCTAGACCATAGAAATATTGTTGGAACTTCAAATAAAATAAGATTATATTGTAACACAAATTATTTCCTCTCAGAAGGTGATAGAGGCTAGGGTTTCTTGTTATTCTCAAATGGCGTGCAGTCTAAATACAGAAGCAACATAATTGCATAGTAAATGAAGTCATAAAGCAGTTAGCACTAGATCAATACCAATCTATCTGCCAAAAAATGTCGACATTTACCAATGAAAATTATAAAATAGCAGGCGTAACCACACACAAACTACTCACCAATGGAAAATCATAACAATATGTTGTGTTATTTCTCCTTGCAATAAGACGCTTGCGCTCAACTATGCCCAGGGATTGATATCGTGCTGCCACAGGAATTCCATGTAGTGGCCCAGTTACAGACAATGGGGAATGGTAAATAATTTCATACTTGTTTTTATCCTCCACCTCGAGATATATCTGACATCATAAAGAAACTCTTCAGAATAACAACTTTATGGATCACAAAATGGAATCAACATTCATATCAAATAACAAATAATGGTGTTTCAGCCTTGAGGTATGAACTACTTAATTACTAGGAATGAACTGATGCATGAATTGGAAGGCTCTATGAATTCCATGCCAAGTAAACATAACCTACATTCCTCGTGTGAGGATAATTTAGCAATTGGCCACAGAAAGTAATATGATGGCCCATGTCCTAGACCTTCATATTTGTATTGTGGCTTTAAGCATACAATACAGCCAATAATCACCATTGCTACCTTTATTACAAGTTTTACTAGGGTAAATACTAAATAATGGAGAGAATCATACATGTACAGTGCAAGTCTGACCAGTAGGATTTGTAACTACAATCCGCCATGCTCCATTTGCCACTCCCAATGAGTCCAGTCGAAGCCTGATCTCCCATTGTCCAACAGCTAGACGGTGCATTCGTACACCAAGTAAATCATGTATTCCATAAGCCAAATCTAGTAATAATTTGACAACTGCTACATCTTCCTTGCCAGTGGTTATGTCTACTTTCCTGCAGTCAAAATTTATTGCTTGTAAGAATTTCAGATATCTGCATTAACATAGGAAAAAGAAAAACAATTGACTGCCATGCATGCATCTTTTCCCTCTTAGATCCTAGCATTAAGTACTAGAAATAAGATGAAAACTGTGTTGGATTACATGGAATCAGGAATGAGATCACTTGATTCTTGTGCACGTAATATGCAAAGAAATATGTGCACATGATCAGATTTGACATTTGCATTGTGAGCATATAGCTCCAGCTCTTCCAGAGCACCCAACAGAGATTTCACAATACTATTGGCTGTTAATGACATAGTTGAGGCTTCTTTTCTATCATCATTCAGCCCTTGCAATTTGGCTGCACTGTCAATGAACTTAGGCTGCCTCACAAGGGTACGTAGAAACATTCTACGAATAGCTGGCTTATCTACAACAGTGTACATGTGCCACTGCCGATCCCGAGAAGTTGCATACTGTTTTTCCTGATATCCTTTAAGCTTGTCCTGAAAAACAATTTTTCATTCAAAAATGCATGGGTTGAAAGTAAACTAAGAAAGAATCCATCACTACAATACAAAATCTAGCTGGCAATTTTACTATGCATAACCAGATATGCAAAGTAAGACACACCAGTTCAAGAAAATTTGACAGAGGTGGTTCAACATGACGAAGCAAAGGTTCCTCTTCATAACACTGATTTTCAGAAGACCAATGAAAGCAATGCCGCATGGGTGCACGACCTTCATCCCTCTGTATCATACAGCTTATTACACCAACACCAGCAACTCGAAGGCTTGATCCCAGCTTTTCATCTTTCAATGCTTTAGCTAGTTTTTTAATTCTTTCCTGTGCCTGATCTTCATCACCACTGCAGTACAACAAACAGAAAGTATTATGATATAACAAATAACAAATTATATCCAGATGCAAAATATACTTGAATTTTCATTAGAAATATATTAAGTCTGTATGTTTGCCATCCACTTACTAGTTATTGATTAAATCTGTAGACATCATTTTTCATCTTTGACTAAAAATGCATTGAAGAAAGTAACCAGGCTATGTATTATATTTCTATCCTATTTTCTTTTCCCAATCCTCCCAAGAGATCCATGCATGCAAAACAAAGAATCTTGCATGAAGAAATTCAGGCGCTATCTACAAATGCTCACATGAACTCACTTAGTTTTACACCTATGTGAGCCGAAGCACTTAAAGAAAAAACAAAAATCAATTTCTAGTAGCAGATGGAAAGTACAGTTAAAATAAAATTCATCAAAATGTAAAATGGGGAGCAGGGAATAACATCCTAAGAAACACAGCTTTACCTGTCCTGAAGTGAACTCATCTGATTGTTGATGCCCATTAAAGCTAAATGAAGCATGTTTCCAAAATCAGTGGGAGTGGCAGCTCCATTCAGCACCACGCCATCAGTAGGAATAGATACTGCTGGATTTGTTTCCTTCAATGCAGCATTTACTGCCGTTGAAAGGTCATTTAGATATTTCAAGATTACCATGGCTCCCCATCTCTTTTCACCATAGTTAGCAGCATTTATATTATCAGAGAGAATAATTGGTAGCTTGCTTTTTCTCAGAGAAGTTTCATCTGAGAAATGCCATGATGCAATAAGGCCAGATCGGTGCCACTGCATCCTGACACTTCCCTTAACTAGGTAGGGCTGTAAAGGGAAAAAAGTTGGGAATAAGAAGAGCAAACAAGATGCTAGAGAGACAAATCATAAACCATTATTGAGAAGATGCAACAATTGACTTATCCAAGAGACATAGACTGTCTTCTGTTTTTTTACCTGGTACAACCGCCGGACATATGTCTCAACAACACGTCTTTGAAGTGTATGATCGCTATGATCAAACAAAGCAACAAGTGCATCTTCAACAGCTAAAGGCGCACTCACAAGATCTTCTATCCTCTCATCTATAGCACTTTTCCTTCCGGGAGTGTATATACGTTCTCCTTCCTCAGTAAACATTTCCAGCTCCGAAAGACTCCTAGCAATGTTAGTGCGAAGTTCACTCAATTTCGTTTGCTCCAATAATTGTCCTGCTTTCAATGCTAACTGCATCAAGCTCAATATTGAGGATCTAATCAGTTTGTGATATAACCAGAGGGTAGAAAGAGATTTTCTTGATCCTTTATGAAAATGCTAACAAAAAGTCACAATCCATTCTTTTGAGGAATATTGCTATATAACACTTTCAAGTTGAAGACCACACCTCAGAGTAGCTGATATGGTTGAGAGCAGAAAACCGAACCAACTGCTCCCGGTATGCAGCAGGATTAGGATAGACTAGAGCTTCTGTTAGCAGTAAAATTAATTTGTTCTTCCTTTTGACTCCCTGCAGTTGCAAACCAAATTATTTATTTCTACACTCAAGCCATTCCAATTTAGATACTTGGTTATGCGAAAGATAGTATTTTAAAATAAAATATGCATGACTTGGACTAATAGTAATTCAATTATTTCTGAAAATGTTAAGTAATCTCAAATCTGATGAAAAAAATACATGGTTCAAAAAGAAATAAGGCAGACAAACGCATATCCAACTAATTGCTTAAATATGGTTTTATGATTAGCTGTTCATTAGTTATACCTGATGAGAAAGGACCATGTCCACCACCTTCAGGAGATCCTTTTTATGCTGAAGTCTCAGACCTTCAATCACATCAGCCTGATACAAGCAAAACCGCCTAGATTGAGACTCTGGATAAAACTGAAGTTCCATGTGCTTCTGTCTTTTTTCTTGAATAATTCAATTGTAACTAAAATCCTAAAAGTTGCTTTCCTGATAGAAGTTAAATTTCTTAATTTATTACACCATTCCTAAGCTCATCAATTACATGAGAAACCAAGAAAGATAAAAGCTATTCTTTAGTATTGTACGAAACCACATGCAGTGTCAATCATGGGGTTAGCTATTTTCTTCAAATTTTATATATAGAAGTCTTGGTATCTATTTAGCTAACTCACACAACCTGCATATTTTGACTGAAAAGCTCTTCAACACGTAGATACTCCTCAAAGAGTGACTGAACAATGATGCGAGCGTGACTCTCCCGCCCTCCCTCATAAGACTTTGCAAGACTCAACAGAGGTTCAACAAGTCTTTCTTGTGAAACCCTCTCTTTCTCTGGACAAGAAGAAAGGAATGCCTGCATATGGAAAGTGTCTAATCATTTATTACCATATATTATCACAAAACATAATATACTTCAATTGCAGCCTGCCACATTGAGGTTCATCTAATGATATAAGAGGAACAGATAAAACAGATTTAAATTACTACCCACCTCAAAAGCTGCTCGTAAAGCCTTTGCCGGAAAATCTGCCTTTCTTAGGGAATTTGCAAAAGATGTTTCATACTCCTTATATGTTGCATCCAGCTGAGAAAGCATATGAAGATTACAAATATATGAATGAATTTCCATGAAGTATACATAGATGCATGGTTTCCTAAACGGTTCAGTCTAAATATGTTGATATGAAATAATAAACCTGAGATCTTAGATCTTTCGGAAGCCGAGTTGCAAGGACAGCCATGCACTCTTGCCACTGCAGTAAAGGAAGTTGAGGATCGTCCAAACAGTTTAGCAAAGTCTGCACAACCTGACATGCAAAAGATAAAACATTAAACTTCTCTATTTTCCCTGTTTTACTTTCATCAATTGAACTACAAAGATTTCACCCTCAAAAAGAAAGATCGCTGACATAGTTAAATATTCAACAATATCCCCACATCACATTATTAATCACAACCATACAATCTTCCCATTGGTGTGAAAATCATTCATTTACAGTAACGCAATGAAATCAAGGTTATCTACACCCCTGAATAATTATACAATCATAAGAATTTGTTCTTTTCCATTTCCATCTTGATATATCACACAGTGTCTGCTGTTTTCATTGAGAGAAACACACCATTATATCCTGAGGCCATCTTCCTAACTGTCAAGCATGACAATAATCCTACATTGACAATTCAAGTACATGCTGTCTTTTAGGTAACATAGCCATCAAGTGATTTATTCTTTGGAATTTCAAGCAACTAATAGTTTTGTGAATTCAAGGTAAAAACAGGGAATAAATATTAAATATGCATGTCATTGCAAGTTAAAACTGGTAAGAACAAAAACAATTGGGATCAATTATGTTGCTGAAATTGGCACCATGCACTTTGAGCCTGATTTCAACACCAATGAAAACAAGTGGCAAGTTTAATGTCCAGTTGGAAATGTTCTTTACATTCCAGTGTCTGATTAATAGGAAAATAGAGTATTTTGTTTGTTACAGACTGTGTGTTCTATGCATAGATGGAAAACTCACGAGTTGATACAGCCTGTAAGTTACTCATGGAATAACTCAGCCGTGAGTTTTTGTGAAAAACTTGCCTATGATTCACAGATAACTCAATCTCACAATTTTGCAAAATACTCAACTGCATTTGTATAATACCATCCAGCCCGAAAAAGTTCATATTTTTCATCATTTTGGATTTGTTTTATTTTAGCAGCGATGGCAGAAGGGTCGGCAGAGTTTTGAGTGCTCATTTCAGCTCCTAATAGTGGCATTTTCAGCAGCATGTTTTGCTTTTGTTTACTGTTTTATTTCCAAAGCATTTTTACAAAGATGCAAGGGTTATATATTTTTATTTTGTTTTCTATTTTACTTAATGTTAGGTTTTATAGTAATTAGTTTTTTTTAGTTTTTTTTTCCCCAGGCATTTTTTTTCAATTTGCTAGGGTTGATTTCCATTTTCCTAAAAAGAAAATGGTATCCACAAGTAGGGAACCTGGCAACAAGCCCAGAAACAGCAGGTATAGAGTAGAGTAATTACAAAAAATAACTTCAGCCAAAAACCATCACTGTTGAAATCCCTAAGATCTACTTCTGCACACTGAGAAATTCAACTATGTTTGTAACTGACTTGTTGTACAACTACTGAAGACTGAACAATTGAAAACTTGTTATGCAACAACTAAGAATTGTTGTGAAACATCTACAGGCATGTTACACAACAACTAAATTAGTTGTGCAGAAACTGCAAACTTATTACACAGCTATAGAAAATCTTCTTACACAGCAACTACAGACTTGTTGCGTAGCAAATAAAAACTTATTATGCCGCAACTGAGAACTTGTTACAAAGCAACTAAAACTTGTTGCAAAGCAACAAAAACCTTCTTACACAACAACTACAGTTCTTCCTTGTCACCATCTACTTCAAAACTGGCATGATTAATTATTGCTAAATTCTTCCCATGGAGCAAGGGATTGATCAATGATCATACGGTCATCATGATCGATCACATAATTAGCAAGGAAGTTGGCTTCCTTATAAACATCCCTATAGCAGTGAAGCATTGAATAGGAATCAAGGGAATCCAAAAGTGTCTAGGCCGTTTGCAAAATGTTTGCCACCCTCAAATTTAGGGTATTTCTTTTCCTGATAACATTAATAACCATCGTCAAATATTCCTCAATATAAACATCTTTGATCTCGTATTTGAAACTATAATATAATTTTTATTTATCTTGAAAGTTAAAGTTGGTGTGTATTGAACTCATTTTTTGGTCTATGATGCTATGTTGCTGGATCTGTGGGATTTGCAGCTAGATCCGGGTCCAATTCGAACCAGATCCAAGATCTGGTTTAGTGTGACAGAGGATTCCATCAAGGGGCGGCAGATAGTCTGTGGGTTTGTCTTAGACAAATCTAGGAGAACCTGAACAGAAACTGGGTGAACACTGATGAATCTGTGCAAATTCACAGAGATAAAACAGCATTTTTAATTTCTTTTCAGGCTGCAAATAATATTTATTTAACCTGCATATGTTTTCTTCAGGAAAAAAATGTTACTCATATTCAATGCCTCATCATTTGGCATAAAAAGAGGGGCAGGAACACAGATTACTGATTTCATATTATCCTTGGAAAAGAAATTGGTGAATTTTATAAATATGAAAGGATTACAGATTATTATTTTCATTTTGTATTTTTAAAGATTACTAATTATTGATTAATGCTTATTGGGGCTACATTAAAAAGTTCAAAATAAAAAATTATCATTTATCATTTCAAAATTCATATTTATAAAGATTATAATTTCATATTTTTTGAGCTAACTTTAGAATAGTAAAAGGTTCAAATGATATTTTGTTTTGGTAACTGATATGATTTTTAAAAGTAATAATATAGAAATATTTATTAATATTTTATAAGGTTTGTAAATATTCTTGTATCTAAAAAATACTAAGTAGTATGTATGTTGTTCCAAATATTCCTGCTTTTAGGCTGCAACCATATATATATATATGATTTTACTTTTCTTTGTACGGATGAACCCAACCCCAAAAAAAATTTTGCCGGAACCACAAACCCAAACCAGGATCTGAACCAGAACCAACAACATAGCTATGATGTGTATTGCAGTTTAATTTTGATCTCTTTATGAAGAAAACAGTAATATATTACTTGAATTCTGTAGTATGCATTTTTTTTCAATTACAAATTTATGTGTTTTTAAATGTTCAGAAAATTTGCTGAGTCTTTCCCCAAGTTTTTGCCAAGTCCCAAGTGATTGAAAATTTTGGGTCAGCCAATTTATTGCTAAATCCAAGTTTAAAAGTTTTTCAACTATGGTTATAACTTATATGTTCACTGCATACAGTATAAGTGAATCACTCATGAGAGTAGCATTATTATTTTCGATGTAAGCCAAAGTGGTTGTGGCTAAAGAAAGTCAAGCATGTGCCTGAGATGTGCTTGTGTGTAAAGGTGAGAAAACAAGGAAAATAAAAAATTTATTTATTGTTAGTCCAATATCTAGAGAGGATGTGGTTAGAAATATTTTAACTCACTTCGTTGATGTCATGCTCATAACCTGCTAGAACCATCCGTGCAGAATGTGTACTAGCAGCAAATCGCTGATGAACTTTTCCAGCCACTGCAGTTGGAGGACCAAGAATAGGAAAGCTCCCATGAAATGGTTCTGCTTTCCTAACAGCAGAGGGATCATCTAGGTCAAGGCCCGCAATGACATCACCAGCCTGTTGCAAAAAGTAGCATAAAAGTTAGTTTAGTAGTTCTACCATATTATAAGTAATACTTTGCAAGCTGACATATTTTCAGGATCAAGCATAAACATTAAACAATAATATATCAAAAATTGTAATGAAATTTTACAATGTAGGATGTACCCTGCAGCTCTCACTCATGATGAAAGAACACATTTTTGATAACCTGTAATTATTTCTATAAATGCATTGGAGAACTTAGATTTTCAAAGCAGGCTTTTAAGCAACAGAGGAAATAAAAACTTTGATTAGACAAATTGTGACTCTATTTAGGTGAATGATGTTTGATGTAAATATTTTAAGGTTGAGAACTGCCATATGCTGCAAAAATTTCTTACTTTCCAAAGTGCATCACCTTCTGCAGTCTCATTATAGTGCACCCTAAAATTCTGGCATATAACTTGTTTCTAAAATTTGAAATTTAAGGGAAAACATGGGCACAAATACATTCCATAAAATTTCTCCATTTTTTTTCCAAGTGCCCACTCCTTGAAGGCACTTGATAATTGATTTTGATGGAAAATAGGTGCCTTCAACAACACAATCAGTGGTTTACAAATTGAGATTTTGTGACTTCCCATAGTATTTTTTCTTGTTTAATAGATGGAAGATAGAAAACTGATTTCAATCTTCCAATTCTCTCAACAAACATTAACTGGATATTACTAGACAATATAACACAGTTGAAGATTCTTTTGAGAATATGGTCACATGACATTTTAGTGCCCATGAAATTTGACCTTGTACGAGACATTGTTTTTGAAATAAAAAATCAATGATTGAAGCATTCTTCAAGAACCAAAAAGAAGCCAGATTTCAAGTTTTTCTACAAGTTGTGAAAAGATAGAACCCTGTAAATCTGGAAATGGCAATAACAAATACATGTGCAAGTTGATACACACAAAAACTACAAAATGAGATAAAGAAAAATATGCATTTCAAAGGTGTCCATTTTGTCCTGGCCCAACATTATTAAATTGCAAACCTGATACATAGAGAGACGTTGATTCTTTGTAGTAGTAGGCTCCAAAGCAACAAAGGTACAAGATATCAACTAAAATAGGAAATCTGCTAATCCAGCAGTCATAATGGAAACAGATTCATAAAAAGTTTATAAGCAGGCTTAAATGTGGGTGATTAAGACATGAATAAAAGTTCACTCCCCTCTTTGAAATAAGGAACTTTTCATATTTTGACAAGAACACAAAACTAGATTGTAGACTAGGTTCTTTAGTTTAAATACATGGCATTTGACAATCAAAAAGCTGTTAAGAGTGATTTTCATTTTACCTGCATTGGCTGGCCCTCAGACATCTTAAAGTGTATCGTACCAGCAGCTGGTGAGAGTAAAGGCATACACATTTTCATCACTTCCACTTCTGCATATGGAGCATCAGTGTCTACATGAGAACCATCTGGAACCAAGAATCGCATTAGCTTGCATGGTGTCTCAGCAACTAATTTAGATGGGTCATGGTCATTCTGTAAAACAAGACAATTTATAAAGCAATAAGAAATGGTGCAAGCAAAAGTAGAAGTACACAAGTAGTTATTAACTTATATAACTTGTTAAGCACTTAAAACAAAGACATGGCTATTTTACATTCTGATGTTGTAATAAACATAGGCAGAAATTGCTGTCAGATCATGCTAAAAAAAGGCCCCTCTCAATCCAACCACTAGCAAACTTTTTCAAAGCAGGCAACCATTCAGAGAGACCATCATGCAAAACTCTATTTCTTATTTTCTGTACATCTAGTAAATCATACACTAACTATTATACCACGAATAGCTCCAGACATATACTGTATAAAAGTTGTCCTCAACAGTCTGGAATTAAATGAAAAAACAGCAGCTAACTCTATAATATAAAAATTTGAAAGAAGATGCTCAAAGTTGGTATCCATGCCACACTCAGATGCCTTCTTTCTCTGATAATGGCTCTCCAATGTCCATAGAAAATCTGTCATTTTCTAAAAGAATAAGGACACCAACTGAGGACAATAGCACCCATTCTAAGGTAACAGAGGATTTACTTCCCTAATCTCACATTTTTACAAGATATTCATCATATGGTACACTGCCATTACATCCTGGATGCCTTTAAATAATAAAAGAAGCTTTTTAAATAGTATGTTCTTGAAAAGAGAAGCAGCTATTTTTGAATCACCAATCTTGTACAATTTTATGATATACTTAAGCAAGAAAAACATCCTCCTGTACAATGAGGTTAAGTAAAACAATAAATATGAATAAAACAAAATAAAGTCTAGAAAAAATGATAAATAGATGAAAGGTGGACTACTTTATCAATGTAAACACAATACTTGACAGCATAGAGACTCATTTAATAAACCTGAGAAAGAAGTATAATGAGAAAAATTGACAAATAGATGAAGAGCACAGTACTTTATCAATGTACGCATATTACTTGACAGCATAGCTTAGAAGAAATGAAGCATTTCACACATATCTAAAATCTGTTATAATCCCACCATAATACTAAAATAACTACCAATGGCAGTGGAGTTGCCAATATGAAGAGTACGAATTCAACTTCTACACTCCAAAAGTTAGTGCAAGCTGATTCCTCGTAATTGGCAATCTGGATGTACATTTCCATTTTATCAAAATCAACAGCATGGGGCAGGGATGTGAAAACAAAGCATTAAGATTCACTTAAAATTTCAAAAGTTAGCAGGTACGAATAGAAAAGGATTTAACATTTGGAATGGTCCATAAAAGTATGGAAATGTAAAATTATATACATTATAAAAATATACAAAATATGGAAAAAAAATTATGTCAACTACACAGATATCCATGAGTATTTCATTAAATTATATCAAACATGCTTAATTTCATGAGTTTTCGGATTCTTTTTTTTTTCATTTTTTGATTAGTTCATTAAGATTTGATTTCAAGTTTATTTTTTTACTTCTTAAAATTCTAAGTACAAAATTATTTGTTTGAACTTTAAAAAAACAGAAATTATTTGCTGTGCCAATTTAAACCAAAGCGGTCCAGCCAGATCAAAAAGTCCAAATTATTAGACCAAACCTCATCCAAGTTTGGCTGGGCCCAATAATATTGATGAATGCAATGGGTATGGCAAGCATGCACGAATTTAGCTTTGAGTTTACAATCTAGTGAATCTTCATGATCTTGAAGTGTTGAATTCAATGAATTTAATTAGCAAGAGTATTAATGTATATCAATTGTGTAAATCCTTTACAGACCATGATTAAAATATGAGGAACAAGTGATAAAAGATGTCTATAAAGACCTGTAGCAAGCAAGTTCGACCATCAATCAGAAGGCGAGTACCAGCTGCCTCTTCTTCTGCATATATTACATGACTATTCCCGTCCAGCTGCGACAAATAAATTATGCCTTTAGTTAGTTATGGCTTTTAAAGAATAACATTAAATTTTAAAAATCAGTTTTAACTTGATCCTGATATGGCTGCACTTTGAACCCAGAAATATAAACTGTTTTTATAGGAAATTATAATAGGAATTGCACTCTGAACACAGAGTTTGGTGATAACTAAAGAAATGACAAGAAATTTATGTTAAAAAAAAATGAAATTCTTTAGAAAACCTGGAATAAACTGGGCTGATTGCTACTGTAGGAATTGACATACTCAAATGAGATTAAGAAAAATAATATCTAAATACATATTAAAGAAGAGCAATAATAGAACTTTCGATATTAAACAAGAGATCATTGTAATATGCAAAAAATCATACTCGATGCCTAAAACCTGTTACAGATAAATTATAAAACAAAGTCAAACCAAGAATTGTTGAACATTAAGAATTTTGAATTGTAACTTATGATGCAAAGGGCACGAACACAAAGCGAAGGAGATAAAGAATGTTGTACCTGCATCAGTAGACCTCCATCACGTAGAGTGTGTATTTCAGCTTCAACTTCTGACTCATTAAGCTTTAGTCTATAGCTTCCTGGTCCTCCCCTTATCATTTCAACCTACACAAAGAGCATGATACATCATCAGCTTCAAGAATAAAGTCATTTGTTTATAGCCTTCAAGTATATCCCTCTGAACCATTAAAACTAATTAGCACAAATAACATATACAACTGTCAATACATACCGTGTATTTGCTCCCTTCAATGTTGAGAGAAACTAGGGAATTTACCAAAGAGATATTCTACAAGCCAAATAGAAGCCATTACTAAAACTAAAAGACTGATGTAATGAAAACTCAACTTAGAGCCACAAAATTCTATTCCAATTCAATCAATTTTCTGATACTTCAGTTTAAGTAGATTGGACACTCATCTTACCTTGGGAGGAATTTGTCCTTTCTCAAGGTAACCAATATATTCAGAAACCCTTGCTGCACTCATTGTCGATGCTTTCTGAAATAAAATAAACCTGTTAGGCCAACTAAAGCAAAATAATAGAAATCACACCTATAGCCTTTCCAGATTTTATAAATAAGATTTAAAAGCTTACATAGAGGGCTCCTCCAACAACAGAAATGTACCAAGGTGGCCTTTCTCCTCTAACACGCATTGCAATCCGACTGTCAAGCCAACCAGTGTGGATTTTGTTTTCCCTGTATTCGGAGGCCTACAAAAAGAAAAGTTTGTTATTTGTGGGGCAATGAATCCCTAATTCACATTTTCCAGTGCCAGAAAAATATTCAAAGTCAAACAACTGCCAGAAAATATACTAAGTGTTGTCAATATTTCGAAATTAAAAACTAACATACATGAAGAAGATCTATTGTGTAATCGACATTAGTACGAATCTCTCCTCGGATATGAATTTCTTTCAGTCCAAGTACCATGTTGGCTATTGCCAAAGCTCGAGATTCCCCAAAAGCAAACACATGACCTGAAAACCACAACAACCATTTTGGTCACTTAAACTATATAGTCCAAGCAGAAGCATCAGTGAAGTTGCTGAAAAGAGATCTGTATATACCAAACTGAGAGTCAGAAAACTCGTGAATTCCTCCACCCGACTGCAACAGGAACAAAAAAGGTAAATTATAAATAAGTTTAAGTGGAATGCATGTACAAATTTTAAATACTTTTAGAATTAGGAACATGAATTTTTGTAAAAGCAACTATTAAAACAACTGTGAAATTTGAGACTCAACACCTAGATATATAAAGTTGCCAAGCACAGGTGTAATGCAGTAGCTAGTGATAATCTTATGAAAGATTGACTAATCTTATCTTTGCCCTACAGGTGAGGGATTCTCCTAAAGCAAAAAATCTACTTTGCAGAGAAGACCAATTGAACTAGATGGATTTTAACAGAGTCAGACAGTTTGTAAAAGACTTTGCCATTATAGATTTTTATATTTATAGCAAGGACTCATCAATCTATTCCATACGGAACTATTTTAGCATTGAAATCAACAAAGCAAGATCACCATTTATGTCTTAAAGGATGAGGCACAAGAGCAACATCAAAATGCTATTCTTGACATAATATGTATAGCAAGCATTCATACCTTAACAGAAAAATATGCCCATACATTTGGCTTGCTTTTAAAGCCAAGTTCCTGAAAATGTTTTAAAAAATCACACAGTAAATATCAGTCATGAAACAACTATCCAGTCATTTATATCCTAAACAATTGCTCCTTAATTTACTTCCACCCTAGTATTTATCTGTAACTTTCAGTAACAATCTTGGTTCAAACCTGCACTTTTCCACTGGTAGGCTTAAACCCATCATCAGGATCTTCACTAGTCACACGGACTGCTACACAATGTCCTTTTGGTCTGACAGATTCTGCTAGATCAAAGCTAAAGGAAGTAGCAATCACTGATGTCTTTCGCCAAGCATCATAACCTCCTCCTGCTTCCTTTCCATAAAATCTTCTTATTTCTGAGGAACACCCAGAATGTCATTACATTGCAAATTTTAAGCAGGAATACAATGCCAAAGGAGAGAAATAAGTCTTCACTCTGAAACAGCAAACATACCTGGAATTTGCCAAAGGGGAATACCCATGCCAATAGCAACTTGGGCTGCAGGTAAATTCACTTCAGCTATCCATTCTGTAACAGGATGTTCAACCTATAAAGAGAATAGAAAAGTTAAAATAACAACCATTATATTTGCCTCATGATAACCATAACACTTGAAATTTTTAACCCATATCTTTTAACTAAATAGTTCCATGCTCATTATATTTTTGGCATTCTTAAAGTCATTTCTCATTACCTGTAAACGAGGATTGAGTTCTAAGAAATAATAGTCGCCAGAATCCATGCTATAAAGATACTCAACAGTGGCAGCCCCAACATAGTTTACAGACTTTGCAAGTCTCCGTGCACCTTGTTCTAACTGCTTCACTGTGTCTGGTGAAGCAACAGTAATTGGACCCTCTTCAATAATCTGTAAGCATACAGGCTGGCATCATCAAGACAAATCCTGGATACAAAGTATTTGCAGATAATGATAGAAATGTTTATAATTTCAGTGCAGAAAAGTCCTCTGCTTCTAGTATTATCAACTTTCTCATACTCTTCTCCATATGTGTGTGTGGGGGAACAAGCCCATGGGCAGGCATATTGGTATTGGCTTGTGCATGAGCACATGTGCAACCATAGAGGAATACACACACACACACATATATATATATGGTGTGTGTATGTGTGTGTGTGTCTAGAGAGAGAGAGAGGTATGTACATCTATGTGTCAATATTGATGGAAACATATCCATGTTTGTGTATCACAGTGAAAGAGTTCTTTGCTTTGAGAAAGTGAAGTATTGTATACAACAAAGTACTTGCTGTGCCTAACAAGATGACTGGACAGATTAAAGATGTTTGCATCATTTTCCACCTAATTCATTTAATGGGAATACAGAATTCTCATTGAACGGACAAGAAAGAGAAATGAATCCTAGCCTTTTGGTGCCTTCTTTGAATACTGCAGTCACGACTGTGTAATGCTGCCACATTTCCATGTTGGTCACAGAGTAGTTGCACTTCTAGATGTCGACTCTGTAAAGGAAAAAGTTATGTATGACATCATCAGTCACTGAAAGGGCCAACTTCAAAAGAAAAAGGAAAATAGGTAACTGTACCACAAATAATATAAATCTCTAGATCTATTTTTGAATTTTTCACTTTATTAAAATCTATTATAGATATTTCCATATGTAGCTGCAAAATATATCATCCAAGTAAGTGAAGTCATCAGCCATACATTATTTGACAGACAATAACAATACCTGAGATGCAACCTTCATGATAAATATAGGAGAACCTGGTACCTCACCCTGGACTTGTTTGAACAGGGCTTTGACCTCATCATCATTATGAACCTACATGTGGAACACAGACTTCAGGATCTAATGTATACGTTATCCAGTCAGATCTAGCTAAAAGATGATTTTTATAAAAAATGATCTGCAATTAAAACATATAAAGCATTTAACAGTAAAAAGTAAAACATTAGAAAAACGTAAGGAGATAACATAAATGATCTTCTGATGGCAAGAAAAATTAACTACTAATAGGATGCAATGTTCTGATAAATTTAATAGTTTAACATGATTTTAAGCATTATCCTGATGCAATCTGAGAAACAAAATTTGAAAATATTTCACTCTCAAAATAATCTATGGAAGCAAGGTGTCAATCTCAAAAGCTCATTCTTGACATGCTAATGGGATGGCCAGTCACAAAGGAAAAAAATGATAGAGGCCAATATTTTGATTCAGAAAGACGGATATGAGATCGTTTCTTACAGAAACTCAGAGAGTTGACCATAACAGGAATACACTTTATGAATTGATTGGTGGCATGTGCTAGCTACATTTACATTTCAACTCAATTAACAGTGAGCTGAGTCCAACATGGATGTACTTAATATTCATTTCAATATTCTTTGCCATGAACAAACACAAATAAAATGATGAACATCTTGATTGAAAGGGCATTTGGTAGATGACTACTTAAAGACCTGATATAACCTTTTAAGTTTTGGGAGCTTGAAGGCTGTAGATAACGGAACAGCATCCCTATGATTCTTAAATAAGCGAGGTCAAAATTCTACTTTATGATTGGGCAGATCAAGAGTAGATTTACAGATTTCAGCATCAAGTGCCTGTTCCTCAAAGAGGAAAAAAGATTATTACTTTAATATATGTAAAAGGCAAGCCCATATTGTACAAAGAAACACTGGATGCGGACAATCCTTTTTAATGCCATTCTGTTGTTTTCAACAGTATTCAGTGTACTGTTTCAATGCATTATAGTCACAGGGGATGTAATAACTAATATTATATTAATACAAAAACCCAATAATGAATCCACTTTGTACAGAGCAGCCACCACCACCTTTCTCCTGGATTCCCTTTGCTGTTTGTTGATCTGCCTTATAAGGAGGCCAACAGTGCCATCACCACAGATTTTTTCAAAACCCCACAATGCTGCCTTATATATTGAGTTCCATAGAATGTGGCATTTTTTGTACCTAATTATAAAATTTTGACCTGATACCTTTAACATGAGTTAACATAAATTACTTTTTTCGAAAAACTGACATTGAGGAAAGAGCATCAGAACTCATGTTCCAAATTTATTGAATCTGTAAGAAAATATTGAAAAGTAAAACCACTAAGTGAACACAATGGCATATGATTGAATTGAAATCAAAAGGCTTGGAATAACTAGTTTGTAGTGACCCAAGAACATATGTGAGAGTTCCTAGCAGCACTGAAACTATTCAGCACAGGAGATTTTTGTTAGCCTCTTCATGACAAGATAATTCTCAGTTCTGCATACAAACCTTTCGAATTCCTTTACCACCACCTCCCCAAGATGCTTTTATCATAGCAGGATAGCCAACTGCCTGGCAACTTGTAACTGCTTCTTCTGCTGTATAGACACAAGCTGCCTTGTACAAATCTTCAGGAATTGAATCTGAACAACTTTCAGGAGGTATCTTTACCTGCATACATGTAAATAAATGCACCCACAATGTTAGAGAGAGATGGTGAATGTATGCAAACATGCCCAAAACTAGTCATTTCCAAGTATCCAAAAAAAGATTAAAAACATTAACTCACATTAGAGCCACTCCATGGAAGAGTTGGCACACCAGCTGCTTGGGCAATCAATGAAGATCCAATTTTATCTCCAAGGGCTGCCATGGGTCCAGAAGGGGGTCCAAGAAATATTTTACCCCTGCTCATTAACGCATCAGGAAGTTCTGGATTTTCTGATGCATGACCCCAACCCGGCCAAACTGCTGAAACACTTGTAATTTCTGCTATCTGTGGAAAATAGAGGTTAAAAATAAACAATGGTTAATTTCAGTAAAATTCCAGATAAATAATCATAATGTAGGGAACAAATTGGCACATTTGGCACCACAATAGATTGAAAAACAAAAGAGTAAAGCGTCACCTCTTAGGCCATAGTAATTAAAAAATCTACCACTGTACAGCTTTAACATCTAAAGTAACAACTGCAGGAATTCATATGCTCTAAAATATGCTCCAAATACAAACTTTGGAAACTGTAACTTCATTTGCAACACAAACCTCTGTAATGAGCTGAACATTTGCATAGTTGTTATTATTGGTGCCTCCAGGCACTTCAACAAACTGATCAGCAATTCGAATATGCTCTGCATTGATCCTCATGTCTTCAGGCGTGGCCATAGCCACCAGTAGAATTGCTTTTTCAGTGCCAAATGTTTCATAAGCCCATGATCTAACACTACGCATAAATTTGACAGCTGCCATGCCATTGTTGGCAATCAGAATACTGTGGATTGGTTTATTTCCACCAAGTGCAAAGCAGAATTCATCTATTTGAGACAAAACTGCAGCAGATCTTACTGCAGTTTTTCCATTAGGAATTCCATTAGCACGAATTACTTCCCCCATGTTATTCTGTTTTTTGCCTTGCAGCCTGCAAAAACAAAATCATTCTGATCGCTAAATTGCACTTTATCTAACAAAGGGAATGACATATAGCACCATAACAATCATTTCAAATGTATATAAATTAATTAGAGCTCTAATTAAAAATCCAGCAACCAACATGTCAGGCTCAAAGTATCCATAACATTACAAACCAAAACAAAATTAAGCTCAAAAACTCAAAGCAAAGAGAAGAACAAACCACTATCCATTTGATAAAAAAATCAATTGAATTAATCAAAGGGAATGACATATAGCACCATAACAATCATTTCAAATGTATACAATTAATTAGTACTCTCATAAAAAATCCAGCAACCGACATGTCAGGCTCAAAGAATCCATAACGTTACACTTTACAAACCAAAACAAAATTAAGCTCAAAAACTCAAAGCAAAGAGAAGAACAAACCACTACCCATTTGATAAAAATATCAATTAAATTAATCAATGAGAGTTTTCAAAAGAATACTTTGCTATTGTATTTCCAAACTTTTGAACCACCTTGAGTGGCAGCAAGCTCCAAAACAACCACATGAAAGATATTATAAGGTGAAGAAAGCAAGAAAACAGCTGTGGAAGAGATTTTTATCAGTAAGTGAAGAATAACTATCCAATCTCAACTGTCAAATGGGGCAAGCTTAAGTGGTAAAAGCATTGTTGCTTCCAAAACGAAGCCCTATGTTCCAATCCCCAAGAGACATGATAAAGCATTGAATTGAGTAAAATACAACATCCAATAAGCTTGGTTAGGCATATCCAAATAGACAAGACTGGGTGAATATGAAAAAAAAAAACATTCAATTAAGGCATCTAAGGCAAAAATCACCATGCAAGGTATTTACTCTTTACCCAAAGAATAGAAAGCTATCCACCTGAACTAGTGACTGTAAAAATTTTAAGGAATTGAAGTCCACATGACAATTTGATGTTGTCTATATGTTATTCTCACAATGAAATCCTCGTTTCTTAGCATTCTGGATTTCACAATAATTATCAAGCCCTTCTTTGACACATAGCAATACCCAAGCTGAAAAGGTTGAATGCCCAATGGCATCCAATAGCCTAAAATTGCAGCAACTCCTGGATGAAAGAGTTTGATAGGTCTGTCTCAACATTATGATGACCTTAAATCATTTATCGATGGAAAATAATGTTGAAAAAAGGGAGGGAAGCAGAGCAAGAACTGATCTTATATGTCAAGGACAACTTACAGCATCCCTTTTATCTGATGCATGAACTTGACCCAGAATTTCTGTTAAGTCCACCATGGGTGTGAAAGATATCAAAAAGAACATCTCACACTAGAGCTAACTTAGATCATTTTGCTAAGTGCTGAATCAACTGATTCACAAGGCTTACTAGGGTGCTACAGGATGATAATACAATTGCCGTCACATGTCCTTACTTTCGCTATTGAAGTTGACTCGTCCATGAGGGAATCAACCTTTCAAACATCCATATTGGATGACAACACAGGAACTTTAGGAGCTCCGTTCGCAATTGGAGGAGTTATTAGCAAAAGGGTTCATTCGTTCAAGTGTTTCCCCTTGGGGAGCACCAGTGATATTCATGAAGAAGAAGGACAGTTCCCTTCATTTGTGCATTGATTACAGACAGCGAAATAAATTGACAGTGAAGAACCGGTACCCTTTGCCAAGAATTGATGATCTATTTGATCAGATAAAGGGGGCTAAGGTATTCTCAAAGATAATACCTAAAAGGTATTAATCACCTTGCTAATAGCAGCCTATATGGAAAATTTCAGAGTTTAGTCTCCAAATGCCTGCCCAGAACTGCCTTCCACTGACAGCACCTCTACATCTTTGCAGTTGCTAGAACTTAACATCCTAACAGCCAACAGAAACAAAGATTTCATTTCAATCCTAGACTATTTTTCACCTTGAAAAGGTAAATAATAATTAAATGATGCTTCAATTTTGACTTATCTTTGTTCCTTAGCCTGCCAATATGACTTACTAGTGACCAATGAACAAGAAAACTATGATTTGTTGAAAACTCTCTAGCCAAGGGGCGGGGGTCCTAGCTCAATTGGCTAAAGCATCCTGTTGCAGGCAAGAGGTCACAAGATCCAGTCTCCCCCCGTCCCTGTGATACCGGAGAGCATGTCGCACCAGCATCACCGGTCACGTGAAAAAAGTTTACCAAGTGCACTGCAGTTTATAGGAGGGGGGCTACTGGCCAAAGCATGGACAGGAGGAAGGTAACACAACAAGTTAAGATGAAAAAATGGCCATTACTGAACCTTCAGATATGACAAGCATAACCTGCAGGCTCTCACAGAGTTACCTGGGACACTGGTGCATTTGAACAGCAAGTTTCACCAGCCTAATGGGCTTCATACCATTCTATGTTAGAGCTTACAAATTCTTGGCATTTTCTTGCAATCCAAGTCAAGAATATATCTCTATTTAGCACTCTGGGTCATTCTTGCATGACAGATGCACCCTTTGTATTTCTAGATAGTTATGGCCTTTCCTAGTAAGGAGTTGACAAACAATTGCACTGACCAATAGCAGGCTTAAGGCTATTCCATTGCAAATTTATAAAGTGTACAAAACTTGAACTGTATGTGTGTGTGTGTGTGGTGAAACAACAAGGTTCCCCTGTTCCTGCAAGGGGAAATCATACATGCAAGAGGCATACCGACTAGACTGGAACCTACAAAATCACCTTTACCTTCACCATAATTATCATACACTTAAATTCATTCATATCCCCTTTTAGAAGTTTAGCTCATTCTTGCTCATGTTTGGGTGGATAAGTAAGAATTGAAAATGTGACCACTGACTTACTATTGCCACCCAATTATCATTAGAAAAAATGAGATATCTTCTTTGAACCGAGTTCCCTTCACAGTGTCACACCAATTCTCACTATACTTGCAGCATAGCAACTCCAGTGCAAGCACAAGGAAAGTGGATACCTTGTTGAAGAGACTGGTTTGATATTTTTGTCAAGAACGCATAATCACAAGTGTGAAATTTTGAGTTCCATTCTATTCAGTGTTCACACACACGGACAGAAGCAAGACCAAGAAGACTAGCCAATTCAGATATGCTAATCGCTCTTAACTTTCATCCAATTCCCTATGTCTGAAGAACCAATTAACGTCATTTTCTTGACTGTATTGGAAATTACAATCCACGCATAGAGAGAGAACTTGATGGTCTTATCATGAAATGGGATTACACACAGGACTGTTATATGAAGCCGATCCAATTTATTAACAGCAATATAATTTCCACTCCACTTCACTAAAGTCACTATCTTTCATACATGTCCACTATGCCTTAAAACCCCATGAACGAGACATCTACTCAGCTCTGCTGAAAATTGCAGTTCAAACGTCTAGAGAAACTGAAGATTCGACCATTAAAAGTGCAAGTTGTTCGGTGTTAGAGCAACTCATCTAACATGAATAGGTTCTGAGTTTGGATCCTCATAAACTAAAATTTTCAACAGACTCAAAGTTTGATATTTTGGTTAAGATTGTATGTCCACAGAACCAGGACTAAGTAAACTTTATTTAAATTCCATCCAGCGTATCCCCTATGTCTCAGTAATCCATAAGCAAGATGTCCACTCAAACTCTATTGGAAATTACAACCCATCCTTCTTGAGAGAGCCTGACGATCCCACCATGAAATGGTCCATTAGCTCACTGGCAGACCAACTCATAGACAGGGCATAGGACTTGGGTTTTTAATCCTACCAATCCAAAATTCTACACGAACTCACGGCATTGGAAATGGAGATGCCTTGAAGTAATCAAGTTCCACTTGATGGACGCGCTCCATCCTCCGCCCACCCCATCCTCCTCTTGCCGCCTTAAAAAATAAAAATGTAATAAAACTAAAAGTGTTGTTTCCGAAAGTGAATCCTCAAGTAGAGCATACAACAAGCCAAAGGGGAATACCATCAAAGCAGATGCATTGTCTTGGGACAAAAACAAGAAGATAAGAGATAAAATAGATGACATTTTTCTCAAGCGGTGTCGGATATTACCTCAAAACAAATACATATGAGACCTGCAGTCCGCAAACCCGCTTTTGTTTCTACTTCCGAAAAGTTCAGGAACAAGAACACCCAACTTAGAAGGCCAAGGGATCACTGGCATTTAAATATCTCTTTCTGTGGGTTATATGAAATAACAATGGGAGAAACACCGAAAATAAACATGAGGAGTAGGATAAGTCCACACCAGTTTGATAATTGGTTGATCATGCATTTACTGGACTATTAGAAGGGATGGTAGAAGCATTAATGAGGTGTGAATGAAGAAGACCAGTAGGAGGCCCCCGCGTGAGCCAGCTGCCTAGCCAACTCAGCACTATTGAACCCATCAATTTTGTAGTAGCAGCAGCTGCTCACAACTACCTTCCTTAAATCACCCAGCTTCCTTTCTTCTATGACTCCCCACATCCACCTCCTCCTCAACGTCTCTGCCTGCCAGTCTCATTAGAAAATCAAATTTTCGTGTGCAAACAAAACTGGGTAAATCAAAAATTTGTGGGGATGTGATGTTTGCGACAATGAAAGTTACAAATTTGATTTGTCTCAATGTCTCGGTACAAATATATTTTTACTGTTCTTCGATTATTTTTTCTATTAATCAATATTTTACATAAAATTTGGTGTGGGCAGGGTGAGGGTGTTACAGATGCACAATTTGTGTGATGCAAAAGAGGGGACAAATGCTGTTTATGGCCACTTGACTTTGTTAACAATTTTGATTCGATTGAATAGAAGTTTGAGCATGCATGGGCTTGTGGGTAACTACCAATAATATTCCTTCATTAGAATATGAAATGTGTGTGCATATGGAAACTAGGTAGGTGAGGTGCACGCCATCCTTACCTTACCTTCTCTTGCAATATATGTTATTTATGTTATTTCTTGTATAGAGTTGTGTACTTAGTTATTAGATCACCAAACCTATGCAAATCCCACCAACCCTTCTTACTTCTTCCACCTTATGATCTTTATTATTTTGATTTCACCTCGTTACTCTTCGGACCATGTGTCCTTTTATCTTGTCATTTTCCCATAATGGCAAATGGGATACCTGGTAGGTGTTCTAATTTTCCTTCCCCAACTGATATAGTGTTACTAAATAAGAAGAAAGAGACTACTTTATGGGTGAATTGATTTTTGATAAGAGAGTCCCTCTTATATGTTTATTTAGATTGATTTATGTAAGTTTTGAATTAAGTATAGAGAATAAATAAGAATGTATTTTATTATAATGATAATGTTATTATAATTTATAGATTGAAAATAAGTTATAGAAAATTAGAAGGTTGAAATTATGATCATTATATTATATGATCACATTTATTTCCTTTTTTTCATATTTTTTTATAAAATTTATCTTCAAAATTTTCTTTGTTAACATAATTTATATGATAAAAAAGTTATAATTTCACAACAATTCAAAATTAATAAGTGCCAGGCACTAGTTAGTACTTGTCTTTATAGTATTGTAATTATTGTTTTCTATATTTGAAAAAAAGAAAATGTGAGTATTATTAATGTGAATAAAAATAAGAGCTGTAATTTCTGTCAAAAAGTGCAAGAATAGTCCTATTTTGATTTGTTGTGTTTGCTATGTTTTAGCAACAGTGTTGATATTATAAAAACTTAATAGTAATCTTGAAATTTGTCAAATGGTGACATGTAATATTATAAACAAATTGTTGGAATAATATGTTAGGCAATCTATTGATAGACCTAATCAAGGATACTTATGAGCATGATATAATGATTTTACTCTAAATGAGAACAATGGCATGGGTACATTAGGTCACATCATCATTTGTAGCATGCTCATCTAGGATTGCATCAAAAATAAATTCTTGCTTTTATGCAGGTATGTATTGATCTTTGATATTTAGAAAAGTGGAGAGCATCAATGAGAGATGGAATATTTTATGATTTTGTAAAGGCATGAAATATTTTGTAATTTTGTAATTTGTTATGAACTTTTTTTTATATGCATTTATAATTTTTGTGAAAATTTAAAAAGATAAGACTCAAATGAATGTGAAATCTATTAGAATTTTAAAGGTTTATAATATTAGAAACCATACAAAACTTAAGATAGGACTTCTAATATACAATCAATTTCTTTCTTTCTGACATTCACTTATGCATCCATATTTCATTGCAGTCATCTATGTATGACCTAGGTCAAGATAACTTGTGTGTGCTCAATCATCAAACGATTTCATTACCCTAAACAAAATCTAAGACCACTATTCACCTAGATCATTGCTAAATTTATACCAATATTACAGTTCAAGACATCATGGTGATGAAGACCTAAGTTTGACCAAGAATCATTGCTTGTTGGTTAATTTCTGCAGTTATCAAAAACATAAAATAAATTTTAATTAAAAATATAATTCTATGATCCTCGCAATGAAACGGAAATAAATATTAAAATGTTAATTTTAGAAACAAACAAACACATCCATCCTCACAGTTACCAAAAAGTTCATGCCATCTTCCAAGGCATGCTTTAATCATAAGTTTGTTCATTTTAAATAGTCAATTATGGCATCCACAAAATCATATACAACATCAAACTGTTCAAATACAAATCTCAAGTACGAAGCCATTTGCAAGGTTAAAAAGAGGGTGCCAAGTGGAATCACTTCTATACCTTTTAGACAACTTCAAAAAAATTACTCATTCAAACCTTGAAGAAATTAGAGAGAAGCAATGAAAAAGGAAGTACACTAAAAAAATTAAGATAGATTTATGAAATTAACCCAACAGAGACTAAGTTATATTTGTAGAATATTGAATAAAGTGTAACATAATTTCAAAATTAGAGTTACTTTTGCATGCATAAAGTAAACCTATCTATCTAACGTGCATAAGCATTAATTCAAGTTTATAGGAATCAAGTTCCCTTGGTATAGGATCACATAATCATATGTATTATTTTTCCCATCATTGTTGCATTAAACCTCATAAAACAGAAGATGAGTGCAATTGCAAAGCAAGCAGAAATCCAAATGAGAACAGTGAGAAAAGGAGGGCACAGTAAAATAGTGTCACAAATTACAAGGAATTCATTTTTGGCTTATGATAGATCACAAAGTGTGTCCCAAAACATTGATTAAGCAGACGTACTTTCAAGCCCCATTGACCCACTTTGATCACTGCTAAACGGTAGTACAATTTCTTGCTTTCTAGAAGAAATAATTTATGAGAAATGCAAACAAGAATCTGAGAAGGACCACTGATGAAAGAAAATTGCATAACAACGATACTAGAAATCACAAGGAATTCTCAAATGATAATGACAATTTAATTCCTTATGATAATATTGCCTTATTTTTATTGGCAAAAATTTATTGATGAATGTTGAACTATTTGATGTTTAAGAATAGTTTTTGAAAGCTAATGATTTTCATGGAATCAAGATTCAAGGAGATAAACCTCATTTCAGCCTAAGGGAGTTGATGACAAGCAAGAAGTGGAATTGCTTATAGAAGGTAAATCAAGAAATATCAAACAAAAATGTCGGTGCCTCTTGAGGCAAAAGAAAATTATCAATTATATTGGCTTTATAGGAAGAGACCACCCATCCTGTTCTTATAGTAATCAAAATTGATTTTTGTAAAGAACAAGCAGTTAAAATAGCACTTCCAATCAACCCCATTTCAGCCTAGGGGAGTTCATGACAAGAAATAAGTAGAATTTCTTATAGAAGGTAAATCAAGAAATATCAAATAAAAATTGAGTTGGTGCCTCTTGATGTAAAAGAACATTGTCAATTATATTGGCTTTATACGAAGAGACCTCCCATCTTGTTCGTATACTAATCAAAACTGCACTAAAATTAGCACTTCCAATCAAACACATAATACCAGAAAAACACAATTTGTAAAAAGTGAGCTTATTTCGATAGTAGTTTTGTCAACAAGGCATTAGTTTTTCGATAAGCCTTTCTTAGTTATCAGCAAGTTGGGAGATTTGAGAATCGAGGCAGTAGTTCAAAAACGTGATGTTCTTCCGATGATAGTTGTGTCGATTAGGCATTAATTGAATCTTTTGGGAACCGAGGAAGTGCTTTAAAAGATGAGGTTCTTGCGATGAGAGTTTTTCCAATAAGATGTTAGTTGCAGCTGTTTTTGAAACGAATTAGGCCTTGTTATTGATACATCAGAAGAATTAATTCCTAAAATTAATGACTTGATTGTGCCATAATATTATAACCTTAAAAATAGCTCTAATTTTAACCCTAACCCTAATCCTAGCCCTAACCCTAAGCCTGATTGTAATTCAAACCCTAACTATAAGCCTGACTATAATTCAAACCCTAATTGAACTCTAACCCTATCTCTAATTTGAACCCTAACCCTAACTGTAACTTTAATTCTTAACCTAATTCTAATAGTAACCCGCCTTAATTTTAACCCTAATTGTAATAGGAATCCTAATCCTAACTCTTACCCTAACCCTAATTCTAATCATAACCTTGATTGTACTCTGGCTATAACCTTAATTTTAAGTCTAACAATAATCCTAATTCTAACCCTTACCTTAATCCTAATTCTAACTATGATTTTAACCCTAACCCTAACCCTAATCCTAACTCTAGCCCTAACCCTAACCCTAACCCTAATTCTAATGCTTACCCTAACTCTAATTCTTACCCTAATTCTAATAGTAACCTAATTAAAAGAATTTTGAACATTTTGAAATCCATATTATTTTTTTTGATGTTTTTTTTAACTCATGCTTTTAATTTAAAAATTAATTATTTAACTATGATTTAACCCTAACATTATGTTTTCTTTTCTAAGTTTATTAATGTTTTCTACCACTTGACTAATATAATAGTTTTAAAAAAATAGTTTACATACCGATTTTTTATATAAGGAAAAAGGATGCCCATTTTAACAACTTGTCCCTTCTAACCGTTGTATACATTATTTGTTTATCCTATTTATGTTACTTATGAATATATATTATTTGTTTATATTTTGGGTGTTTTAAAATTTTAAAATATAATAGATGATATAATTTGACTTGTTATATTTTAATATAGTTCTCTATATACTATAACATTTTTATTTATAATAATATATCATCTTATTATGATATTTTGTTATAGAAATATTTATTAATTTAGAATATTTTAAAATATAAATATAAAAGATCTTTTTAGAATTTTTATCTTCAAATATTTATAGAAATCAATTTAGGTTAAGATATTGGAAATCTTCTCATCATAAACATAAAGTTCATTCTGATTCACTTGGTGATTTTGTTGTACCAACCACAATCTACTAAATAATTTTTCATTTAGTTAATTTCCCTCCTTCATTTAAATTTGAATTTTTAATTCAAATTTGTCACATTTCTCCATAATCTTCTAACTACCTCTAACTCATCCTCCACCTCATCACATGTCACACAATTTCATTTATTCCTAATTTTTAAATTTGGAATATTCACTCCAACCTCTCAACCTCCTAACCTCTTTGGGGACACGTGGCTCCTTCCTTCAATTGATGCTCTTTGACACTTGAAAGATTTCCCCTTCCAAATGGAGCAGCCTCCATGGATTCCTCTAACCTCTTTGTGCTCTATCGTTGATCCCCCAGGATCATGATCTGGACCGTCCATCCTTGCCACCTCATCCCAGGCTTGGAAAAATCTATAAAAAGGAGCTCATCCTACAACTTTTCAAGGAGACAATTAAGATAAACTTATGCTGGAGAAATTGAGATCGATTGAGAGTAATTGAGAGTTTGCATTTTCATATAGTATACTTATCATGGCATTTTTACTTTGGATCATTTTAGTATTGTATTAGATTTCATTGTTTTTCATAGTATTTCATTAGAATTGCATCATTAATCCTAGTATCATCATACATAGCAGCACTTTTCTCTTCCATTCAACATTTAAACTTCAAAAATACAAAGATATAGTGATGTAGGCATGTAGTTCACATTGCACAACATCTTCTCATTTCTTAGGTTGTCATCTTTGTAGATTCATGTGCAACACTTAACTAGATATGAGAGCATGAATTCAAAGGTCCTTAAGACTAGAGAACCATGGAATGATTTGAAAAGATAGCAGTAGCAATTTGGTTTTGTTACTTCAATTATTTTTATGTAAGACATTTCATGGATATGTGTGTTGGGTTTTAAATTATTATTCCCTTCTCCACTATTTTACACCACACAATTAGAATTGTGATAGATTTTTTATTCAAAAATGCATTGTTAAAACCATTTTCCTCTTGGTGGTTGCCACTCAGCATTAGCATTGTTGTGTTTCATTTATACTTAAAAAGTAAATTTGTAGCTATTAATTCTCATGATATTTTTACTTTTCAAATTTATTTTTGATAACGAAAAGTAGGTTTTGAAGGGACCCCAAAACCCTTTACAATAGAAAAATCTACAAGAAAGACTAAACCAATAAATCCCGTGGCCCAAAAAGACCAAAATGTTGACAAAAAAGGTTAACCATGAAACCCGTTAGCAACCCTAAAGCAAAACATCATCAACAAGGCTGACCAAGAAAAAGAAACATCAAAGCTACAACATTTTTTTTAGAACATTAACCGAGGCCAAATTTTCCTCAATGACCCCATCATGCATCTCCATCACATCCTTGAGCTCCTCAAACAAAATAGCAGCTCACTTCTTGGTCTTGCTCCTCATTCTCAAACACGGGCCAACACCCACATCCTTCTCCACAGTTGGAGCAGTATCCTCATTCTTCTCCACCAGATTTGAGCGATTCACATCCTCCATGGCCTTTTCAATATCACCCAGCTCTAGGGAATTAACAGTCCATTTCAAGGATTTCTCATTTAAAACAGAGAGGCCTAGCAGTTGATTTCAAGGAATTATTACTAATGTTAACCATAGTCTTCAAATCATTAGACAACTTACTAATTCTATCCTCAATGTTAACAAATCTCTCCTCGAAAGTCTTTTGGACCGCCAATTCCAGGGATGTAATCCTCTCCTCATGAGTATTACCAAGATGGTCAACATCCACAACAAGTTTATCAAGCATAACATTCATGGTTTTAACCTTACCTTTAATCAACCATTCCTTCTGATTACTATGCACCAATGCCACACAAACATCTTGCCAGTTCTTAAGCTAGATATTGAGCTCCTTAACTTTCGAGAAAATCCATTTAACCAGTGAAAGCAAGTTGCAAATTCTATCCTCTGCCATCCTACAAAACATTCCCATGTTAACGTCATTCCAATTTACAAGTGGCACGACTTGAGAACCAACATTCTCGATGGGGTCCTCCTGAGCCTCCTCTTTATCCTCCATTTCTTCCTCAACATGGGAATCCTCCACTTCAATCACCTCAACTTTAACCTGATACTTATCTGGCATATTCACCAAGTTCGCCAGAATTTACAACTTCTATGCCTTCACAACACTCCCTTTAACCTGCTCAGTGCCAATAGGAGAGTCTAGAGTAACTTGGTTAGGGTCAACCCCCTTAGAACACACCAACCCACATTCCCCTGAACATTAACCCCCATAGGCTGCACGGACCCTGGGAGTCCTTTACCAATGCCATGACTATCCTCCAAAGCATGGAAAAAATCCAAATCACCCACCTTACTGGAACTCAGGGTATGTTTAACATCATAAACAAGGGACTCCTCCACAACTTTAGACACCTCCACCTTCCGCTTGACAAAAATCTTATCTTTCTTGGGGCATTTTTTCTTCCCCTTCGCACTCTTCTTCCTAGATGACACCATAGCTTCCATCAATTCATTATCCATTTCATAGCCCTTGGACCAAGATTCATAAGCCTTAGAGCCCTCCATAGACTCATTATCCTCCTCTGACATCTCAAAATTAGAATCCTCATCCTCAAAATTCCCTTCCCATTCCGCCACCGAATCACCAGTCACATATCTAGAATTTTTTGCACCCTTTTTATGGGTCAGAGTCTTAAGAGAAATAGGGACCAACCTCATCTTTATGTGTTCAAACATGAGGTTCATAAGGCCTTCATGGAGAATAGCCTTCTTGGGGTTCTTCCGATGATCCTCAATACTATTCTCCATCGATAATAGAAGATAAAAAGGAAACAAAACTAGAGCATTGTGGCGAAAATGATTCAAAAGCATGAAATGATATCCATAAATTATAGAAAACCTACCCTCCAAGGTGAAGTAATGCATAATGGCTAGAGCTATATCCCTCCAAAGCGGCTTGAGAGATTTGCGAGCATACCCACCACTACCAACCAACCCGAGCTTCTTCTTCTCATCATATTTAAAGAAATTAACAAGGGCTTTCTTAGCCACACCTCTGTCTCTATAAAATTTCCTTCCAGTGGAAGGAAGACCATTCACCTCAACATTGAAATCCTCATTAATATTAAACTCCACACCTTTGTATTACAAAATTCTACTGCTCCACCCTTAAAAGAAAACCTCTATCACTTTAGGGTTTGAACCTTGGAGTTTTAGCAAATAGGAGCTTACCCCACCCTTTTCCAAGTGCTCCCACACAAATTCATTACTCTGAAACTCCTCACAAGATCTCGGCTGCACTCTGCAACAAGATCCTCCCATGGCGACATGTAGCGAACAACACTCCACCAACACCTTAATTTTCTGCATAGACATGATTAGGAAAACTAACCACAAAACAATGCAAATGAAACCCACAAGCGTGTGAGCCAACCAAACCAAGTACTGCCAAACCTACACAACTAGACCATAATTTCATGAATATAAAAAATACAATTATGAGAAGAGTAGGTCTAGGACTCTACATGCAAAAACCAACTTAGAACGAAATAAAAGAGCCTTTCCCCTAGCTTTACCACCTTAATGAAATGACAACTGGTCATTATTGGAAATGATCTTAAGGTTAAGTGGCAAGGATTCATATAACCATCCCAATTATTTTGAGCCACCACTCCCAAATCAGCTAACCCATCAGCCAACGAGTTAGCTTCCCCAAACACATGCAAAATTCTAATCTCATCAAATGAATTAATGATGGATAGCCCATCAGCCAACACTTTTGAAATTAGCTAACCCATCAGCCAACACTTTTCAAATTCGTTGCTTTAAATAACTAAATTAATTTACATGTTTTGTTTTGGGAATCTATATAATTTCATTTTTATTTATTCTTATGAAAACTTCAAATATTAGTTTTGAAAATTTTATAAAAGCATTTGTTAATGATCATTCTTGAAATTGTTTTAAATATTCTTCAAAAATTAACTCTTGTCAAATGTAAATTAAACTTATAGTATTCTGAACATTCTCAGAGAAATATCCTATGCTATATTTAAATAAATTTACATACTACTATAGGAATCTATTGTTGAACCCAAAAACTTAGGTTATAACTACAAGAATCTATTGATTAACCCAATAAAATTCAATAAAAATTGATCATAGTGAGTTCTTTTTGTATATTATATTTTTTCCAACTATACTTAACCCTAAAATAATTTTAACTTTGTTATAAAAGTTAAAAACAAACTCTATTACCGGCAAGAAATTTTATTTAAATCCATTTAATGAGAAATATTTATGTATCTAATAAAGAAGATACACCTTTATATAAAGAAAGGGTTAGAATTGTATAACTAACTAAATAATTTAAAATTAATAATGCTTCCTCTTAGATTATGATATAAATAGAAGAAATAAATACAATTGAAAATAAGGAGGAATTTCATTATGTTTTATGTTTATCCTTACAGTAACAAAAAGTGTTTTGAATCATATTTTTTAATGAACAAAGAACATAGTAAAGCCTGTTTGTTGATTCATAATGAAGGGTTAGTATCCAATACAGATGAAAATGGTGCATAAGTTAATATATACTATTTTCAAATTATGAGGTTATAGTTACATGTAATATTACAATATTGAATTTGTTTAAAGCATTTTGCAGAGAAGACAATGGATTTATAGAGGAAAATTTTAAAATCTATACAAAAATTAAGTCTGAACCGAGATTACCTCTAAGAAGGAAAACTTACAAAATTTGGACGTTTTAAATGGAACCTGCATTAACTTGGGAGACATATTTATATATTGAGTGCTTTGTTTGAGTCATTTGGACCAACTTTCACTAAGCAAAAAGGAATCTCTTTTGTATGGCCAATAGGAATTACAATACTGCTAAATACCATCAATTAATAAGATTTACTATTCAATATAAGATGTCTTGGCTCCAAAATACGCATCTAACAGATATAGAATAATTGATATGCAAAGAAACAGAATAACTGATGCAAAGCCAAAGATGCAATACACTGATAATAAACATCTGGAATGGTTGCTATGCTTTAGACTTCTCCTAAAAATTTTGAGCACTACATAAATGAGGAAAACAATGGAATTCCATCTAAGAACATTCCACACACCATGATGTTGATTTCCAGTCCCTGTGCACTTCATGTCCTGGCAACCACAAAACCTGTAATTATACTTTAGTGGGTTATTTTCAAATAGGAAGAGGGAATGTGCCCAATTATCCAAATGTTTTTATCAAACTTCACATTCCATTATTCACTATTACATGAAATTTCATATTACTTTTTGAAGAAAACATTTCTGAGAAAATATCATTTAATATCTAGGATTAACTCTATGAAAGCAAGGAATTAGATGTCCAAAACTATTATACAAACAAATATATATTAAGATTGACCTTCAAAGGGATATTAGAATTATAGATGTACAATATTCGCAACAATTACAATTCAATTCTAGTAAAAGTAGACAACATTTAACAAGGAAAATACTACTAGCAATCCTACATTCCATATGCAATGTTCTCGAATTTCTTACAAAGCCTCTCATGTGAGAACTACACATTATGAAATAGGAATTACTTAAATGCAACTTACTCAGGAAGGCCCAAAATTATTCAAGGTAATGTTTATCAAAAATACTAAAATTCATTTCTCAATTTGTATGGTTATAACTATCTGCTTGATCATTGTATTCTATACATTGTACAATGACTCTAGAAACCCTAAGACTTTGTAAGGAAAACTGCTTCAAAGACTAGATAAATGTCATGGTTTTAAGTCAAACGTCCTCTTGTACAAGACTTCAGATTGTAATCAAACCCAAAACTTTAAACTCTAATTAAACAAAAAAAATTGAATAACTTTGAATAAGGCACACCCAAAACTTAAAACTCAAAATAAACAAAAAAAAATTGAATAACTCTGAATAAGGCATAACCATCCCTATCTTTTTCAATTGAATGGATACTGGCATACTTTCTGCTTCTATTTTTTTAATCTCCAAATTTACCCATATAGAATTGACAATAATACTTAGGTTATCATAGTGCCCAATCGATCTAATCGTGATAATTACTCTTTTATGAACAAGAGCTGGTGTGGAATTTTTGAGATTATGTTGCTTTATTAAAAAAAAATGTAAAATACACTTAAAGGTCTAGTAGGTAAATTAACTAAAATTTGAATCTTAACTATCTTGATGGTAAGATCCCTAAATTACTATTGTGACATATCTCAATGGGTGCCCGGAGTGCAAAAGTAACTATTTTTCATTGGTTGATAGCTAAATCTAGCAAAGAACATGGCATAGATCTCTACTTACAATTAATATTCACTTAAAATGGAGTTGAATAGGCTAGAAAAAAACTTGTTGACTTCTTATCAAATGTGTGTACTTCCATTGCTATATATGTGCAATAGAGATTAGAAGCAGGAGGCCCACCCAAATGGGTTAATAACAAGAATGCCAAATCTTGAATGTCTCATAATATTGTTATCCTGGAAACAAAATTCCCATTTTCTAAGGAGCACTTCTTTAAGTAATTTAAACAGGATCACATACCTTCCCATAAACACAAAAGTTAATATAGCATTAAAAAAGCAAAAAAAGTATGGCTATGACCACCAAATACTAATTGATACAAGCATGGATGAAATCTAGGATTTCAGTACTGGTTCATGCCATAACAATATCATACAACACCGCTCAGAAAGTGTAAGAACATAAAAGAGAAGATATATGCCTTCAACTCTTTGTAGCACAAAGATAGTGATTTTGTAGAGCATAAATGAAAAAACTAAACCTAATGAATATGTGACTTAAATTCCCTATAATAAAAAGGGAGGTAAAAGGGCTTATGAAGAATTTGGTTCATAAGCCCTCCTAAAACATCCATTCATGCAAAGCAAATAAACTTAAATCCAAACGTGTTGCATGACAGATCGATAAGAGGAAAAAAAACTTAGGAACGACAAAGTGGGTGTTGGGCAGAGCGAGAGAGACTACTTAGCGAGAAGAGATCAAATTGAATTCCAAAGAAGTGGGTGATAATGGCCCTTCCCAAACCATAACTACCCAAAAATACAGAGGAATAGCCCCTTAATATTGCCTGTTGGGAGGACCTAAAAATTTAAAAGTGCATGGAATTATCCAACACTTTCGAATGCTGTAGAGTATTCAATCCTCTAAAATTGTAGATGAGAGGCTACTGGTAATTTGACCTTGGGAGATTGGCCCTTGGATAGATTGTTGAACAAATCCATCTCCTTCCTAAAGAAAAACCCTATTCGTGAATTCCAATATAATGGAGACAACAGTAAAACCAAAAGCAGTTAAAATCTCTTGTTTGAAGCAGTTAAACTTACTAGTAAATCTCTTGTTTGAAGTGGTAAAATCCGTTCTTGATTTTATCCACAAGATCGAACTCACCAGCCTGGTTTTCATTGGTCGTGTTAACAATGATCTTTGCTTGCAATTATTTTGTGATTTCCGCAATATTCTTAGCAACAACAAAGAATAGGCTAGGCTCTCACATGTAATTGAAAACCCACACAACATAAATTCATGAAATACTTTCTCATTAGTATAGAAAAACATATTTGAAAAATAGTTTTTCTTCAATTGAATTGGTTGGAATTGTCCAAATTGGAATAACTTTCATACCCGTACTAGTTTTACTGAGCACGTTCAACCCAGCAAGCAAGACCTCCCTTTTCATTTTCCACTATTATCGACACTACTGTAATGGAAGCATATTAATTGCCCTTATTGGGTGAAATTTCCCTACCAATTAGATGGAAGAGAAATAATTTTTCAAAAATGTTTTGTTATAAAATTGGCATCTATACATTGGAAATAGCTAAATATTTTTTAAATAGAAAAACTATTTCAGTTCTCATTGGTTGGAAGAAGAATTATTAATAACTAGTTAAGAACAGGCCTTGCCTATGGTTTCCTTGATAGAAACTAATAAATGCAAGTTTTGTTAATTATAGTGTTTTAGTATTATTAATTAGTTTTTTTGCGTGACCTAACCTTAACCCAAACTCTAACCCACACCCTAACTCTAACTCTATCCCTAACCCTTACCCTAACCCTAACCTTAGCCCTAACAATAAATTCTAAACCATTATCCTAATCCTAGACCTATCTCTAACCCATGGTTGTAACACTATCTATAACTATAAACCTAACTTTAAAACCTGAATTATTAACCATAATCATAACCCTAACATTTACCTAACCCTAACCCTAACTACATCCTTAATTGTAACCAGAAACCCTAATCTTAATCTCATCTCCAGTCTTAACCATAATTGTAACTCTAAACCTAACCCTAAACCTTAAATCCTAATCTAATCCTAATCCTAACCCTAATTCTCATAATCTTAACCATAACTCAAACCATAATATAAAATAAAAATATTTAAATATCTAATCTAGAAATATTAAATTCTTTTAAAAACTGATTCTATTAATTTAATTTAAATTTTGAAATGTTCATATCTTTGATATAAATTAATGTTATGCATTTTGATAAAAAAATAAATTTTAGTTTCTAAATTTTAAATTTGAATAATAACAAATCAAAAAAATTAATGACAAAAATATAATACTATAATGTTGTTGGCAAATAGCTATTTCATGGTGACCTTTAATTGCATGGAAGATCATAATAGAGTTTTCAAAGGTGTGTCTTATTTCCACAACCAAATTGGTTTATTTATTAAACCCTGGCAAGTGGGTTTTGATCCTTTTGAGGAGCTCCCGAATCGGGTTCCGGTGTGGGTGCACCTCCTAGATTTCCAATTGAATTTTGGCGCAAGGACATATTGCATAGGGTTGCTTTGTTGTTGGGAAAACCAGTGGGTCCTTCACAACAAACTCAAGATAGAAAGGTAATAAATTTTGCTCGCATTTGTGTTGAGATTGATTTAAATAATCCTCTCCTAGATTCTTTGGAAATTCGTGCGGGTTCATATTCTTGGGTGCAACAACTTGATTATGAGACATTGCCCTTTAGGTGTCATCTTTGTCATGAATATGGCCATCTACAAAGAAGATGCCCGAAGTCTAAATCTTTTGAATCTCATACTTCTCAGCCTCCCTGTAATCCTCTGAAGGTCAACAAAGGCAAGGGCTCAATCCCTGGTGAGGTGGTAGGTGCAGAGGGTTTTAATCTTGTTAAGGCTCGTAATAGGAACTAGGGTCAAAAGGGGACTCTCAAGGAGCGTCAGGATGGAGACGCCTTTAATATATTTGAGGTTCTAGATGATCTCAGGCAACAAGAGGTGAATCTAGGTATGACGCTTGTGGATCATGGTGTTTCAGAAGGGGTTCAAGAAGGTACTATCCAAGATTACAATTAGTCTTCTCAGGAGGCCGGTGCTTTGCAAATGGAAACAAATCTGAGTTTGGTGGTTCATGGGAGATGCGAGCCTCTAGTGGATACGAAGATGGGGGAGGGAGAGATCTCTACTCCATTGGTGAAAGTGGGGTTTGATTCGGTAAAGGGTAGCAAGGCATCTCCTTCGTTGGGAATTCTTCAGAAAGACCTAAAGAAAGGGTTGCTGAGAAGTCTTCCAAGGTTGGGAGAAAAAAGGACTTGGAGAAAATAAAGATGATGGGGAAGAATTTGGTGGAGTCTGGATTGGTTAAGACCCTAGATTCCCATTTTTCTAACCCTCTGAAATGATCGTCCTCTCTTGGAATGGAAGGGGCTTGAATAGTGGCCCTCAAAAAAATGTTGTTCATGAGTTGGTGAAAATTCATTCTCTTGATGTTCTTTTTTTATAGGAGACTAAGTTATTTGCTGAAAGTATGATTGGTATGATGCCAAAGCTATGGGGGTGGGGTGACTGCCAGTGTGTTGGAGCTCAGGGTAATGTAGGGGGTGCGGCTTGCTTGTGGAACCCATTGAAGATTCATCCTCTTTGGTGGATTTCTTCCAGTTCTTCCATATCTATGGCTGCTTCAAGTTTAGAGTCAGGGGAAATTATTCTTCTCTCAAACATCTATGTGCCTACTGATTTTCCTGATAAGCAGTTATTGTGGTCTCATATTAATTCCATTCAGAGCCTTGATCCTTTTCTACCTTGGATTATTGTGGGTGATTTCAATGCCATTATTGAGTTGGATGAGAAGAAGGGTGGTATTGCAAGATTGGAGCCCTCTACTATCCTTCTTTGTGATAACATATCTACCTTGAATTTGGTTGACATTAAGCCCTGAAATGGCCAATTTACTTGGAACAATAGGAGAATGGGAGAGAATTGTATTGCCAAGAGACTTGACCATTTCTTGGTTTCTTGTTCCTGGATTGGAGGATGGTGGTCTACTTGCTTTGAGATTTTGAGCTAGAGGGGCTCAGATCACTAGCCTATTAAGTTATCTGCTACTTCAGCGTGTGTTTCTCAATCCCCTTCTTTCAAGTTTTAGCTTATGTGGTTAAGAGATTCTTCTCTGCAAGAGTATATGGCTAACTGGTGGCGAAGGGGAAGACCTGCTTATAACACTGCTATGTATTCTTTTTCCAAACTACTGCAATATGTGAAATATCAACTCAAAAGGTGGAACTTGTAGTGCTTTGGAAATATTTTATGCTAAGGTTGTTGCTCAAGCTGACTTGGATGTTATCACTCGAGAGATAAGGAAGGTTGGTCTATCTAAAGATTTACTTAGGGAGGACGCTAGGGCTTTGAAAGCTCTGGAAGAATGTGAGCTATAAGAGGAAATTTATTGGAAACAAAAGGCTCACATTGAGTGGTTACAGGAGGGAGACAAAAACATTGTGTTCTTCTTCAATTTGTTGAAAGCCAAGAGACATGGTAATTCCATGCTTGTTCTTGTGAATGACAAGGGTGACCATTTATCTTCTCTACAGGACAGGTCTAAAGAAGCCACATATTTTTTTGCTTCATTATTTAGAGAGGATTCCCAAGATGGTTTGGTGGAGGAAAACCGTGTATTGTCTTGTATCCCCTCCTTGGTTAATGAGGAGATGAATGACCATATTTTGGGTGGTATCTCAATGGAGGAATTGGAGGCTACTATTTTCCAAATGAAGAAATGAAAAGCTTTGAGCCCTGATGGCTTTTCGATTGAATTTTATCAGGAATTTTGGGATATCATTAAGATGGACCTATTGGAGGTGGTCTAGAAGTCTCAGAGGAACAAGTAGATGTTGTGATCTTTGAACTCTACCTTCCCTACTCTCATTCCCAAATGTGAGGGGGTGGATCAACTAAGTCAATTTAGGCCTATTTCCCTTTGTACTGTGGTGTATAAAATTATCTCTAGGTTGATTGCTAAAAGGTTGAAGTGTTGGCTTAGAGGGCTTATCTCTAAGGAACAAAGTGGTTTTGTGGAGGATCGAAAAATTCTTGATGGGGTGGTCATTTTTACTAAAGTTATCCATTCTATGGCTTCCTTGAAAGAGAAGGCTATGTTTATCAAGTTGGATATGGAAAATTCCTATGATAGAGTTAAGTGGTCTTTCTTGCGAAAAATTCTTATTGCTTTTGGTTTTGTTGAGTGGGTCTAGTGGGTTATGTGTTGTGTTACTACCACTTCTTTCTCAATGTTGATTGATGGTGAGACTTCTTCTCTTTTTAGTGCTTCTAGAGGCCTTCGTCAAGGGGATCCCCTCTCTCCTTATTTATTTATTCTTCTTGTTGAAGGTCTAGGGAGAGTGGTGAAACATAATGTGGAGTTGGGTCTTATTTAGGGTTGAGTGTAGGGAAATGGTTTGCCTCGTCTATCTCACTTGAAAATTTGTGGATGATACTTCTTTGATAGGTATGGTTAAAATCAGAGAAGCTATGAATTCATGCAAGGCTTTGGATGTCTATCTTGTTGCTTCAGGTCAAAGGATTAACGAAGATAAATCTTCCAATTTCTTCTTCAATACTCTACAACTTATTCAACAAAGGATTGCTCGTATCTTGAGGTTTCATATTGGGTCTCTCCCTTTTAATTATCTCGACATCCCTATCTCTTTAGGAAGCCTTCCTAGGGGGTCTTGGCATAATATTCTAGAAAATTTTGGTGCAAAGGTTAACCATTGGACTCATAGATGGTTGTGCTTTGTTGGTCATGTTCAACTGCTTAAATACGTGGTGCATGCTCTTCCTATTTATAGATACACGCTCCAGGTGGCTTTGGTTGGGTTTGTGAAGGATTTGGATTCTTTAGATAGATAATTCCTATGGGCTGGAAGCTTGTCCTCTACTAAGTGGAGCCTGGTGAAGTGGGATACTGTGTGTAGCTCGAAGCAGTTTGGGGGTCTTGGATTATGACAGTCGACTTGGTCTAGGTCAGTGTTGGCGGAAAAGCTTTATTGGAGGTGGTGTGTGGAGCAAGATCATATTTGGGCCAAGATTTTAGCTCACAAGTACCTTCCAGGGGTTTTGAAGGAGGAGATTCCCAAGTATCCTCTGGTGGGAAAGGTTATGTGATTTGGGGTACACTTAAGAAAGGGTTGGCATTGATCAAGGAGGGCTTGTTTTGGATATGTAACATGGGGGCTGAGGCTCTCTTTTGGTATGATGCTTGGGATGGTTTTCCCCCTATCTTGAGCCAATATCCTAATTTGCTAAATCTTTGTTAGCGCTTCTTGGAGGCTGGTTGGTCAAGGGTGATTGATTTTAAGACTTCCTTTCCTTGTGGGTTGATGGAGGTGGCTAGGTGGAAGGACTCTCACGATTGGCTTGTTGTTCGATTGGAGGAGGAATGTGCTGAGCTTCAAAATATTTTGGCTGGTAGACAATGCAACTCCCTTAGGGATAAGGACATTCTGGCTTGGAGCCCAGCTCCTAAGGGTACTTTCATTGTGGCTAGTGGGTATCAAGAGTTGTTGTTTCGTAAGTTTGTAGGGGTGGAGGTCCCTTGGTGGAAATATGTGTGGAACAAGTTTTCTTGGCCAAAGTGTAATTTTTTTGTGTGGAATTTAGCTTGGAATAGATGCTTGACTTAGGACAATCTTAAGAAGCAAGGATTTTAGGGTCCCTCTATTTATGTTTTGTGTGGTTGCAGTGAGGAGGATTCTTTCCATTTGTTTTTCTGTTGTTCTTATTCTATGTTGCTCTAGAATTTATTGTGGGGTGTTTGGAAACATTCTTGTGTTCACGCTTCTTCCCTTGTTGAGATCTGGTGCGTTCTAGGAAGACCTCCTACCCAAGCCTCTTTTCTCTAGATTGTGTGGGGCATTGGTCCTACATTCATCCTCTGGGAAATTTGGTGGGAAAGGAATCATTCAATTTTATGTGGGGATGATGGTTCAACATGTTTGACACATAATTGTTGGTATGATACAAGAGACTGTGGAAGATAAATGTGAAGTGACTTATCCTTTGGATAGGAGTGATGATGAGATTGTGAATATATTAGGATTATAGGTGTTGACTTTTGTCTCTTCTTGTGTCAGAAGAGGTAGGCAGGCTAAAAAGAAGGTCCAAAGGGTTGGAAGATGGTTACCCCCTCTAGTGGGTACTCTGAAGATTAATACGGATGGTTCCTCTAGGGGTAATCTTGGGCCTGCTGGGATTGGTGGAGTTGGAAGAGATTGTTCTGGCTTGGTTATTTTCTTTTTCTCAATCCATAAAGGGCAATATTCTAACAACTTTATGGAGGGGTTTGTGATTCTCTGGGCTATTGAGTGTGCTTGTGCTTTGGGTTGGCATAGGATTATCTGTGAATCTAACTCACAGATTATTGTTAATATGTTGAATGCGCAAAGGTGGCTGAGGTTAATTGGCAGCTGGTGTTGGTGATTCGACATATTTTTTAGATGTGCTCAATGTTAGAAGTGGTGTCCTTTTCCCATATTTAAAATAATTAAAAGTTAGATAATACATGTTGGCAATGTTTCTTTTCTTATTATTAATAAAAAGTTGTTATATATTAAAATGATTATTTAATACAAGTTATTTATTTTTAATATATATATATATATATATTATTAAATTATGAGAACATTATATTAATAAAAGTAACATTTATTTGCCCGTTAAGGGGTCGGGTTGGGTAAATCCATCTGGTAGTCTTTGTATTGAGACACAATGGGAAAAGCCTTTGGAAGGTTGGTGGAAGATTAATTTCGATGGTACTTCAAAGGGGAATCTTGGTCCGTCAGGGGCTGGATTCATAATAAGAGATTGGAAAGGTGATGTGTTAGCTCTAGGTGCAAAAAAGTTGTTGGAAGGAACGAATAACATGGTTGAAGCTCAAGCAGCATTGGTGGTGATCAAAGGCGGGAAGAAACTGGGGGCATCAAGGATTCATTTGGAAGGGGACTCAATGGTAATTGTTCAAGCGGTGATTTCGGGAGTCATCCATGCATGGCATCTATAAAATGCAGTCGAGAAAATTAGAGAAGAGCTAACTACCCTAGAAAGCTTTAGGGTGAGTCGCATATGTAGAGGTGGTAATAGTGAGGCAGATGTCCTTTCAAAATGGGTGTTATCATTTGGAGAAGTTGGTGATTTAAATGTGGAAGATTTTAGGGAGATTGTGTCAACAGAATTAGATTACATTGGGATGTACTTCAAATCAAATGAGTAGGGTGGTGACCAAAGGGAGCAAATGTGAAAAGACCACTGAGTACATTTGAAGCCGTGAGAAGGAAGGAAAGTACTAGATCATTAATTCACAACAAGAGCAAGGAGTTGGGTTAAGTAGGTTGTAATGATGCATCTCGCATTTCCAAAAAGAAGAAACTTGGATGAAGAGAAGGTTGTGAAGGTGGTGACAACTCAGAGTCATGGATGCCAATCTCACCTTTCAGTCTCATTGGAAACTTATTCCTTTCTTTGGAGAAGTCTTTGAGAAGAGGATGGAGGGTTTGTTCCTGGTTGCTGATAAAAGGCTTGGACAATGTGTTAGAATGATACTCGACAATGGATTTGGTGTTCTGAGACACAAACTCATAACAAACTTGGATGTGTACTCAATGATTGCAGCTTGGGGGTTAGACCTTGGAGAACTAGTGGAGCTGGTGCGAAAAATAATGACAAAGTTTATGCATGAAGAATTTTTAGTAAACATGGAATCCATTCTAGAATGGGCGGTGTCGGGGGTTGGACTTGACATTTCAGAAGGCATACTGGATGAGGAAATAGAATTACTATACGGGTCGATAGGAATAAATCCATTTATCAGATGGCCCGAAGGAAACTTCAAAGCTAGGTGCTAGGAGGAGGCTCGTTTGGGATGGCAAGCCCTGAAATTGCTCACAAAATTATTGGAGGTGGAGGAATTCCTTGAGAAGGCATTAAGGTAGAAGCGTAGGAGGAAATGGAAAGAGAGAAGCAATAGAACAAGAGTTCGTAGAGGAAGTAGAGAAAATTCCAGAAGAAGAAGCAAATCTAAGCACTGGGTGAAGGTTCGTTAGGTGCGGATGGTGCATTGTAGACTCGAACCCGAGATGGGTATTCCCCTATTTTTGTAGTAGGAATTGAAATATTAGATAGAATGTTAAGTTAATGGGAAATTGCTATCGACTGTAATGGAGGTATTTGGGCTTAGGTTTTTGAAGTCTGGCTTTTTTGGTGTTAGTAGTGGCAGGGGCTTGGTTTTTTGTCATGTTAAGATGATATGAGACTTTAGTTGGTGAAAAAAATATTTTTTGGTAGGTGCTGAATTGGAAAATGGATGTAATTTCTTTATCAAGCAATACAACTATTTCGAGTTAGCGACCAAAAAAAAAGAGTAACATTTATTTATTTTAAAAAGATTTAATGAAATGACTTTATAAAGCTGAAAGCAAAAAATCATTCTTAAAAAAATATAAAAATAATAGTTTAATTAAATTTTTCCATAGCATCTCAAACTTCTTAGTCAATTATGTTCAAGATAAATCATTTTTACAATTTTTAAAGTTAAATATTTTACATGTTCACTTTTAAAAAATTACATTATATTTGAAGAACATAAAATTTTAGTTTTTAATTGGTTCAAAACCAACTTATGAATAACTAATTAACAAAACTTGTTGAAGAAATCATTGCAATAGTATTGTGTGACAACGAGTATTAATAAAACTACTAGCCCCACAAAAATAATCTAATAAATTTAAGCAATGACTATTAAATAAAATAAGTCATCACAACTAACCATAAAAAATAAAAGAGAATAGAATCTTAATACGATGTGGGAGAGGATTAATCATGTAAATTTTGAATTAAGTATAGAGAATAAATTAAAATGTTCTCTTATAATGATAATGTTATTATAGTTTATAGATTGAAAATATGTTATAAAAAATTAGGGAGATTGAAATTATGATAAATATATTACATGATCACATTCATTTTTTTCTCTTTTAATATTTTTTTATAAAAAATTATCTTCAGTTTTTTTTGTTAACATAATTATATGATAAAAAAAATATCTTAGCAATAGTTCAAAATTTATCCATTGATGGGGTTGTGTGGGTTTAACCATCGTCTTCTCTCAGGGCAAAGGTAAGATGGGCGCCACCAAAATTTGGATGGGTTAAAGAAAATTTTGATGGTGTAGATCATGGTAACCCAGGACCCTCCAAGGCGGATTGTATAGTAAGAGATGATCAGGGGAACATCTTGGTAGTTGAATCGAAGAAGCTCAAAGATGACACCAACAATGTAGAATTCTAGGTTGCATGGTTAGCATTAAGCATGTGTTGGAAAATGGGTTATAGAAGGATCCATTTGGAAGGTGATTCATTGATCATAGTAAATGTAATAAGGTAGTGTAAAACCTTGAACTATAAATTGAATAAGCATTTAAACCCAATATGGGTGCTTCTAGAGGAATGCAACAAATTTATTATTTTACATGTCTATATGGAGGGTAACTCAGTGGAGAATAACTTAGTGAAGTGGGTTGTGAAAAGATATGTCTTGGAGAAAAATCTAGCTTTGCACAACATATGGCATGAGCTAGATCAACTCATATCTAAGGAATGAGCTTGGGTAAATCTAGCTTGAGGTAGTAGATTTTTGAGGCCCAATTTTGATCAAGCGGATGCGAAAGATCTTTTTGTGTCAATCACCAATGATGTTATAGGAACTCAATATGGAAATGGTGTTATAGGAACTCAATATGGTTTTAGGGATTGATTACCTTGGGTTGGCCAATAGATGTAGAAAAAACACTGACATCATTCCAATCTTCCTAGGTTGGGTTTGGGAATTTGAGGAACCATATTCAACAAAGATGATTATATGGAGAAGGCACTAGTGAGAGTAAAGTGGCATGGAAATATGCATGACTACTTGGCGATGGCGGTCAGAGTTGGGGGTTTCAAAATTAAAGGAGGTCGTTGTCCTATAATATATTAAAGATACAATAGCTCATTGGTGTCATTCTTGATTTTTTGGTACCACCTTTGACGAGGACCATCAGTGTGCCTAGGCAAAAGTGAGCTTAGGCTTCTTGAAGGAGGACTTGGGGATTCCCAACAATGGGGAGGAGGTGCAGAATCCTTGTGGGGGTGGCAAGGTGCCAAAGTGGGAGAATATAGATAAGGGTTTCAAAAGCTCTAAGTGCCCTCATTTTGTCTGTGATGAGTCCACGAGTTAGTTGATGGTTTCTACCCTTATTTTGACAATCTACAACCATGTTTGGTGAAATATTGTGGATGACTATAATTTTTGGTTGAATTTAAATTTTGATTAAATATGCTTCATGACATCCATGTACTAGGTGTGGCACCCTTTTTGCCACATTCATCAATAAAAAAACCAATCGTTCAAAATTAATAAAAAATAAAGAAGTCATGAAACTACTAGCTCCATGAAATTATTTTAATAATTTTAAGCAATGAATACTAAATAAAATAAGTCAAGTAACTTCATAAAATAAAATGAATCACAACTAACCATACAAAAAGAAAGAATAGAACCTATCTTAATATGATGTGGGGGGACGGGGCAGTGGCTATGTTAATATGATTGAATGAGTCGCAACCAACCACAAATATAAGAGGGAGAATATCTCTTATGGGCATAAGTTTAAGTATTTATTTTTTATTTTGATCTTTTTAAATATTTTTATATGTGTAAGGGGAAAATACCATTGTATGAATTATTCAAGTTAACTAAACAAATGCAATTAATCTAAATGATAAAGTTGGGATAGATAATAGAACTAAAATAAAGATGACGATTAAATAGGAGGATAGGCATACTTAGCTCTAAGATTGAAGATGAATAAATGATGTTGAGGTCATTCTAAATTAATGTTTTATTATCCTCAAATTAAATGATTCGATATGTTAAATGTCTCAAAGTCTAAATTGTCACATAAAATAATATAAAATGATCTTAAGCCCCATGAGTTTGATATGAATTATTGTAATTCTCATAGAACTAATTCAATAAAAAATGTGCCAGAAGATTTACTTGCCTTTGCTTTCAGGATATTTGAATTTTTCAAGGTGATGTCTAGAGACACCATTGAGTAGCTTGTTAACTCTATAGGTAAACAGATTCTATTAGGTAAACTATGTGGTGGACCAAATTAACAATGGTGAGAAAGATCAAAGATAGAATTGAAAACATTTAGATGGCCTATATGATGATGCAAATATAATTCCTTTATTTCCCTTTGAAATAGAAGTGTTATAAGAAACCACTTCATTTTTAGAGCATGTATTTTAGTGCAAAATGAATGTCTTTAAATATCATGGCATAATATGTTGAATGAAACATGTGTTAGGTTGGATTAGCTAGTAGAAAGGGGTAAGAAAGTTTGGATTTTAATTTAATATTTGGGATTCAAGGATCAATCCTATGCTCCTTAGAATTGACCTAGATCAATATTGTACCAATTAAAAATTATCTAAAGGGATAACTTGTAGATTTTAAGGTGGGGAATGAATGTATAAAAATTGGTTTGAATGGGTGTGAAATAGATATGAATAGTGATGAATAGATATGGTATTGTGACCCAAATCTAATGCAAGGGTATGCCACTTGTCAATATATTATTCCATTAAGACATCCCCATCAAGGTGGAAACAAACTAAATGAGAATTTGTGTGGCAATGCTAATTATACCATTATATTTACCTCACTTTGGAGTGTCTATGAATACAACATGAGAATATATTTATAAGTTTTTGGATATTCTTAGCCAATGTGAATCAAATATTTAGATACTCATTTAAGCATGCAGGTTCTTCAAAAAGGATAATTATTCTTTTTATACTCCCCTTGGTAGAAGTACTACATCAAAACTACAAAATGACAAAATTATGTAATGAATAATGTATACCACCTCATCAAAATAAGCACTAACTACAAGTTTCTTTACCTAATTCAAAAATGAGAATAGAAGGGAAGGGATATAAAAACTTACCTATTTGAAAAGTTATATGAAAAACTCCATGCAATTTGGGTATGGGTTAAGATTTGCATGGCGTGGTAATGTGATAAAAATTCATACAATGTGGTTGTGATAAAGATTCACATAATGTGGTGATGTGATAAAAGTACGTGGGATGTGATCATGCAATAAAAATTCACATGATGTGGCAATTTGATGTGATAAAACTAAACAATGCAAGTGTCTCTTTACAAAATAATATAACTTCTTCTAAATAAGGTGATGAATCTATATATATCACAAGACACCCCTTAAAATATCGACCATAAAAATTGTTAGCCATAATATATTACCTCTCTAGATAATTGCATCTAATGGATGCAATAAATTGGAGGAAATGAGATAAACACATAAACATGATAAATCATGTAGCATTGTAAAAAATATCATTATGTAACCATATATTTTAAAGATAAGAATTAAGGCATGCATAACATGCCACACTAGTATAGGAAAATGATGAGACAATTATGGCCCCAAAGGCTAAACAAAGATTATGAAATCATCAATATGATGAGTTACATGTAACCATATATTATAGAAATGACGAGGAACATGAAAATAAAATTATAATAAAAATAAGCATAATAATCATAGCATGGAAGTAATATCATAAGATGGAACATAAGTAAATGGTATGGAAACATATTAAAACATAAATGGAAAACATGGAGAATATGAGGACATGAAAGTCAAACAAGGCATGTGGGAGAAGAAAAATAAACAAAGAATCATAAGAAAGCATAGGATCTCATCATGGAACATAAGAAAACATCCAAGTAATATTGGAAAAATTCCCCTTGAGTGGGGAAAGAAAAGCATAAGTCATAATATAGAAGGTGAAATGAGAATAGGTACAAAAATCATGGCATACATAGTATAGAATGTGAAATGAGAATAAGAAACACACAATAATCATGGAATAAATAATATAGAAGGTGAAATGATAATAGAAAGGCATAACCAACATGGCACAATGAGATATCAAAGTGTTAAAACATATGTTCAAGCAAATACTAAAACATGTAACTGAGATAAAAAAAGATGTGTAGAATAGGTAACAAAGATAAACAAGTACATAAGTGTAATTATGAATAGATAAAGGAGAGGTCTAATGCAATTTCATTAGGAGAATTCTTGAAAGGTTATCCTCCTCCCAAAAAGTAACAACGTACTTTTCTTCCTCTACTACTTGAAATTTCTTCTTCAATTACATATGTTTCTTCTTGTTAGTAGTTGGTAATTTCTAGGTACACATTGTCAATAGGTAGAACCATAGGAGATTTATTCCTTACCAATTTCTCTTGCTTCTTTAGAGGTGGTCTAATAGAAATATTTTTCACTTTTTGAACAATAACAATTTACTTTGGAATCCATAAAGTAGTACATTTAGCATGAAATATAAACTTTTGTAATATTTGACCCTTCTACTTCTTAAGTGGAATAGGGATTAAAAAAATATGATTGTGTGCCATTTTAGTTTTATCTTTTTCTTTCTTTAATCTATATTGATATACCTCATGAATTTATTCCACACTTTCATAAGGATGCCCCCTAGGAGTGTATATGTAAGTATCCATGGTAAAATGACTTGATTCAATAAGAAACTCATTTGGATCTCGTATAATTTTTGAAATTCTACCTTCATGAACATATTTAACTCAATAATGTATTATAAAAGGGATGTCCTTTAATTTCTCATATCATGGTTTACCAAACAATATGGAATATCTATCCAAAGAAATAATAACATGAAATAACATTTATACTTCTTTAGAACCCACCTTAAGAGTTAAAATAACACAAACCAAAGTGTGAATCAATATTTTATTTTTTATCTTTAATAATACTCCTAAATGAGCATAGGGACAATGCTTCAAGTATTCATTATCGAGAAATTATTCAATACATGTGTTAAATTTATTTTATGGCATCTATGAGAATGTCACTCATAACCTTGTCTTATTTTTGACTTATCACATTATAATGGACCATAATGATTTTTTTTAGGATTTCCTAAAATGTAAATGTAACAATTGGAGTAGATTAGAGGAAGACGACATATCATCAATAAGTTTCATCCCCACATCTATATCATATGTATATCATTGTGAATCAAATAATTAATCATATAAAATATTATATAGTCCATGATATTTGAATATTATGTATTTGTAGACATTGAAAAATGTCATAGGCTTGTCAACACCATTTTTTTTCCATTATCTAGGGTCATACTTCTGCTATTAATTAAATAATTCATTTAATTCATTTCTACATTACTCTTGATTAATTAAATAAATTATATTTATTTAATTACATCACTAATGTCTTTTATAATTAAAGGGTTGATGCAAAAAGTCGGGTCCATAAAAAGCTCAAAAAGTGGAAGTGTTTTTGCTATTTTTTAGAATTTTTCACACTTGGACTGAAAATTTGAGGCACTTACACAATGAATCTTATAAAAAGTCAGTAACATGAAATTTAAAATTTTGAATCTAGTTTCCAAATATGTAATTTATTCAAATACCCAGATGATAGAAATTAAATTTTGATAGGATGTATAAAAACCACTTTTTAAAAGTCATTTTTTTACCATACCATGCACGTGTACGGACATCACTTTTTGACCCAAATAAAAGTATTATGCTAATTAATTTTGGAGAAAGAGAGCTAACAACATGAAGATTGATGAATAATTTTTTTTGTAATTTTTATTATTGATTTTTTATTGGCCTTAAATGGTGTTTTTAAAAATCAACATGTATGAACAACATAATTGGACCTAAACTACATGTTTTTTGAATCTTTTTTCTTTCATTGTGTAGAGAATTATCTGAATATTGATGTCATATAATTTCTTTTACAAGAAACTTAACCAATATAAGATTAAAAAACAAAAAAAACCATGATATTTCAAGTTTATGGACTAGTTTTCTGAAAAATTAATTAAAAAATAACAAATATAATCCAATCTTAATAAAAAATTATATATTTGGAAACTAGACATCATGTTCTCTAATGGGTTTTAATTTCATAGATTGATTCAGAAAAAAGTCCATTAGCCATATTGCCAAGTTGGACATTCTTCTTGAATCTACCTTAGTTTTTTAGTTATAGGTCAAAGGCTAAGGGTCAGCTTGCCAAGCCTTTCCCAAGCCTAAAACTGAGGCAGCATGTGGATTGGGGTTTCAAAATTTTAAATTACAAAATGCATACGTGTTACAAAACGCATACACGTTCTTTATTTATTTGATTATTTAAAAAATTAAATGTTTTTTAAAAATGCATACGCGTTTTGTGTTGCAAAACGCGTATACGTTTCTAAAAGTTATTTATTCTTTTAAATAAATGACTTGTACATGTTATAAAACACATGCACGTTATATAACACATATGCATTTTTTAGCGCATACACGTTTTTTTAATAACGTGTACACATTTTCTGCGAGATTTTTTTTTTCAGACAAAATTTCCCCTCTTTGTGGACCCAACTTCTTGCTTTTACCCTAAATAAATTTATATTTATTTAATTATTTGTCATTTTTTGCTATTAATTAAATAGTTATGTTAATTATTTAATTACTCACTCTTAGCTTTTCTGACACAAATTAGTTAAATTTTTATTTAATTAATGACTTATCTTTTTCCTCACTTTTTAAATTAATTTATATTTAATAAAAAAAAAGATAACTTGCCTTTTCCTCTTGTAATTAAATAATGTTTCTATTATTTAATTATGATTTCTTTCCTCTTCGAACTAATTAATTTTGTCGAAAAATCATTCAATTTCCTATTTCTTCTTCACTCTTAATCTTATCTTATCTTGTCTCATTCAATTTCATCCATTGGTTGAAATAAAAATCTTCTAATCTCGACCATCTATTTTCCATCCGACTCTCTATAAATAGCGTCGTCATCTATCGTTTTGAGCATCTAGAATTTATATGCTATTGTGCTATTGAGATAATTAATTTCTTTGATAGTTTGTTGTCATTTACTTTAGGCTTTCATTGTAGGTTACAAATATGAGGGCATTCATTACTTCATAGCAAAATGGAGAAGAACAATGAAGGTGATTCAACCACGATGTGAAGACTTGGGTAACTTCGTTACGTTATCTTGAGTTTTCAGAATAGGACTGTGCTTCATTGTTGCTTAGGGATTTTTGGGTTTGATTTTATTGATTAATGTTTTATAACTTTGAATTTTCCTAAGCTACAGTATTGATATTATTAGCATGACGAGGGAATGGATTGGTATAGACTTGCAATTTTTAGTTTAGAGGAGAAACTAAATGATGGTATCACCCTCAACATGAATCATGTTTCTATCAATAAGATCTTGTACCTTGTGTTTTAAATCCATGAAAGATTGAATATTATGTCCCTTAACTCTATGAAAGTGGTAAGATGTCTGCTCCTCATGATTCCTAGGAATTGTTTGCTAAGATCCAATCCACAAATAAGAGGGATATTAATTAAATTAGAGTTCAAAAAAAATTGAATTACATTATCCAAAGGTTTTTACAAATTGGTAAAATTTATCTAAGAAGTTTACTTGAAAGGAATATTGGAAGTATTAGAAACTTGATGAACATTTTCTTTCTTGTCTTTGTAATCATTACCCCTAGAAAAAATTGAAGTGAATGAAGAAGCATTTGAAGAGGATGGTCCATACTTGAGATGATTTGTTGGTAGCTTAACTTCAATTATTTTCATGTGCACACACAAATATGCACAAAATATGTAAATCTATTAAGGTATACACTAATGATAATTGGTTTGATTAATACCTTCATAAAAAATATTTTACAATTTCAAATCAAGAAAATATGGTGCAATTTAGAACACAAACATTTAAATACTATGATGAAATCATTGATATGCTCATTTAGCCTTTGGGCACACTCAAATAAATTAGAAATAATAGCCTTGTAAGGAAAAGTGTATGCAAGCCCCTTAACAATTAAAATCAAAATAAAGCTCAACTACTAAACATGAGTTTATATCCACATCAACCCTTTGAGAAGAATATTAAAAAAATCAAATCTATAAAAAAAAATTAGTATTTTGGTATGTAAATAATGCTTAATCCCTCTACAAGAACTCCATATAACAAGAATGTAGCCACGCATCCCATGCCATGCTTCAAACCTCACAAATGCTAACAAGATATGCTCTCAACCCCTTAGCCAAAATAGCCAATTAACCAACCTTAGACAACTACCCATGTGCTTTCTTTTATAGACATAAGCTCACACAAAACCATCAAATGGTATTACATAAAATCATATGACTAATACCATGAGATTAGAAAACCATTAACCCCCACATTTACTTTTTGGTACTAAGTTTTCTCAATATTAAATATTTTTCCAATGTACAACCCCACATTAAATATTTATCACAATGTTGCATACAACACATAAAGTGGCCCCAATAATGCTAATTCATGTGATGCACATGTCCCTAGATACCCTAGGTGCACCCTATAAAATAAAATATTAAAATATAACATTATGCAAGGTGGACGACATGCCTTTTCCTAACAGACATAAAGTACTATCTCACCACAAAGTTTTTTAATTTTTTGCAACCAAACTATAACATGAATTACACTAATGTTTCCTAATTATTAAAGCAAATATTTATGGTTACACCTTAACATATGGATTGATTTGAAAAAAAAACATAATAATTATAATAATAGTTGAGCAAGAAAAAGCTTGAAAGCAAGCAACAACTCTGAAGCATAGAAAACTACTTTATAGGGTAGGAGATTAGTGCTTCACAAAGTTAAAGTATAGTACTTTTTATTATTTGACTTTCAAAACTTGCATGATTACGACACAAAATTATAACTCTAAAATTTGAATAAAAAATTTAGTAGCATAAGCTCAACACCAAATCTCATTCTCTCCAATGTGCTTCATCCTCTCCAATGTGCTCAAGGAACTTATTTATAATATTTACAAGATAATATTCTACAAAAAAAATACTAAAATGGTTCTTTAAAATTAATTTTAAAGTATTCGTAGTTCATATCATTTGCAAAGAGGAAATAAAACACTAAAATCCATCTAAAATAGCCTCTTTTTATCTTTAAATATTTACTTATATCTTAGCACATACCAATTAAAATAAGATGGTCCCATAATTGGTTTTTATAATTTTAACCTAGTGTTGAGACTACCTTTAAGCCATTTAGTCAACTAGTTAATATAATAATAAAATTTTAATGCTTTGCAACTTCATTATAACAATTTTATTTTCATTTTAGTCCATAGCCCATACTATGTATATGTGTGTTGGGTTAATTTAAACCCCTTTTTCCTAGCATATGTTAACCCATATCCATCCATATATCCTTTATAGTGCTGATATATAAGTGTTGTTGAGACCTCTTAAATTTTCCCATTCATTTAGATTTGATTCCCATCCCATTTCCTAACCCCTAATTTAATTTCACATTTATTTAGTCCCATTTACTACCTTGTCAAACCTTAATATGTTGTGCCTTGATCCATCCCATGTGTAAACGACATATTTTTATATCCTAAAATAATTCTTAATGAATACCAAATTAATGATTACACCTACCCCTAGATGACTCCCTAGGAAATTGAGTTAAAATTCATTCATGGGCATCACCCACAGTTCTCCACTTAATAGAGCAACCATTTCTTTTTCTCATCCTACCATAATCTTCAAATTCAAGGTGATTAATTTCTTGGGCTTCCCATATACTTATTTTTATCCTAAAAATCTCAAAGATAATTCTTTAAAATATTTAGGAAAAGGCATCTCAAACTTACATTCCTAATGTTAAATTTTAATACTTTTATATGTATTCACTATTTCATCTTTTGTGTTTTTATCTTTATGTGGTAGAGTTGGAATCCCATTTGTAGGTGACATGGAGTTTTTATTTAGTGGATTTTATCTTCACATAAGGAGGTAGGTATTCTAAATTGAGGAGAAATTTTGGCCATGTTTTAGTATCTTGTGGTGGGTGTAATGCCTTCATGATGCAAGTTACATATGGTAGATTCTTCTAATGTATAAGAGAATGTAAGAGCAAGGTTACATTAAAATATTGAATGACATTATGGTACAAGATCATATACTTGTCATGCAACATATTTGAATGGTTAAATGAGGACAAATTGGGGTGCCCAAGTTTGGGTGTTCAAATATGAGAATCTATGATATTGACGTGTTGTAAGGATATTTCTAAAAATAGTTGGAAGGATCTCTTACCAAGGAGGGTTTTGGAATTCAATGTGTTGGTTTGGATGACATATCTCCTATGGTATTGATAATGATTTTCCCAAACCATTTATAGTTTCCAATTTTTACTTTTCTTATTTATTGGTTCTTAGAGTTGTAGTTTGTATGATTCATTTTGTAGGTACCTTTATTTTATCAATCACTCAAGAATTGTATATGTGAAAATCATGTGAAGGCTTGATTTGCAAATATATTATAACTATTGATGCAAGAGGGTCCTCCCCTCTACAAAACACAAAATCACAGGAAAAAATCTGCTCGAATTCAATAGCCAATGAAACAAAGACTGCAAGAAAACTTAGGTTTTATTAATTCAATTCAATTTCAAATACATGGCCTTCCAACAACCTCACATACACATTCAATCTGCTATGTAAATGGGGATTTTACACATCTAAATTTCCCCTCTATAGCTCTAAACTCCTCACAACGGTATGGCCTGCACACTGTTCCAAAATATTAAAATACATTTTTAAACTCCAAGTTAAGCTCCCACACCTCTTCTAAAAATATGCAACTTCTTTTTATTGATTTTAATTTTTTTGCAATCCCTTACTTCTCCCTATGCATTATTTAATTGTTCAATTTAATTGAGAAATAATCTCATGCTCACCCTTATGTGTGTTCCCTTACTCTCCTTTATCATGTTGCTCCTATCCTCCTTCACAACCTTCTTTAGCTCTTTTTTCTATTGTTTTAAATTAAAAACCATAACTTTGATATGGTGCAACACTCAACAGCCTCTAAAATTTATTCTAGGCAGCCCTTGTCTCTTTTCCCTTGTACACAACCTCTCTGCCTTTCACATTAAAATCTAAAATTTAATATTCTTGGCTTGCACCCCTTTGTATTATCCTCCATTATATGTTTTGACTTCTTTTTCTTTTTATTTTCTTACTTCCCCAGCTGCCTAACTCCAATATTCTTTTCAGTTTTTTGGCATCTTTATTGTTAAAATTTAAACTTGCTTTTAAAACTAAGTAGCCACCATCTTTATATTCTCCATTTAAATTGCATTTTAATTTCTTTAAAATTATACAATGGATTGGTTTACTTTCTTAAACCAATCAAACCTGTCCATATGTTCAAAGAAATAAAAATTCAATTTTTTTCTTCACCTCCAATGTTGGATAAATAAACAATTAAAATATTCAAACTTCCAATGAAATGTCTATGGATGGAGATTCAAAATGCTTAACAAAATATGATGTTTGTCAATCTGTGATAAAACGTTATCCAATTTCTCCCTCAATCGACTGCCAAAATGGATTAAACTACATACCAAGAACAAATTCCAAAACTAAACCAAAACCTAAAATGAATCAATTTTTTGGTTGACACATGATTGCACATTTTCCTAGGATGCTCCTGCAACAAACACGTCAGGTAGAAATTGCATAGGCTCACAAAGGTGGAGCTGCAACCAACCTTCAATGAGCTCCATCACTATATAAAGTACTTAAGATCAACCCTTCTTCCTCTTTTTCTAGCATCGTGTTGGAATACACACCATCCTCCTCCAATAACATTGCATTATCTCCCTTCTCTCCCTCGTGGACTCATGTCCACCATAGCCCGACCTCCTCCACCAAATACTCTACACTCTTTTCTCCTCCTTCTTGGGTTCGAACCCACCTCTAATTGTCCACCTCCACCAAAAACAACCTATAACGCCTTCTACCATTTCTACACACAACCACACAACATCTACAACATGCTCTTGCTCTCTATCCATCACACCTTCTATTATTTCATCTGAAAGAAAATTAACATCATAAAATTGATTTAACTCATCTTCATTTACAGCTACAACATCAAATTTCACTATGACATCTTCTACATCCTTGTTAGCTACAACTTTTTGCTCTTCTCTCTTCGTTGCACCAATGAGCTTCAACATCCATTCTTCCTCAATTGCCAATAGTTGTGTGAACAAATTTTATTCAACCTTTCCATCCACTATGACCTCTTTGCTTCTCACCTCAATCTTTTCTTCTTATCTCTTCATGCCTTCCTCATGGCATGTCTCTACTGCATCGGTAGGGGCTACTCTCACTTCTTCCTCTTTCCATCTCAAGCTACAATCCTTGCTCTTATTTACCACTTTCTTCTCAATTTTCCCAATACTCTTCTCCAATTTCTCAATCCTCGCCTTAATCTTTCCTACTTCTTCATGAACTATCTGTCCCATATTTCAAACATCTCATTCTCCACTTTCTCCCAATACTGCTCCCAAAATAGTATTCGCATGGGTCTCTTCATGACCCAACCCATCTTGCCTACTGAAATCTCCCCTCATGTAATCTACCATCACACTCAATCTGCAAAACAAATTCCTTCATGGTTTCAAGCTCCCCGCTACTTAGGACTACTCTACCTACAACAACCCTCTTGAGCTCTCCACAATCGATTCACACACTTTCCTCTAGGTGCGAACTACCTCACAGTCGGTGATCTGTTCACACTTCCACCTACAGGTCCCAGTGGATCCTCTCCATGCTCAAGATTACCCACTATGATACCAATTGATGCAAGAGGGTCCTCCCCTCTACAAAACACAAAATCACAGGCAAATTTTTTCCCAAATTCAACAACCAATGAAACAAAGATTGTAAAGAAACTCACGTTTTATTAATTTAATTCAATTTCAAATACATGGCCTTCCAACGATCTCACATACACATTCAATTTTCTATGTAAATGGAGAGTTCATTCCTCTAAATTACCTCTCTACAACTATAAACTCCTCCTCATAATGGTATGGCCTGCACACAAATTCCAAAATATTAAAATGCATTTTTAAACTCCCATTTAAGCTCCCACACCTCTTCTAAACCTCATGCACCTTCTTTTTATTGATTTTAATATTTGTGTAGTCCCTTAATTCTCCCTATGCATTGTTTAATTGTTCAATTTAATTGAGAAATAATCTCATGACCACTCTTATGTGTGTTCCCTTACTTTCCTTTATCTTGCTACTCCTATCCTCCTTCACAGCCTTCTTTAGCTCTTTTTTTTATGTTTTAAATTAAAAACCATGACTTTGATATGGTGCAACACTTAACACCCTATAAAATTTATTCTAGGCAACCCTTGTCTCTTTTCTCCTATGTGCAGCCTCTCTGCCTTTCACATTAAAATTTGAAATTTAATATTTTTAGCTTGCACCCCTCGGTATCCACGTAATTGGGGTAAAACACTTCCAAAGTTCACATATATTTGTAGAATGTTCATAGTTTTGAGATGTTCATATGTAGAAAAGTGGCCTTTATGAAAGATGCTCAAAATTATGAACATTCTACAACTATATGTGAACTTTGGTAGTGTTTTAACCCAATTACATGGATACCATTAGGTCAAACAACCTATCTGAATACAATTTCTAATCTCAAGAACCATCATGATTAAAGTGTCTAGGGACAGTCTTGTCCATATAGAGAAAGTACATAGTTGAGTTTTGATAGCATGTCTTATCTTCTTATAAGTTCTCTCCTATAAATCACAATTAGAAAGCATGTAATTAATAGTAAACTTATTAAGGCCTATTAAACATGAATGAAGCAATGCATGTAGATTAAAGGGCTAGAACAGTTTCACCTGGAAGATGGAATGATGGATATCTACAACTGATATGGATTAATGACAAGAGTATGAAGAACCATCCCTGGAGTTTTTAGGTCTTTATTTATAAAAGATACATGGAAACTAACTAAAAACCTAAAAGTCTTGATTATTTCAAAATCTAAGATAAAGTGATCAAAATTGAGTAATACATGTGGTAAAGCTCTACTTTCTTAGCATATATGAGTTTGTGGAGTTTTTTTTTCTTACCTTAAGTGTAAATATAAGCTAAAAATCATCAATTTAGGGCCTAAAATGAGCAATCGACAACTTGTAGGGTGACCTTGACTACTTCTAGCAAACAATAGGGTTTTATTGTCCACTTGGGGCAACCTTGTCTATGTCAGAAAACTTAGCTCTATAAATTTTGGAGGATCCAAATTAATAAATTTTAGACCAAGTTTGATTTTGATACTTTCTTTAATACTCTATAGATTTTTTGAAATAGACCTACAATCAAATTTTTATGAATGGGAACCTACAAAATAAAGGTTAAATGAGGAATCTCCGTCAATCAAACCACTTGTTAGATCTTAAGAATGGAACCCAATTGAAATTTTGATAAAAATATTCATAAAATTAATATATAAAATGAACTAATTCAAATCACTCAATAGCCATTAAAACCTATAACATTACTATCAAGGGTTCATGTAAATATACCTAGTCAAGTGGGTATGGAAGAGAAGTTTTCGAAACAAGGTTTGTATTCACTCAAAATGGGTTGTAGTATGGGAGAGTAATAATATGGGAGTGGGAAAACTTACATCTAAATCACGTTAATGGAGGCATGGTATAGATATGACTTGCAACTTTAAAAGGTGGTGAAAGGAGGGTTGCACACACAAAGGGTCAATGGAAAAAACACCTAAATGATGGAATGAATACATGTTGGAAAAATTAAAATGGTATAAGAGGATTTAAAGGTCTAAATTTCTAAATTACTAAGTTCTTTTATGAAGGTTTTAGGAAAAATCAAGTGTAAATGGCTCGATACTATCACAAGCGTAGCACGAGAAATGAGGAGATGGAAAAATGGAACGAAATGGTTATGGAAATAGATGGTGAATGATTTAAGGGTATGTGGGAGTGGTAAGAAGAGTTCCCTTTAGAAAAACTAAAAATATAATTCCAGTTCATGAAAAAATAATTAAAAGGAAATTCCTCACCTACTTGAAATCCTAGGAAATTAGCCACCTAGTCTTGATAATCTTATTGCATAATCATCCAATGATAAGATAAAAATTGTTGGATAATTTAGGAATGAATCTGGCTCAATCCTAGAATTTTTTTAGTGTTCGGATATCCTACGTGAGAAAAATAACAAAATTTGTATGGCAATTAGAATTTATCTTCTTTTATGTTAAAATGAGGTAAAGGTGCGAATAATAGTTTTCTTTAGGAATTCGAAGATGAAAAATTAGTAGGTGGGAAACCCTAGAAATTAATTAACTTAAATTTGAAGCTTCTAGCAAGAGGAAAAAATATGACCACCCTATTAGGTGGTATATTATGGGCAATGTTTGTGAATGATTTTTTTCTCAATTTCATAAAGGAACCTCTATCTTGAAGGAGGCCATATAAGGGTGACTATCCTCATTAATTATGTTCTTTTTAATAAATTTTTAAGATGGAAAAATATGGGTTTTACATATAGGATGGGACAAGGCACAAAATTTTAATATTTGATAAGGGGGGAAAGAGGGGTAAATCAATTATAAGTTAAATGAGGGATTATGACATGGGATGGGGAAAAATTAAATGAATGTGGATAATTAGGAAGTCTAAACAAGGCTATGGTAATAAAATTGAAAATGGGATGTGAATGAATAGAGGTGACATAGGATAGGTAAAAGTAGTTAAAACAACACAATATATACACACATGGGATGGGTGATAAAATACACATAAAAACATAATAAGGAAGTTTCAAGTTATGCAAATTTTGTAATTATATTTTGCACCAAATTTAGTACAGTTATGGTGGGCTATAAGATAAAATATGCCAAAGGAAGAATATTTTAACAAGAACCATTAGATTAAAAGGATATTAGATAGAAAAAGGATATATATTAGTCTTTGTTCTTGCACTGGCTCTTGTGTTTGTTCTTGAAAAGCGCTCAAAGAGAGTATTTGGCGTACACTAACAAAAAAAACATGCTACACATATAAATATTGGAAATAAAATGAAAAGTAGGTTTTAACATGCATATAAAATTAAACAACCAAATTTCTAGACAAAAATTATTTGATGACTACATGGATACTGTTAGTGTTTCTTAGATCAGATTAGATAATCAATTCACAAAAGAAATGCAACACATAAGACAATGAACACAACAAGATACCCTGGGAAAACCCTCCTCTTGAGGGAGAAAAACCCAGCAAATATATCTCTTATATATTGAAGGAATAAGAACAGAAATCTGCTTGAACTCAGGCACAACACAATACCGAATTTGATACAATGAATAATAGCACCTCTCCTAGATGCAAAGATACAAATGAATATGTTTCTCCTTGAAATCAGTCTGCTGCTACAAAGTGATGATCTGCTGCTACAAGATGATGATCTGCTGATTAAGTATGAACTTCTTCTAAGACTGCGAATTCTGCTCTGCCAAAAGTACGAACTTGTTTATCTTCGAATTGTCTTCAATAACCAAAAGTAACCTTGTATATATATCTTCTTGGTGCCTCTTCATTTAGGTCGGCCTTTATACAAATAATAATAAATGAATAAATATAACTTAAGTCGGCCAGTCAACAAGTAAATGATATAACTCAAAATAGGGTCGGCCCATGCTCTAGTTGATATTTAATATGAGTCTTAGTGAAGACCGACGCTGTATTAACATCAACACTCCCTCTCAGCTAGGGATGAACTTCCATCTGCACAAGACACATTATGTTAGAATGAAAACAAAATAAAATATCACCTCAACGTGATATTAACCATTATGGCTACTCCCATAGATGGTAAAAACTCATCACGGATTCTCTCACGTGATGTTGTCATGGAGTCACACACATGACATCCACCATAGCTTCTCCCAGAGGGTGGAAACAAGGGCTTTCACCTCAACTCTCTCTAATCAGAGAATTGCATTATCAAGGACTTACACCTCAACTCTCTCTCAGCAGAGAATTGTATTAACAAGGGCTTGCACCTCAACTCTCTCTCAGCAGAGAGTTGCATTCTCAATCAAGGATCACTGATTACTGAGACTCTTTCTCAGTCAAGGCTGCATTCTCCACCATACCAAGTTTCTCTCGGAAGTATACAAACTTCATCCTGGCGAGAGGCTTGGTGAGAATGTCTGCCGTTTGCTCTTCAGTGCTGATATACCTCAACTGTATAGCTTTCCTTTGCACCATATCTCTAATATAGTGGTACTTGATCTCAACATGTTTTGTTTTGTCATGAAACACAGGATTGACAGAAAGCTTCACACAGCTTTGATTATCACAGTGTATGATAGTAGGCTCCATTGATTGACCAAACAATCCTGCAAGGAGCTTACGAAGCCACACTGCCTCACGAGCTGCCACACAAGCTGCAATATACTCTGCTTCAGTTGTACTCAAGGCCACTGAAGACTGTTTCCTGCTACACCAGGAGATCATAGCAGTCCCCAAACTGAAGCAACAACCAGAAGTACTCTTCCGATCTGAGACACATCCTGCCCAATCAGAATCAGTAAAACCATGCAGCTCCAAATCCACATTTGAAGAATATCTCAACCCATATCCAATTGTGCCACATAAATATCTCAGGATATGTTTAGCTGCTACAAGATGTATTTGCTTTGGTTCACACATAAACTGGCTAAGTGCACTCACTGCATAGCAGATATCAGGTCTAGTGTTAACTAGATACATCAATGAACCAATCAACTGTCTATACATCGTAGAATCCACTGGTTCTGAACTAGCTGCAGCTTCTTTCAACTTATCTAAATTAGACTCCATGGGTGTAGACATAGGTTTGCAGTCAAGCATACCAAACCTTTTGAGAATGTCAACAGTATACTTGCCTTGACTTAGAATCATCTCATCTGGCTTTTGCCAAACTTCTAAGCCAAGAAAGTAATGCATAAGACCTAGATTCTTCATCTCAAACTCTGAAGCTAATTCCTTCTTGCATTTTAGTATTAGATGTTCTTCACCAGTAATGATCAAGTCATCAACATATAAAACTAAAATCAATGCTTCACCATTTACTACCTTGAAGTAGAGGTTAGAATCTGCATCATTCTTTGAGAAACCCAGACTTGAAAGGTACTGATCAATTCTTTCATACCAAGCATGAGGAGCTTGTTTAAGACCATACAAGGCCTTCTTCAGCTTGCAGACATGAGATTCTTTCCTATGTACCTCAAATCCTTCTGGTTGCTCAATGTAAACCTCTTCCTCTATTATGCCATTCAGAAAAGCTGTCTTTACATCCATTTGGTGAATCTTCCATCCTCTAGATGCGGCAATAGCAATGATGGTTCTAACAGACGTGTAACGAGCCACAGGAGCAAAAGTTTCTTCATAGTCAACTCCCTCTTTTTGTGAGAACCCTCTAGCCACAAATCTAGCCTTGTGTTTCTCAATGCTCCCATCAGCTGCATGCTTGATCTTGAAGAGCCACTTAGAAGACACCACAGATTTGTCTTTGGGTCTAGGGACTATATCCCAAACATCGTTCTTAAGTATAGACTGATACTCCTCAATCATGGCATCTTTCCATACTTGTTGACTAGAAGCTTCTTCAACATTTGAAGGCTCTGACTCAATAATCTGACTCATCAAGGCAACATAGCTAGAGAACTTGTGAGGTCTCTTGCTTTCTCTGAAGGCTCCTCTTGGAGCTGCAAACCTTTCTGCTTCCTGCATTGTCCTGCGAGCCCAAAGAGGTCTTTTCTTTCCAATCACAATGTCTAGAGGCCCATCAGTAGGATCCAAAGGCTCAGCTGGATCAATATCTTCTTTAGGTTCTATATCCTCCTTCAGATTCTCTGGGATATGGTCAACTTCCATATCTTGAGGAGGTTCTTCTTCATCGACCTCCATAGGAGTGCCTTTGGACTTTCTATAAGCAACATCTTCCTCAAATGTGACGTCTCTACTAATCTCAATAGACTTCTGTCCTGGAATGTAGATCCTGTAAGCTTTTGATGTCTCACTGTAGCCTACAAGAATTCCTTTCTTCCCAGAAGGTTCTAGCTTTGTTCTCTTTTCCTTTGGAATATGAACATAGACTGGACAGCCAAAGATCCTCAAATGACTAACTTCAGGCTTCACGCCTGAGAATGCTTCTTCAGGAGTTTTATTCTCTAAGATCCTGTGGGGACTCCTGTTTTGAACATAGACGGCTGTTCTTGATGCTTCAGCCCAAAGAGAGATTTGTAAGTCTTGATCATGGATCATAGCTTTCACTGCTTCCACAATAGACCTATTCTTCCTTTCAGCAATACCATTTTGTTGTGGATTATAGGGAACACTGAACTCCCTCTTAATCCCTGCTTCAATACAAAAGTCTCGAAAAGTGCCAGAAGTGTATTCTCCACCATTATCAGATCTCAATACTTTGATCTTCTTCCCGGACAGATTTTCAATCTGCGCTTTGAATTCTCTGAATCTTACTAATACTTCTTCTGATTCTTTCGATCTCAAGAAATAAATCCAAGTCTTTCTAGAGTAATCATCAATGAAAATAATATAATACAAGAAACCACTAGATGATGCAATAGACATTGGACCACACAAATCAGAATGAATGAGATCAAGAATACATTTAGATCTACTTTCACTGGAATGAAACGTACCTTTTGTGTTCTTGCCTAGGGCACATCCCTTGCATGTACCTTCATGTTCTTGATCGAATTTCGGAAGACCGGTGACCATCTTCTCCATGATAGGTAGAGCACGAAAGTGAATGTGAGCCAATCTTTGATGCCAAAGATCACACATGCTGGTACTGTTATGCACAAGTGCTTGAAGAGGACGAGTGCACAGCGTGTAGAGACATTCATGTCTAACTCCAATCACTTGAGCAGTTTTGAAGCTGGAGTTCTTTGCCCATATAAGAACTTTCCCTTTAGAGAAGGCAACTTGATAACCTTTGTCTTCTAATGCTGAAATTGAAACAAGGTTCCTCTTTATCCCTGGTACGAACAGTACATCATTCAACTCCAAAGAAATTCCAGAATCCAAGTGAAGAGTGGAATTTCCAAACCCTTTTACAGAATATCTAGCATCATCTCCAATAACAACTTGATCACTAGAGTTGCTTTCCATTAAGTTTGAAAGGTGACTTCTGAATCCGGTGATGTGTCTAGAAGCACCACTGTCAATCAACCAAGTGTAAGAGTCAGTAGAAACATTGCTAGACAAGGCTGAATAAAATAGATAATTACTGGAGTCCTTTTGTGGAGTGACTTCTTCAACATCTGCAGTGGCAACTTGAAGCTTAGGTCGTTGAGGGCACACCCTCGCAAAGTGACCATACTTATCACAACGAAAACATTGAATCTTGGACATGTCTCGTTTTCTTTTGAAGGTAGGAGCATCATCATTTCCATCTTCTCGATTCCTTTTGAAGAATCCTTTCTTAAGGCCTTTTCCTTTGTTTGATGAATGAGAGGTAAGAACTTGTAATTCTTCATTCTTTGAGCTTTGACCAATCCCCCTTGCTGTTAGTCTTGACTCTTCTTGAATGCAATCAATCCTCAATCGATCAAACTTAGGAAGTTCGGATCTTGCACTGATTCCTTGGATGAATGCCTCCCATGAAAGCGGAAGACCATTGAGAGCAAGCATAGTCAGTTCTTTATCATCAATCATGTGTCCAATAGTGGAGAGCTGATCTTTTATCTCTGAAATCCTCATGAAGTATGTAATAACAGATTCTCCTTTCTCCATTTTCACATGATGAAGTTGTTGCTTCAGAGCAAGGGCACGACTGGTGTTGTTGATTTCGTACATCTCTTCCAAGGTTGTAAACATCTCTCTTGCTGTATCCAACTTGAAGATAATTGGTACAATATGATCTTTGACGGAATCAACCAATGCTTTCTTTGCCCTAGTGTCTTTCTTCCTCCATTGCAGCTTCTCTTCTTCCCCCTCAGGTTCGGGAACTTTTGTTTTCACAAACTCAGCCAAATCATTCTCTTCCAAGGTTAGCATGAACCTGAATCTCCATGATATGTAGTTCGAGATCCCTTCGAGTCTATCCTCGATTTTCAGACCGTTCACCATCTTGAGAAATTTGGAAGATAGACTGAAAAAGAATAAGTGTTGCGAACTAAATCTGATCACGATCTTTTTCACACCCGCTCTGATACCATGTTAGTGTTTCTTAGATCAGATTAGATAATCAATTCACAAAAGAAATGCAACACATAAGACAATGAACACAGCAAGATACCCTAGGAAAACCCTCCTCTTGAGGGAGAAAAACCCAACAAATATATCTCTTATATATTGAAGGAATAAGAGCAGAAATCTGCTTGAACTCAGGCACAACACAATACCGAATTCGATACAATGAATAATAGCACCTCTCCTAGATGCAAAGATACAAATGAATATGTTTCTCCTTGAAATCAGTCTGCTGCTACAAAGTGATGATCTGCTGCTACAAGATGATGATTTGCTGATTAAGTATGAACTTCTTCTAAGACTGCGAATTCTGCTCTGCCAAAAGTACGAACTTGTTTATCTTCGAATTGTCTTCAATAACCAAAAGTAACCTTGTATATATATCTTCTTGGCACCTCTTCATTTAGGTCGGCCTTTATACAAATAATAATAAATGAATAAATATAACTTAAGTCGGCCAGTCAACAAGTAAATGATATAACTCAAAATAGGGTCGGCTCATGCTCTAGTTGATATTTAATATGAGTCTTAGTGAAGACCGACGCTGTATTAACATCAACAGATACAAGGTTGATCTTTAACCTTTGTCTTTGGTGAGAAAGATCTATGAAGATCTACTCCCTAAGAAAAATATAAGAAAAAGTATAATAGTCACCCTATGTCAAAAACTAGATAATGAATACCTTAGTAATCAATTGATTGGAAACTAGGAGGATGATGATGATGGTGAAAAGGGCTATCAAGGAGCCACATGTAAGAGAGGAATAGAATATGCAACAAGAAGGTGCTAAAATAATGATAATTTGGAAAATATTTCATAACTTTATTTGGCTTGGTTTAGTGATTTTATAGAAGCCACCCACGTGGCTAAAGATAGTTGCTAACCCAATGGGAAATTGGAGATTAGAAATTGGTTTAAAATTTTTATGGGAGCCACCTCAAAATTACTTTAGGATTTAATGTTACCGAGATGGAGCAAGTAATTAATTCATAGATGTGGGTGAAAGGGAAGCCACTGTACTTCATGATTGATGGAAGTAGCATGAAGAACTTAATTTTCTTAAAAATCATCAAGCATCTAAATTCCAAAACTATATCCCATTTGGGGCCTACAAAATAGGATGGTTCAATGCATGAAACACTCAAGGTATACATGTTACTCTCTTTTACCACTTTTCATATTCTATTTGTCCTTTTGAGGAGAAGATAGTTTATGATGTGGTGCTAATGAAGGTATATAATGTACTCCTTATATACCCTTGCATGCATAGTCATAAGTTTTGTATAACATCAATATTCATAATATTGTTGTATCAATGGGTGGTAAGAGATACTAGATTCCTGAAGTGATCCATACTCAACACATACAACACCAACTCCAATGAATATTGTGTCATAAAAATCTTTTAATACTTAGCCTTCCACACCTCACCTGGAAATAGAGCATGACTCTTAATAGCAAAGGAACTAGATTTTAGAAATCATGTTCACACAAAATAATTTTATACTTGTATATATTATTTGGAAAGGGCCGATTCCCATAAAAATTCAAATGGTTCACTACATATCAACCAAAATTTAGGGCTCCACACCTACTTGTTAGAATCAACACAACTAGGACTATTTATTCACAAGGATGGATAACTAATCTATGGGGATCTACCAAACTAGATTCTTACATCAATGCTAAGACCATTATCATGGCTTGTGATAATTATGAGAACACCTTGGTGTAGCGTCGTAAATTGTCACCCTTGACAATTTCACTCTTTTTTTCTCCCCCCTAAGTGCATGGACCTAATAGTACACCTAATTTATTAAACTATGCATTCTATGGCCCATTTTATCATTTATTGACAAATTACAAATGAAATACTAAAGCATTTATTTAATATTTTTTCCCTGACACCTTGAAGACTGAAAAATGACACTAGGACACAATCACCTATGACAACTTAGTCCCCCTATTTTGGATCCAAAATTAAATATGTCAATGTCAGAATTTTATTATTTGAATTTCAAATGTCCACAGTCAGCTATCGAGATTTAGTTTTTGGGAAATTAGAATTATTATGTATAATACCTAGTTATTGCATCATTTGAAAGGAACAAGAGAAATCTAGCAATTATTGGAAATAAAGAGCACTATCAAGCAATCAAGCAAGTCAAGAGCAACCATTAAAAGATTTATTGTAACAATTCAATATCAAAGCATCATGTCAAAGTATGTGTGAGTTTTTATTTATTAGACTGCAGAAATCGGGTAGCATGACCCCCTATAAACTATAGTGTGCCTGGTAAAAATTTTAACGTGATCAGCGGTGCTGGCGCGACATGCCCTCTGGTACCACGAGGGTGGGGGAGACTAGACCTCGTGACCAACCTCCTGTAACAGGAAATATTTAGTCAACCGAGCTAGGGCCCCATCCCCAAAGTATGTGTGAGTTTGTTCATGCTTATGTTATCATATTTTTTGTGAGATCCAACCCTTGTAGGTCCTCAAGAAAATCAAGCCAACAACAATCAAGCATTGAGGAGATCTTGTATGAATTCAATCCTTCAAGAAATCCATTTTTGCATGGTGAGTTTCAGTCCATTATTCATTCATCATTCCATTATCATTTAGCTTTATCATTATCATTGGCATTGCTATTGTGGATGTGTAAACACTAACACAAGGTTTGACTAAGGCAAGCCCCTAAATGACACAACCTCTCTTCTCTCTTTGAATGTGCAAGTTTTAGATATGAAGAAGATTGGGAGAAGTTTGAAGGTCAATTATCCATTATTGCAATCAAACCCTACACCTTGACAACAAATGAAAACTCAATTACAACAATATCCGACAGTGCGACAAGTGGAAACAAAAGGCTTAAATCTAGCATAGAGGATTGCAAAATCAGATATGGAATCCCTCTACTAGGAAATAATCACCTAGGATGACTAGGTCCTCAAAAATATACCTCAAATTCATATCATAGATGCACAATGTCCTACTCAGTCCATTTCTATAGTTTGAATTTTCCTTTGACTTCTCTGATTTGTTGTTTTTGCATGAGAACTATCATTTGCATCATTAAGCTAGTTGAATCATTGTATTTCATTTCTAATTTCATCTCAGATTTGGTCAAGGGAAAGTTGAAACACATTTTAGGTTGCAAGTAATTCTTATGTGTTGTTCAAATCCATTGAACCTCCATCACAAACTCACATACTCTAATGAAATTAGGGGAAAGGTGCCTAAACCCTAGGGTCAGATCCTAGAGTACCCACTTTTCCACCAATTTCACTTGGTAGTCTATGATACACTAAAGCACCATCTAGATATTCATTATAACACAAATACCACCCATCTATCTCTAAAAAGTGTTGCACATAATCTAATAGTGGAATAGAGAATGATAATTTTGCACGAAATCAAAAATTTATGCAGTAATTGTACTTGCATAAAATATTGTAGTTAATAACATGACTTCAATAGGGTAAACACATGTTACATTCTTAAGTTAGACCACAACTAATTTATTGTTTGATTTATCACACTACAAGCTTGAAGATATGTGGTTGACATGGAAATCTAGGTGGCACTTTCATGGCTTACACTATGCCAAGTCATCTACTATCACTTTAAGAATGTACTAGAAAATGGTTATATTTCACAATGATAAAGAGATGAGGAGTTATACAAAAGAAACAATTCCACTTCATAGGAAATGGTTCAACTTCCTAGTGATAGTCAACCTTCACGAAATGAAACCTATATAATCTATATATACATATCTATAAACTAGCTTAACAACAATAAATCAATCAAATGTAAGAAAAAATATAGGTAAATAACATATTTCTCAAGAGTATGCCATATATAGGGAAAAAAATAATAATATATTTACTATTTTGGTTTTATGTATCCCTTTTTCAATAGGTCTCACTCGTAAGGTTTTTGTGCATGCCTACAAATTCATCTAGATCCTCATATAGAGAGTTGTCCACTAGGATTCAACTTGGGCCCATATATATATATACCAAATATAAGAATATGTATATTCACACAATTTAAGAAAGATTGTCAAGATAAAACTAAATGTACATGTATGTTCCATTTTCTACATACATACATCTAATTAAAAATGGATTTCTTTTAAATTACGAGTTTTATTTGAAACTCTAGATGTATGATTTGGTTGAAAATCCTATCATTTCCAATCTAAGTTAAGTAAAAGAGTACATACACAAGTGTATAAAATAGTATCTCAAATATTCTAATTAAGGGGGAAAAATAGGTTTTGAATGGACCCAGAACCATTTACAATAGGTTTTGAATGGACCCAAAACTAATAACAAGTAGGTTTTGAAAGGGACCCGAAACCCAACTAGAAAAATAATGCTGCTAAAAGATACACATAGAAAACTAGCAGCCAAACAATAATAAACTACATCAACACAAGGTTAAGTAGGGAACCTTGACCCAAAACACCAGGAACAGGGGCCTAGAGCCCAATTAGAATAGAAGCATCGACTGAGTCATTCAGGCAATAAAACATGACAAAAAACTGCTTGGAACAACCAAGCAACCATCACCTTGTAACCACTAGACTGCAATAAAACACTTAACAACAATACCCATGAAACCCAAACTCCCCACCTCAATAGGGAAGTTAGAAATCATAACTAAATACTGAAGAGCAACATCCTTCACATAGATCTAGTCCACCTGAAACACCGACCCAACCTATACCTCAATATGAGAGGGATCCCCTCTATAGGAGAGGATGAAATGAAAACCTTCACCACCGAAGAAAGAACTTCCCACCAAGACCACAACATCCCTCTCCACCTCAATAGGAGAGGGAACCACCTCAAAAGGATCAATCTCCACCTCCATAGAAGACATCCACTATGGAGCCCAAAAGAAAGCAGCAACCCCCAAAGAAAGGCATGACATGAAATCCTTTGGTAAAGCAACAAACTAGAGCATGGAAGAAGTGAGAGAACACTTCTCAACCAAAAAACAAGAGAGGAGAAACCATTGAGCCAAGAGCATAAACATTTTAAGAAGATTAGTAGTTAGGGCCTTTAAGCAAAAGATATGAAGCCACCCAGCCTGCAACAAAACATAAGACTTCAACAACAGGAAAACGCTCGAACCAAACTACACCGGCACCACCATAATAACAAGGATCTCCACTTCAAAAATAGAGGGAGTAGAGACACTCTTCAAATCCATGAAAACCCGGGTCTTGAAATAGATCTTTGTATACAACCCAGTCAAGATAAAAAACATAGAGAATAAAAGAAAAAATTCCTCTGAAATAAACACAAACCCCTTCCAAAAATGAAGCATTATAAACCAGAAGGGGCTCCAAACCACCCAAAATCTTAGGGGACTACCTTTTCCCTCCAGAAAAACACTTCTAGCAGTAGTTTGGATGGAAGAAAACCACTCCACAACAACCTCCATAGCATGAAAAACTTTAAAGACCAACCTCTTAAGGCTCACCAACCCCACGACAACCAAAAGTAGTCAAGGGAACTATGAAAGCATAGCACCAAAGGGTAAAAGCCCATCCCCTAATCAAAAGAGACACACCCAAAATGAATAAAACCATTCATTACACCACCATCTGAGAGTCACCAAAAACAAAAGAAAGCTTACCAACCTAAACTAGTCAAGCCTAGAAGAGGTTCTAAAAACCATAGAACCCCACAAGCCGCAACGAGCGCACAAGAAACTAGCACAAACCACAAACATAAGCACCTCCCCATTGCAGGAAAAGGAAAATAGAATTGAGGAATCTTCCACACCAACAAAAAGAGAAAGTTGGCTCAGAAACTAGACACAGGGAAGAGAAAAAGCTTGAGCCATAGTAGTCTCACTCAATCGACGTGCAAAAAAAGCCTCCGTCGACCATAGATGAAGCCAATAAAACTCAACGATAAACAAAATGATTCCGACCAAGCACAGAGGGAGAAGAAACCACACAAACCCAGGAAAACAAAAATTTGCATGATCATCTTTAGACTCCAACCCTCCATCTCCATCTCCATCAAACAATTTCAAATCTCTAGCTCTGCTCCTCTTCCCGCCCACACGCTCCATCCTTAACTTTAGTATCTCAAATGTTACGACTATGCAGGAATAAAATTTCATTAGATAAATTTGAAACTAAAATATCCAAAAAAATTACTTTTTATTTTTTATTAGATAAAAGGGAAACTAGGTTCCCATCCTTGTTACAGAGCAAGACCAAAGAAAATTACAAACAAAATCCCTTAAAATGAATAATTGAAAGCACAAAGACAAAACATAGTTATAATTCTAGCATAAAGAACACACAAAAAATAAAAAAATAACACAAAATAAGTTACAACATACCTTGGGGACTAGAGACATTTCTTATAGAGGAATTTAAATAGATCTTCCTTTTCTTAAACCTATTAATTTTTACTTTTAAGAATGTTAAGATTTATCTCCATTCATGGGGATATTAAAGATCATTCCTTCGAGGTGGAAAAATAAATTGTTAACTAGGAGACACAACTATACCCTCCTTCAAAATTAAACTTTGATGGGAATTTTGTTGTAGCTTGAGCCCCTATGGGGTAGGTTTCTTGGTAAGAGATTCAAGAGCCAATTTTATTTACATACCATTAATAAAATTAAACTAGTATGAATGAATAATGAGGCCAATGCCTAAGCATCTATCTTGTATTTCTCAATGGAAAAAAAGTTCAATTTGTTTGGAACTATCATCAAAGGTGACTCAATTATTATCATCAATGCTATAAAAAAAGCTATTACCAATTAGAAACTAAACATCATATTAGAGGAAGCCTAGGATATATTGTAATCCTTTCCAAACTTCAAATTCAAACATTGCTTTAGGGAAGAAAATATGGAAACATATTTCTTAGCAACTTTACTATCAATAGAAGGGTGGATAACTCAATCTCTAATGAGTAATAGTTGGAATTTTGAGGAGGTAACTTAGAGTGGTTAATATAATTATAGAATTGACATCCAAAGACTCTTCAATCATGGGAGAATGTGTGAAGACATGAGATAAAAGTAAGCTTGGCATAGTTGTAAAGGCATATATAGTCCCTTACGCTTTTAAGGTTCTATTTGAAGGAAGGAACAAGATGGTTTTCTAGTAGTCATACTAGAATTTATTGATTTCTTAGGTAGTTTCTAGTATGATATTGAAACCTAGGGAATAGGGTGTCCTATATTTTAGGAAATGGAACAAGGGATAAGGACCTATTTCACTTAGTTCATTCAAGGATATCTTATAGATCTCAATCCAAGAATGGAATGAAGGAAATATATCTACAATAAGGTGTCCTAGGGTGTGATTAAAGGTATAAAGGGGGTTCACCACCAAGCTAGGGCTTGGAAAGATAAAGAATGTAAAGGATATGCAAAACCTAATTATATGACCTAAATTATGAAACTAAAATGAAGAATGAAAGTTTAAGAAAGTAAAAATACTGAAGAGGCTTGAATGAAGACCTGAAATCTTGAAAATGTTGACTTTAATTCTCAGTAGGAATCATACGCGAAGTTGGGTGATTTATTCCCAAATTAGGGTTTTTGATAGAAACTGGAATCTAGAACTACTGAATTAGGATTTGTGGAAAATGTCTGAAAATGTGTATACTGGGACTCATATGCCACAAGTGGTAATTTAGTCACAATTTCAGGGTTGCTTCAAAACTCTGATATCCTCTAGTGCTTTCCTATAGCTTCCCTCCTACCAAATCTCTAGGCTTGAATCACTAAATTCTGCTCTGTAAGTGACTTTCTGTGATCTTGCAAACAAGGTGACAACTTTGACAATTTTGCAACCTTGACAACTTTTATCCTTTCTCTTCAATGGATCTTCAACCTAGATATACAAATCACACATTAAAGAGAGGGAAAATGTTGTTTTGTTAGTGGATAGGGGTTTTCCTTGGTCAAACCCCATTTTGGTAATCAAACCTTGAAATGAAATCAAATATAATGGAGGAATGATGAATGAACAAATATGTAATGTTGCAACTCACCAAACCCTTAAACAAAAGGCTACAATCTTGTGTGTAATGGCTAGCATGAATGTGGATCTTGAATCTTTCTTGAATGATATGGATCTTAACTTGAATGCTTGCTTGAATCATAGAACCTTGCATCACAAATGTTAGCTCAAAAACAAACATGATGCATGATGACTTTGACATGATGCTTGATACTTGAATAATGCTACAAAATGCTTGATAATCACTCTTGAATGCTCTTAGAAACAACTGTAATCATACATTTTTTATAGTTCTTGAATACTTGAAAGCTTAGATCTCTTGTAAACTTGCTAGGTGGAAAAATGAGTGAAATAACCTTGCATTTATACTTGTTTATGCCAAATTTCTCAAAATTACAACACTACAAGCCGACATTAGATCTAGAAGAATAAAATCTCGCAAAGAATTTGAATTTAAATTATGTCTAAGCTAAGTAGGACTCATACACCAGTTGGTGCGTATGAGTTCCATTAGGCTAAGCTTGGGACACATTTTTCAAGAAAGTCTTAGTTTTATGTGAAATTTAGATCTAGGCCCCAAAACCTAGGTGGGACCCATATGACCAAGGTGGCGTATGAGTCCCACATCACTAAATTTGGGCCATACAATCCAAAATTATTAATTTATGATTGGTCAAGTGATATATGTTAGGATTATCCTCAAAAAGATGCATTAATTAAGGCTTGTGGATGCAAAATAAGACCAAATAAGGCATAAAGAAGCCTAATTTTAGCAGGGAGGGCCCAAAAAAGTGTGAAAATATTGAGGGATACTTTTTTCTACACTACATCTAGCCCCCACTTTAGTGAGAGGAGGAAATTACTTCAAACTCACACTAAAGTAGACAAAACTCGCATCAAGAGGGGTCCAAGTGTACCAATACTAGTGAGATAGGATGACGACGATCAAGAGGGTTGTGCAAGCCCCCAGGATCAAGATACTTTGGAAAACCAAGATAGGAAAAAAAGAACACACATGAAAATGATATAAGGAGCAAAAAAAAGGCACAAGAATACATTGCCAAAGACAAAGAGAAAGAAAAACAAAAACAAAAGGGGTGGATCAAGCTTCAATCGTTTATCCCACACAATGTGGATTAGATATAGGCTATTTGTCCAAGAAATTTTACAAGTGGAACATGATGACCACTATTCAAACCAAATGCATGCTCACAAGGGCTAGTGGAACCTTTGGCCATCCACTAGGTGAGTCCCCAACGAGACACATACAAACGCGACTGGTATGCACTCACAAAAATAAGTGGCTATGGGAAAGTCATGCCTAAGTTTGACTCCCATATGTACAACCATACCAAAGCTATACCTCTTGATAAATTTGATAAGGTTCCACTCAAAAATGAACTTAGAGCTTCATGAGGCAAGAAAAGCTTCATATACTTCACACCCACGAACAAACAGGATGGAACCACATGCAAGAAAAGTGTGTTATGCAAGGTGGCCATATAACTGAAATTATAAATGCACAAATAGTGTAAGGTACATTCAAAGGATTTTTTCTTAGCTCATATAAAATCTTAACTTAGGGAACATCATTCCTAATGTCTCCAAGAGAGGACCAATCAAAGAATAGAAGATTCACAACTTAGGGGATACAGTGTGTCACATCAAGCCACTAAGAGGAATATAATATGCTAAGAGAGATCACGCTCTTTAAGGAAATTACACCTAATGTCACCACAAAGTGAAAGATGCATCACATGAAGTAAGAAAACTACACAATGAAACATGAAATGCAAAAGAATAATGCCAATGTATGCCCCCACTTTAAAAAAATTGCTAAACACCAAGTTGTGAGAAATTACTTTAAAGTAGAAAATGATAAATGCAAAAAATATAGAAGACATGAGAGCTCATTTGGAAATCCCTATGCCAAGTCATATGTTTCCAAATAAAGCTACGTCATGAAAAGGGAAGGGGTTGCCCCCAAAATGAGACTCCAAACATATGAGGGATCTATGGATTTGGGGTCATTATGTCTTTGCTACAATGTTATTAGAGAGCTCAAAACTGTCATCATTCCCCAAATACTCATGGAATAGGAGGAATGACACAAAGAGAGTGAAAACAAAGAAAAACATTTTTGGTCAACATGGAAGAGAAATGAATATCATGATGCCTTGCATCATCCCCAAAAGGAAAACATAAGACAAAGAAAAATTATTACGACATAGAGAAGAATGTAGATACAAATAGAGGAATTTCACAAAGAGGGAGAGACATCAAACAAAATAGTACATGGGATCACATTACACACATGCAATCACACACATAACATGAAAAGGAAAATAATGTAAAAGAAGAAAAACTAGTATTACACATGTGAGTCAACCTATTAGAAGTTCATTCACATCCCAATCGTGTTCGTCATATACGAAAGTAGGATGAATAACTAAAGGGACAACGAAAAATGTGTTACTAGGACAAGGCTATCTAATTCTTGCCTCCACTGTGTGTAAGACAAGAAAGAGATGAGGTAGGTGATGAGAAATATATCCTTGCATTTTGAAATGATTTGTAATGAATACAAAACATGTAATAGTGAGAATGTTATCATCCTACAACTATTACATGGTAAGGAGTGAAAGGACATGCTCTAAAGGATTATTTCTATGATATAACTTTTTAAATATTTGTTTTAAAGCACAACACTCATCAGTACTATGTCCAAGAACTCTATGGTATTTTCAATGTGTGTTTTTATATTCTTAGGATTTGGATGTCAATTTTCTCGCATGGGTGGTAATGTAATAAGTCCTTGACTTAGAAGTATGTGTAAATTTATTTTAGTTACAGAAGACAGACAAGGGAATTTTAGTTTCTTTAGTTTGTAAGGCCTTCGTTGCTTGCTAGATTCACTAATTTCTTGCGTTATATGTCGAGGAGGATATAAGATAATCCTATAATCTATATCATTTTTACGAGGCATTGGTTTTTCTTTAAGAAGGAGGACACTTATGTCGGGAGGGGGATCTTGATATCCTAACCCTTTGGTATCTTCAGTTGGTATTTTCTCTAAGATTTGATGAATTTCATGTTCACTTGTTGTATCACATCCTTTTTTACTTAAGATCATGAATCCTTTTCCATATGTCTCTTCTAGGTTGATAGGAGTATTTGTTACCTTGTTAAAATAGAAAGGTTGAATGTTTTCTTGACTAGAGGAACTAGGTTCACCTATTGTAGTGAACTCAGGCTTAGCTTGTGTTTCAATTTCAGGATGTAAACGACCAAACATCTCAAGTGGTGGGATGATGGGAGGTGTTGGTTGTTTCAGTGAAGGATAAAAGGATGCATTAGTCTGAAGGTTGTTAAGGAAATTATTTAGGAAGTTGCTCATGCTATCATCATCTTCACCAATGATGTCAACATCATGAGGGGGACATGCATTAGGAGTTGGTTGAGCATGAGTGAGTTCAATTTCATTAGGGTCATTTCTAAAAGCATAATTTCACACATCCACTAATGACTTCAAGGACATCTAAAGATTACCAAAGCACATATCCATGATGCAATGTAATGTAATAAGCTAGAATGTAATTTTGAATTTAAGAAATGCATGAAATGAATGAAATTAAGTTAGATGTAATGAAATTAATTTAGATGTAATGAAATGAATGTAACAAAAACTCTACAAACTAAAATAGATAACTAATAACAACAAACAAAAACATGGAATTTAATGCTAGAATATGCAGTTTAAAATTTGAAATGAGACTAAATCACCTAAAGGGGTGTATGAGTCCTAGTTAGGAATTTTCAGGGATTCAAATATTGATAAACAATCAACACAGAATACCCAAGAATCAGACAAAACCACTTATACTGGGACTAAATCGCTCAGAGGGGTGTATGAGTCCCAAATTAGGGTTTTTGCACAAATTTTAGAAAATTCTGAGTGAATGTTAGGTTTTTGGTTTGTATGATGTCTAGACTAAGTGAAATTATAGATTTCAAGTGAATTTCAATGATGCAAGATGAAAAAATACAACCTATATGCACTTTCACTAATGCAAGATTTTGAAACCCTAGATGCAAATTAGCTAATGCAAAACCTAATGCAAAGTTAATGAAAGCTAGATCTAGGACTATGATGCACTCCAAATCAGAAATAAGGTGTTATAAAGGTTAGGTTCACCAAAATGAAACCTAGAAAAAGGGGTTTTCTTATCTTTTAGGAGATGGAATAAGGGATAAGGACCTATTTCACTTAGTTCATTCAAGGATATCTTAGAGATCTCAATCCAAGGATGGAATGAAGGAAATAGATCTAAAATAAGGTGTCCTAGGGTGTGATTAAAGGTATAAAGGGGGTTCACCACAAATCTAGGGCTTGGAAAGAGTAAGAATGTAAAGGATATGCATAACCTAATTATATGACCTAAATTATGAAACTTAAATGCAGAATGAAAGACTGAGAAAGTATAGAGGTGCACCTGGAAATTGAAGAGGCTTGAATGAAGACCTGAAATCTTGAAAATGTTGACTTTAATGCTCATTGGGACTCATATGCTAGGCTGGGCAATTTAGTCCCAAATTAGGGTTTTTGACAGAAATTGGAATCTGGAATTGCTGAATCAGGATATGTAGAAAATGTCTAAAAATGTGTATATTGGGACTCATATGCCACAAGTGGTGATTTAGTCCTAGTATCAGGGTTTCTCCAAAACACTAATATCCTCTAGTTCTTTCATGTATCTTCCCTCCTACCAAATCTCCAAGTCTGAATGACTGAATTCTGCTTTGTAAGTGACTTTATGTGATCTTGCAAACAAGGTGACAACTTTGAAAATTTTCCAACCTTGAATTTTTTTTTCCAATCTTTCTCTTCAATGGATCTTCAACCTAGATATACAAATCACACATCAAAGCGAGGGGAAAATGTTTTTTTGTTAGTGGATAGGGGTTTGCCTTAGTCAAACCCTGTTTTGGTAATCAAACCTTGAAATGAAATGAAATATAATGGAGGAATGATGAATGAACAAATATGTAATGTTGCAACTCACCAAACCCTTGAACAAAAGGCTGCAATATTGTATGTAATGGTTGAAATGAATGTGGATCTTGACTCTTGCTTGAATGCTTGCTTGAATCATAGAACCCTACATCACAAATGTTAGCTCAAAAAAACATGATGCATGATGCTTGATACTTGAATAATGCTCCAAAATGCTTGATAATCACTCTCAAATGATCTTGTAAACCATTGTAATCATAAATCTTCTATAGTTCTTGAATAATTGAAAGATTAGGTCTCTTGTAAACTTGCTAGGTGAAAAATGAGTGAAATAACCTTGTATTTATACCTATTTATGCCAAATTTTCTAAAATTACAACACTATAAGCCGACATCAAATCTAGGAGAATAAAATCCTGCCAAGAATTTGAATTTAAATTAGGTATAAGCTAAGAAAGACTCATATGCTAGTTGGGGTGTATGAGTCCCATTAGGCTAAGCTTGAGACACCTTTTTTAAGAAAAGGCTTAGTTTTATGTGAAATTCAGATCTAGGCCCCGAAACCTAGGTGGGACCCATATGCCCAAGGTGGCACATGAGTCCCAGATCAATAAATCTGGGCCATACAATCTAAAATCATTAATTTATGATTTTTCAATTGATATATGTCAGGATTATCCTTAGAAAAATGCATTAATTAAGGCTTGTGGATGCAAAATAAGGTCAAATAAGGCATAAAGAAGCACAATTTTAGCAGGGAGGGCCCAAACAAGTGTGAAAATGTAGAGGGATACATTTTTCTACACTATAGATATTTATTTAACTCTAAACTATAAAGAGAGAAATTGAATTTAAAGGAAAGATAATTAAAGCATAGGATGGGCAGAGTATTCACAAAGTTTTTAGATCATACATTTCTTGCCATAGTTATCATGCTAAGGGAAGAATTTATAAATGGGGATGAGATAGCCTAGGTTAAGATAAGTGTGGCCATAGAGTTCTTCTTAGTGTTACGATCATATAGTAGAGATAAATTTATGGTTCATCATCTCACTATTCACTACATCAAGCAACAGTTAAGTGAATGGATTGGAGTAGGTACTAGACTATGTGGAGATGGTGGCTAGTGACAACAATTCCAATCTTTCCATACCCACAATAGTTCACCAAGCCCTCATATATAGATTAAATTTTTTGGTGATTGAGGTGGAAAGGATTTCTCTTTACTTGGCTTGTGTGACATGGTTAGTTTCCAACCTATTTGTAATCATATAGCTCTTAAGGCTCCAATTAAAATGGGGAAGATGAACATACTAGGTGACATGAATAATATTTGTGTTGACATCAAAACTCTCATTTGGGAGACACACTTGGATGCTTTTGTGGTGTTGATTTCTAAAGGTTTATCCAAGATGTGTCTTTGAAACTTGAATTAGTGTGATGAGTGTATTTGGTAATAAGTGATTGTGTGTATAAAACATTATCTTGTTTTTGATGCACTCCATTTAGGGGCTAGATTTTGTGTAGATATTATGGAATAATATGGTAGGTGGCAATGTTAATGACATATAAGGGTTTTTTTTGCCATTTTCATGGCTTATTTTAGGGTAGGGTTTTGCGAAGGTGTCAAATATTAATAATAACTCCTTGGTTGCTCAAGAAATTGTAAAATTTCTTTGAGCTCGGTGAAGTTGAAATTGTGTATTATTTTACATCTTAGTATAAGGGAGTGTTCCCTATCCATAATTTACTAAAAAAAGTATGTTAGGAGTAATAACACTATTCACTTGTATATCTCAATTTGAAATGTATTTCACTGTTTGTAAAAATGTTAGTTTTCTTTATTTCTATTTTTTTGTTTTCTTCTTTGTTGAGCATTTCATTTATTTATATTTTACCATGTTTAAAGGTTTCATTTAAAGAAATAAACAAGTGCCACATAGTGGAAAACACCTACCCTATTTTTCTTTTGGTGTGACTAGGATATTGTAGTCTATTTTTTACCATGGTTGAAGTATAGATCACCAAGAAAAAGTTTCTATTGTTAGATTTTTATAAAATTAGATTTGAACAAGTAAAATATGAAGGGAGAATAATCTTAACATCCTTTTATTATAGGCTATAATCCAATGCATGTACATATTTTAAAGAGAACAATTACATACCAATATGTGAATGATACAAATACTAAAATTTAGACATATGCTATATCAAACATATAATTGCAACTAAAAGATAGTCTTAATTTGTACATACAAAAAATTGGTACACATAGTTTTAATACATTAGATGGTTGACTAGTACTCATAAGGTTGTATTGTGTTATTTTCGCACACACGCCCCATCCCTCTTTTTTCTTTTGCATCTCTGCATCTTGGCTTTGTCAATTTTCAGTTTTGCTCTTCTTGGGAGGTCATTTTGGGATTAAAGTCCAGATTTTATTTGATGGAGACAGTAGTTTAAGGCATATTGAGGGCCTAGGAGAAATCCACCTATCATGGATTTTGGAAATGGGGATTTTGAAGTGAATTTTTGAGGTCATATGTAAATCTTTTTTGCACCCATGGATAGAGAATAAAAATTAGGTTGGGTTATTTTTTGAATTTCTGGAAAATTCCTTCTAGAAAAAAGTTATGGGGTTTAGGGAATTTTGACCTATCATGGATTTCAAAAAATTCTTGTCTTGGAGGATTCTCCTAAAAACCAAGTTTCAGAAAATCCTTGTCCTAGTGGATTCTCCTAAAAACCAAATTTTGGGAAATCCTTATCCTAGAGGATTCCCCGAAAGAACTAAACTTCAAAAAATCCTTGTCCTAGTGGATTCTCCTAAAAAACCAAATTTCAGAAAATCCTTGACCTCAAGGATTCCCCTAAAACCAATTTAGAGGTGACTTTTGGATGTCATATGTAAATCATTTTTGCACCCATGGATAGACGACAAAAAATTAGGTTGGGTTGCTTTTTGAACTTTTCAAAAATTCCTTCTAGAAAAAATTTATGTGCTTTAGGAGATTTTGACCTGTCAGGGATTTCAAAAAATCCTTGTCTTGGAGGATTCTCCTAAAAACCAAATTTCAAAAAATCCTTGTCCTAGCGGATTTTCCCGAAGAACTAAACTTAGGAAAATCCTTGTGTTGGCAGATTTTCCCGAAGAACTAAACTTAAGAAAATCCTTGTCCTGAAATTTTTTCCCAAAGAACTAAACTTAGGAAAATCCTTGTCCTAGTGGATTTTCTCGAAATCCACGATAGATCAAAATTCCTAAAATTTTGATTTTTCGAAAAATCCAAGACCCATCAAAAGTCTTGAAATATTCCAAAAATGGATTTTTTTTTCATTTAAAAAAAAAGTTCCCAAAAATGAAAATTCTTGAAATGGAAATTTTTTGAAAAAGCACAAATTTTTTCCAAAAATGGAAATTTTTCTTAAAAGGCCAAGATTTTCAAAATTTTATTCAAGTTTAATTTGGAGATTTTATGGATTGGATTTTTTAACATGTGAGCTACTAATGATGATATTTGTTTTTCAAGATTAAATAAATCAAAAGGGGACTTGCATATGGATTCGTGCCAAGAGGAAAATTTGGAAGAGTTCAACTCAAATATTAAATGTGGGGCCTGCATAAGAATCTGTGCCACAACTGTGCCAACTAGGGAAGATGTCTGGAAGGTTCATGACCACATGTGAAGCTATTTTATTTCTCCAATCAGAATTTTTATCAAGATCGAGGTGACAAATTTCTTTTTCCTCTTTGCTCTAGAATGTAACTGCTTGGATGTAATTGGATGATGATGTACCAAGAATTGTCAAACCCTAATGTAACCTCCTGATGTTTCTAGATGTTTAATTTGAGCCCTTGGATTAATTTAATCCTGGAATTTGATTCAAAAGTGTAATATCTATAAAAGGCCTTTGCCTTCTCATTTGTAAGGGATTAGAGTTAGAATTGCTAGTTAGAAATCCAATATTGGCTAAGTTAGGAGAAGTTAGATTTTGCAAGACAGTAGCTGTAAGAGAGGAAAGAGCTAGAGATTGTTATGTAAATGTTGGAGAAGATAATGCAAATGGGTTGTTGATCTAGAAAACATTATGTTATGCTTCAATAGTCTTATGGTTTCTTGTTCTTGTTTCTCAATATTAGATGTTAGATTTCAGTTCTTTTGCAAAGATGGTGAAATGTGAATGATGTTTGATCGATCTCCTACTCATAGTTTTAGCAATTTGTTGACTATAAGTTGTTGTGTAAAGTTAGTCTGAGCCATATATTGTGCTAATTTCAACTAAGGATGCTTGCACTAATAATTGGGTATGTGGATGAGAGTTCATAGTCTGAAAATATTCTGATTTCCTTAGAAGATTGCACCATTTCTATGTAATTGTGGGATTTTCCTTGATCAAGTAGAGACTGGTTTATTGGAGATCTATCCATTTGAAGCATTCATCATTGTTGTGATTGATCTTAGGTTTTAGAATAGGATCTCTCTCAATCCTTATCTCTTTTGCTATTTCTTTGAATTTGGGTTTGTTTTAGGATTGAATCAACATCACCATATTTCTCTATTTGATGAATTTGAAGCTTCCAACATTGTTAATTTGTAAGGCCCCTTATGATTACCAACATTTTCACATTATCACAGAGTTGTCTGTTGCATTGTCAAGACTTGAAATTAGAGACCTTGGGGTTATCTCTTAAGGCTTGCTGATAGAGATTTACCTTTCAAGAGAGATAGGATACTTTTATTCTCTCTGAGTTGTTGCAGTGCTAAAAACACCATCAATAGGTTGGGGCAGGGAAAAATAAGAGGAAGTGGTAGCTTTGGTGGGTGGATGATAAGCTGATTTATGTGGTTCCTAGAAATTTGAAGGTTAGATAATCATGAATCCATGATAAATGGTTGGAATATTGATTGGATGGGAAGAGAGATCCTAAAATTGAAATGGTTATGTTTGGTGATTTTCTAGAATGTCAAGTTATTCAATAAGGAGTAACCTCTCCCTATAAATCTTTCATGATATTTGATTGTAAGCCAAGACATATTAATTAGAAAAGAAGAGAAACACCTATTAAAATTTAAATGATAAATAGATGCAACCTTACCTTTACAAGGATTATTAAATATTATAACTAATGAAATGACTTCTTATTCAATGATTAGGAATCAGTTGTGCTAAATTTTTAAAACAGAGTTCCAGAAGCATAGCTAGAGCTACACTTGGAAGTTAGAGATTATTTCACTCATTGGTTATTGCGTGTATGGTCAAGAATACATTATTGTCTATAAATTGATCCCAGATGGAACGTTGAGGAAAATATAGTTGCCAAATATTCTCCTACCATTTTCTCATCTCAACAACTTCATTTCCTAGTCTGTGATATGTCCTGCTATGGGTTGTTTAATTTTTTGGCTCTGGTTTCTTTCTTTCTCCTTTGTTTCCATTGCAGTTTGGGAATGTGTAGGTTAACAATCCCAAAAGGAATACTCAATTATTTGATTCTAAGGCCATTCGAGTTAGTAACCTTGAAAACAAAGTTAACATTAAGATGTCATCAGAATAACCATTACAACATAAATAGTACTAAAACAATCAGGACAACCATGATAGTCACATTTTATTTTCATTAAGTTTTATGATATTATGTTCCATCCTCTATGAACCTGTGACCACCCTCTTTTTACAATTTATTTTCAAAGAAATAAAGTTTTATAAAATTGTATTATTCATTTAAAAATGAAAATTAGGGCATAAATAGAATAATATGAAAATGTATTTTGTTTCTTTTGCATATGTTAAATTTACAAACCATATAAAATTCAATTTTTTGTAGAAGTTGAACATGCAATTTTTAAAAAAAGGAAAGTCAACATAAATTTATTTGATATATATGAGTAACCCTACAAGCATAGATGTTCCATATATAAAAAATATTGAAAATATAAGATATTTGTTAATACTTGAGAATACACATTTTCTAGTTTTTGTGAAGAAGTGAACATTTGAGCAAAGTGAGGAGTAATGGAATGCACATATTAAAAAATATTTAAAAAAAAAGATTTTACATATAATTGAGTATACATTATTCTCTTGCATATATGCACATGATTATGCAAATGAACCATCTTGAATGAAGAATCGTGACATCATGTTTATATATTTAATAAAAAGTATTTTAAAATTGTGTCATTAAATTGAAATTAAGAATTAGGCCATATAACAATAACACATAAAAAATAAAACATTAAAATAAGTACAATATGTATTTTACATTATATATAAATTCTATTTTTCTAAAATTGGAGGTAAGGAAGATAGTTACTATGAAATGAATTGAATGAAGATAATAATTTTAAAATGTAAAGGCATAGTTGCGTAAATGATGTCTAAGTTAAAAAATAAAGATTAAATAAATTATGGAACAAACTTGGAGTTCTTGTTATTTCTTTTGACTGTTTCAAGTGTTTGGATGTGATAATGACATCAATCGTTCCTCTTCCTTTTTTCGACAAGAAATATATATGCTTTGTTGCATGCATGCATATCTTTGGTATGCAAAGACTTGCAAGTTCACAGACTCTTGAAATAACTACGAATGTCAACCCTTGATGGTCAATGTTGTTGATGTCATGTTTCCCTTTAAAGTGTAAGGCCTTGTGATTTGTGTATTGTTAAGGCTCATTCCATTTTCAAATGAGATTTGGCATTGGACACTATGACTCAATGGGGTTATAGGGACATTCTTTGGGTTATTGTGATCCTGAACTAGGCCTATATAATATTTGAGTTGAACAACAACAAACAAGGGAAGTTGAGGTGGCTTTTCATTGTCCTTGTATATAATTGTTTTGACCTATCAAAGTGTACCATTCACAAGGCTTGATCCAACCCATAAATTTGAACATAACATAATCTCTTGGTCAATACACGAGAGGATCTTAGATTGAAGTTGTTCTTTGTATGGATTTGAGCATGTTGAGCCCCTAAGTTTCTCCATAATGGACAAGGCAACTTGCATTGCTAAATACAACAACATGTGTTTACTAAGTAGTGAGACCATTTCATTTATTGAAAATAGATGTATGGAGGACAAGAAAGTAGATTTCTCTATATAGGAAAGCGAGGAGCTTGAACATGACATTAGAACTTTCCAATCTACAATTGTAGGTTTTGCATTCCATATATCTAAGAGAGATTCATGAATTTTTTTGGGTAGGTTCCTCACTGCTTTGACGAATTTTTTTGTTCAATGTAATAATTGTTGTCAATTTTTACCATAGTGTTCCCCCATATGAAGCTAAATCATACATAAGGATGTCCTTGATTGGTGATAGTTGGCCTAGGTCACCAAAAACCATGATCGATTATCCTCCAAATAGGATATGGTTATGACTAGGGAGAGTTTCATAGAACCTCATGTCAATGTGTTGTAGTAAATTTGGATTGATGAAGCTCATGTCATCTATAATAATGTATCAAATGAAGTACATTATTTCTTGGAAGGTTGCAAGTGTTTATCCTTACAAGGGGCCATTTCTTTTATTGGTATTCAAAAGGAAGAATGAATTGTCTATGCTTCTATGCTAAATGTTTCAACACATGTAGGTGCAAGAAGTAGTAATGGTGAAATTGACCAATTGGGGCTAAACTCATGAGCCTAGTCTTGATGCTTGTTATTAGGTGTGACTTTTTGGTGCTTGCAGTTCCTTGAACAATTATTTTTAGTGATGGTTGCAATTTTTTGGTAGATAAATGCAACAAAACTATATCAAATCATTTTTTTTGTTCAATATATAGGTCATTATGGGTATTTTGACTGAGTACATGGCGGACTTGATATGTTGGCCGATTGGAGTCTATGAGAGTAATAGCCATGTATTTTTTTGTAATAAATTGAAGTGAGTAGCTCCACAGTCATGGTTCAACTCTAGTTCACATTGACCAAGCATGAAAAGATCATCTAACTAAAAAGGAAGGCTTGGGTATATACTTGACAAGACTTTCCATTCACTTTGGTTGTTTTCTTGCATTCCATCTCCCTCTTTAGAATGTGTGCCGATATTGGGTTATTCAATTGGTTTTGTTCATGTGTGTCACACATTTCATGGATGATAATTGTATGAGAACCACTCCCAATGTGATATAATTTGATCATTTGATGAGTCTAAAACATAAAAAAGGTGAAGGTGAACCCCATGTCTAAATGCAATAGAACCTAGGGTCATTTTTTATTTTTTCTAGAGGTTCATTAGGATGCAGATCAACAAGGTGATTAGATTAAATTTCAACCATAAAGGTGAGTCAATCATACCTAGATTTGATCCTTATGGTCCTTGGAAGTTGATTGGAATTGATTTGCCTTGATTAACCTAATTAGATTATGTGCCCTAATATGAAAATGCAAGATTTTGACAACTAAGAAACTGTAACAAAAATTCACCAACATATTTGAGAAAGGTAGAGTTCTGTGCACCTATCCTGTAAATTTCAAGTTGACTTGAATTGGAGGACTAATTTTCCATAGGGTGTCTATGTTCTTGTAGAGATATTTTTCATAGCTCTCTGATGTTAGATTAGAGCTTCTCAATTTCACCTACAAATTTGTCGAACCACTATCTAATGTTTTTGTAAGTGAGTTTTCATGGCTTGTCAAGGTGTAGGGTTTTGAATGTAACAATAGAAAATGGATCTTCAAAATTCCTTCAATATCCTTCAAACCTAAAACCTACACATTTAAAGAGAGAGAAAGGGTTGTGCCATTTAGGGGCTTGCCTAAGTCAAACCCCGCGTTAGTGTTTCCACTTCCACAATGACAATGTCAATGATAGGAAGGAATGATGAATCAAAAAAGTGTTGCAACTCACCACCCTTCAATGGCTTCCTTGAAGGACTGAAGTCATGCACATCTCCTCAAGGTCTTGGATTTTACTTGCTTGATTTGCTTGAATTTTTTGGAGACCTAAAAAAGGGTTAGCCTTCACAAAAAATGATAACATAACATACATAAACTCACATGATTTGGCATGATGTTTGGATCTTGAATTAATACAATAAATCATTGAAATGTTACTATTTACTTGCTTGATAATGTTAGATTCATCCACTTGTAACTAGATCCTTCTTTTTAGGTTTCAAAGGATGCAATAACTAGGTATTTATATGCAATTGTTCTAATTTCCACAAATTAAATCCTGATAATCAACTTTGGACACCTGAATTGCAAATAATAAAGTGCCACCACCGAAATATTTGAATTTGGAGCCAAACAAAATAGGGGGACACTTTCACCAAAATGTGACTCATTCGCCATAGGACGTCTATGTCCCAACCCTATTTTCTAGAATATAAGGTGTCAAGGGAAAAATATTAGATGAATGCATTTGTTTTCCACTTGTAATTTGTTGATAATTATTAAAAATGGGCCATGAAATGCATAATTTAGGAAATTAGGGGTTCAATTAGGTCCAATAAATTAAGGGGGAGCAAAACATAGTGTAAAATTGTCAAGGGTGATAATTTACAATGCTATAGAGATAAAATCATTGTGGAATCCATAGCCCACATAAAAACTTACAAATTTCCAATTTAAATCCCATTCACAACCTTCATCAATTCATATATAATTTATAGTATTATTGTATCTCGTGTAATGTAAATTAATTTAAAAATATATATTAGTTATTTTTAAAATTGTAAATTATATGTTATAATATAAAATATGAAATATATAATATAATATAGTTAATGTATTGTTTTAAATAAAACACATTAAATTGGTTCATATATAATAAAGTATCTATAGTTATTATATATATGTTAGGTTATAATATAGATTATTAATAATTATAAATAATATAATATAATATATATAATAATTATTTTATTATAATTATTAATATATTAAATTTATAATAAATATATTATATATAATAATAATCTATAATAAATCATATATATAGTGTGTATATATAATATTATGTTATAATATAGTTATCAATAATATGTTACTTATAACCATAATTATGTTTTTATTAATATATATAAGATTTATTTTAATTCCAAATTTGTTAAATCTAAATACGCATTTAAACACAACTATCATATTTTTAATAATGTATATAATAGAAAATACTAAATATAATTATAATATAATCTTATAGAAAAGAAATATACAATTAATACATACACATATATTTTAATACAATATAATTTTATAATAAAATATTATTTAAAATATATTTAATAAAATTTACACTTAAAAATAGATATGACTAACAATAAATATAATACTTGGGCACGGTGGCACTCCCATTGGGAATCCAATCAAATCAGCACGCTGAGGCCGAAGTTGCATTTATCAACATGAATTTTGCATTGGATAAGGGATATTCAAAGGTTTGGGTGGAGGGAGACTCCCTTAATATTGTTAATTGCCTACTTGGCAAGTAGAAGCTGAGATGGATTTTCGAACATTTTATGATAGATTACATAATCATTCTAAGATCATTTGAGGAGATGCGAGTCACACATATCTATAGGGAAGGTAATTCCCTGGTTGATTGGTTTGCAAATAAGGTTGTCAACCTTAATGATTTCAAGGTGTGGGAGGGGTACTCTCTCCTTCTTGAGGAAGCCAAACTTTTAATACAAAATGATAACTAATTTAGAGCTTGAGATTTGGGGTGATCACACAATTGTCACCCTCCTTATTACCACATGTTTTGTGGGTAATATTTCACTTAATTCGATGTTCATTCTTAACTCTGCAAGAGTTATTTGGAATTGGTATTTGTTAATGGTGACTATGGAAATGGGCAGAGACAGGAGTAGAGTTGAGCCTCAATCTTGTGAGGGTTGGAAGAAGAAGCGAAAAATTAGGAGAATCTTGAGGCATGGGCAATTTACGCCTTTCCTGGAGAGGCTTCATGGCCACGACCCCAAAGCCTCTGCGGAGTTTTTGCACTGTTGGCATAATAGATGTTTGAAGGTGAAGGGAGTGGAGTTTGTCGTTAATGAAAATTGTATTACCTTTATCACTAGGCTGCTGACAAATGGACACAAGCTTTTCAAGGCAAGTAAGAGCAACGATGATGCTATGGACCAATTCTTTAAGGAAAATGAATGGACGAAGTTGATTAAGATGCCTGCTTGGGGGTATGAACGAACTTCTCTGAAGCATATTTGGGTTGAAGTGGTTGAGGTTATAATGCGGTACGTGACTCTTGAAGGTCGTTTCACTTCTATTCTTGGGAACCATTTACCCTACTTAACCATTTTAGACATGGGTTACATGTTTCTTTCCCATTTGTTCTCTTGTCATCTTTGGAAGCTTTGGTTTATGTCATTTGAAGAATCGTAGGGCCCCTATTTTACACGTGGGCCTCATTTTTCTCATCATGGAGCATGTGAGGGCCCATATGCTAGCTAAATCTATCAAGGAAAAGGAGAAGGCTACGATTGAGGATTCCTTTTCGACTGGATCAGAGATGAGTGCTGATGGTGATGCTGATTGGAATGTGGAGGAGGACATCACTGTGGGGGGTCATCATCCCATGTGGTGGCTCCCTCTAAAAAGAGAAAGAAGGGGAATTTAATGAAGAAGCGCCCCATCAAAATGTTAGTAATTTAGAATCCAGATTCTCGTGGGTCCATGTCAGATGGGGAAGACACTGATATTAGCTCTAGTGGCTCTCATCGATGGTAGTCCAACGAGAATTTTGAGAATCATGAGATGGGCTCAGGTGCATCGGGTAGCAAGGAGAAGGACCAGTTTGTGGAGGCTAAGGTTGATGTGGTGAAGGAGAATCCACATAGGGCATCCAAAAGGATTTCTATTTTAAACATGTAGGGTTCAAAAGGTGGTAGGAAGGGCAAGAAGGTTTCTCTAGAACAAGAATACATAAAGGAGGTTGTAGACACTAATGTTATCATTGATGACTCCCCTACCCGACAACCTTCTCCTTGTGGGGAGGGTGATGAGGTTCCTGATAGTGTGGAGTCTTCGATTGAGAAATCTGTGAATGAGGATGTTGGTATGAACCCTAACCTTTAGAAATTGGAACCTTTGAAGGTTAATCCTCTTTTTGAGGATTTCTCATATTTGAATGATGATAATACCTCCATGTTTGAACTATTGGATATGGCTCGATCAGGGGCCACATGCACCTTTAAGCTCACTAAGTGGGTTTTGCAGGAGTTTAATAAGGTCAATATCAAGATTAGGGGCTTGAAGGAGAACTTGAAAAATTAGCAGAAGGGCTCTTCTCCGGATCTTCTCATTAAGAGGCTAGTTGACTTGGAATGCCCCTTCTTTGATTTTAAAGCACAATGTAAGAACCACCTTGGTGAAATGGAGGGAAGGATAAAGGAAACAAATGAGGATATTAGGAAGTTATTGCATGTAAGTCATAGCTCAGTTAAAAATAGTGCAGAGTCCCTAAAAGTTTTCTTTGGTAAGATTAGTCAACTCAAGGAGGATTAGATGTATTTTTTGGATATGTTAGAGAATGACCAGAACTATAGAGGTAAGCAAAAGAATAGCACGAAAGGTGAGACTATAGGCTTGTATACTCGTACTTGAGGGGGAACCTTAGGATGCCCTTCGAGGAAGAGAAGAAAGATCTTATGAACATGGTGAACCTGCACTACAACCAGGAGATCAAGGTGGCTAACACCTTGAAAAATATGAAATAGATTTGGTGTTTCTATTTTTTCTTTTTCTTTTTGTTGTTTTGCTGCTAGGTCATTGTTTTTTGGCTATTGGTTTATTGTTGGTTGCTGCTTAAGCTTTAATGTGTTTTTCTATTATAGCAACATTTTGGTCTAAAGTATTGTAAAGGGTTTCAGGTCCCTTCAAAACCTATTTTTCCAATATAAACAAAAACAATAAATATAATATATATTTTATATGATTGTGTGCAAGTGTTTTAACCTAGTCTAAAATGCAAAACTAAACAAAATGCAAACAAGGAAAACACAAACAACACCTCAATATTTGCCTAAGTTGAACTTGAACAAAATGAAAGATAAGGAAGTGATATACCTTGTCCAAGTTGATTGGTTGGTTGGCCCTGTTGATCACTTGATTTGTGTGCTCCTTTCAATGGAAAACAACATGAAACTAGATGCAAAATGATGTGGATGAGATGAGGAATGCAATGGTGCAAGTGGGTATCTTGGTAGATGCTTGGAGTGGATGAAAAATGAGCTTAAAGTTTCAACAATGGTGGATGCTTGAGAATGTAAGTGTGCTTGAATGCTTGAGTGTTCAAAGTTGCATGTGTTGCAAATGAGGGTCAATTCCTCTAATTTTAGGGGAAAGGCCTCTAAGTAATGAAGGGTCAAGATGCAGCCACCTTGGACAAGATCAAGGGACAAGGTGAGTTGAGAACTCACAAGCCCTCACATCTTGACATGTGGTGGGTGATGTGTAAAGGAGGACATGAGGTGGAGGTACTTCCTTGTACCTTGGGAATGTAAAAGATCTCCTCATAAAGGAGTTCCTTGTCTCCATGTGTGTGATGAGACTTTTAAGGAATTTAAAAATCCTTAAAAATCCTTGGAGGAATAAATGTGAATTAGAAATTCACACTAGGAAAGGGTTGCCTTCTCCAAAAGGAGAAATAATTTAATGAAAAGTTGACTTGGGGGTATGTCATAAATGGCATAAGGGGTTAAGGTGACCTAATCAAGTAATAGGTTGTGCAAATAGGTGATCAAGGTAATTAATGGAGAATTAAGACAAGTGGGCTATGATGGAAGATGCAACATTAATCTTGATTAAGGGTGTGCACATCCTAATCAGAGATTAATTAAACTAATCCGGATTAAGGAAGGGTTATGGAGGATGGGACAAGGAGAGAGAAAATGGTGAATTTAAAATTGATTTAAATTCATAAAGGCAAATGACTAAATTAAATAAATAGGAGTATTTATTTAATTTAGAGAGGAAAGGGGACAAAGGTAAAGTATTTAATTATTTAAATTAAATACCTTAGGAACATTAGGGAAAGGGGAAATATTAATTAAATAAATCAAATAATTAACCACGATGGGAAAGGCGAGATAAAAAAATGAAATGGATGAATTTGACCTTAAGGGAGAGGTCAAATTTGGATTTCTACATTTTTCCCCTCTTCAAAATATTGTTAGAATAATAGTGTTCCGAAGAAAAATAAGATGCAAATGTCATGATAGAAGAATGGACTAGAAAATGATGCCCCAACATGGGAAGGTTGGTGTAGGCTATTCAATGGAAGAAAATGAAAGAAGATGCCCCGATGTTGCGGGAAGATGGATAGGATGGAAGAACGAAAGAAAATGATAGGGTATGCCCCCTCAAGAGGGTGGACGAGGAAGAAAAAGGGGTCTTGGGTGACTTATCAATAAGAAAAATGGAGGGTACCACATGATAGAGCACAAAAAACCCAAAAAAATAGCTTTTGAATGAAAGAAAATAGACGAACGGGGTGCAAATGGTGACCCACAAAAGAAAGGGGATGAATTAGATTAAAAAGAAATTTAAATAAAGGGTAAAAATACCCTCAACTTAAAACGAATTAAAAAAAGGAGGGAAAAGGAATATATAGTAATTTTAGAAATTACTATTCACCATTTTCACATTTGGAAGTTGAGTGAGCAAGAGAGAGAGGAGAAGAAGGTGAGGAGGATAGTTGACATGGCGAGCGAGGATGAGGGACTCGTGGGCGATTAGATCATCCATTGAGGGTAGGAGGTGCATGATTTCTACTACAAGCACGCGGTACCCTGCTAAGTTAGCGTCAAAACCCTTCTTTCTGATTTTTAGTTAATTTTTGTAAGTTTTAGCATATTTGGGTTTTTCGGTTGCTAGGATATAGTGAGATGGGAAATGGGATTCCGACGAATGGGCGAAATAGCCCATCTAAAGAGACAAAATTGACCCTAGAGAGCATGGCTAAACAAAAGCAAATTCGCTCATGTAGGAGGCAAATTCTCCTCGGGGGAGGGAAAAACATGAGATAGGGGCGAGCCCACCCCTCCCATGGGTGAATCCGCCTGGAAGATGGGCGACGCCGCTTGTCGGATGGGCGATTCAGCCCAAGCCAGGTGAAACCACCTGCCCCATGGGCAAGCCTGCCCAGGGATGGGCAGGGTGGGATCGCCCACCAACGGGTGAGCCCGCTCATGGGTGGGGCCGCCACGCATAGGCGAGACCACCCGACAGATAGGTAGGCCTGCCCATGAGTAGGTCCACCCATGGGAGCGGTCGCCCGCTCGCAAGACGAGTGAGTCTGCTTAGATGGGTGAACTCGTCTGGATGGGAGAACTCGCTCAGACAGGTGAACTCGCCCAGACGAGGGGGGGGGGTAGAAAAAAAGAGGGAAAAAGGCGGATTTGCCACATGAAGGGAGAATTCATAGGACAAAAAAGAGAAAAAGGGGCGAAGTCGTTAGGGGCGCGATTTGGTTAAGAGAAAAAGAAGAAAAAAGAGAAAAAGGGATAAAATAATAGATAGAGGAAACAAAGGATGATAGAAAGAGATGAAATGAAGAATGACTGACAAGGTGTGCAATTTTGGATGCAGAGTTTTGATACACTACATACGCGGGAGAGGCATTCAACAGTGTTACAAGCGACAATCATAGCAATGGGCGAGGAGGACCACACAACCTTAGCGTAGGCAGGTCTACTACACATGTTGGGGTACCCCAACATTAGAGCACATCGGCCAATATTGACTACATTGATAGAGAGGTGGAGTTCAAAAACTTCCACACTTCATCTCCCAAATGGAGAGATGACAGTGACCTTGGAGGATGTGTGGAGGATACTACGGCTGCCCATCAGAGGGCACCTAGTTAGTTGGACCTGGAGCCAGGGACGAGTATCGAAGAGGAGTTTGTAGGCGGTTTTTGGATGAGTGGATCTACCTATTTAGGGGGCAGACTTAGATTTGGATGGATGTTTGGGATTGGAGGTACCTCCACTACCATTATACTTGTGCGGTTTGATCAGTGGGATTTTATTGCTAGATCAAAGTGGGCGGTTTTTCAGCCTCAAGATGATTGAGGTGGTATGAAATATCATTGAGAGGAGAGATGGAGAATTCGCATGGGGCACATGCGTACTAGGGAAGCTATACAGAGACATGCATGTGGCTTGCTACATGGGAGCACTCAGTGTGATGCACATGACACTACTACATATATAGTTCTGGGAGCACATCGATGTGGCTATGCTAGGTGTTCTAATAGCCACTGAAAAATGTTGATGCTCATAGACTTAGATGTTGATTTTTTTTTGTATTTTTGACTTTTTAAGGGATACTCTGAGAATCAAGTATAATACTTGCGAAGGTGCATGTTGTTGATGGGTTCAGACAATGGTTCTCCTTCAGGAGTAGAAAGCTGATAAGCACCAGATCCATATGCTATTGTGACAATGTACGGGCCCAACCAATTAGGCTCAAATTTACCAGGTTTTTCTCGTTCAACTTGGTTCTTTGGATTCTCCTTTAGGACCAGATCACCAATGTCAAAACTTCTAGGATGAACCTTCTTATTATAACTGCGTCGAAGGCAGTTCTGATATGCTTGCAAGTGTGTCAAAGCAGTTTGTCTCTTTTCATCCAGTAACTCTAGCTCATGTAGACGGGATACATGGTATTCTTCTTGGTCAATCAAGCCATGCATAGAGACTCGTAGGGATGGTAACTCGACCTCTATAGGAAGTATTGCTTCAGATCCATAAACAAGGGAATATGGTGTGGCTCCTGTGGGGGTACAAATACATGTGCGATAGGCCCATAAAGCAGGGTTAAGTTGTAAGTGCCAGTCACGGCCAACGTCATTAACAGTCTTCTTTAAGATCTTTAGGATAGTCTTATTAGATGCCTCAGCTTGACCATTACCTTGGGGGTAATACGGAGTGGAAAAATGATGTTGAATATGAAATTTGTCACAAAGTTTGTGAACATCTTGGTTTTTTAAAGGGCGACCATTATCTGTAATGATGGAGTGTGGGATACCATAACGACAAATGATGTAATTTAGGATGAATTTGGCTATTTGCTTATCGGTAATGTAGGTCAATGGAACGGCTTCAATCCATTTCGTAAAGTACTCAGTGGCGACAAGGATAAACTTATGCCCATTGGAAGAGGTGGGATGGATCTTTCCTATGAGGTCGAGTCCCCATTGAGAAAATGGCCATGGCGAAGTAAGCGGCAGCAATTCCTGAGCTGGTGCATGTATGAGATCTCCATGAATCTGACATTGGTGACATTTCTTCAAAAAATGATAGGCATCATGTTCCACCGTAGGCCAATAATATCCTATTCTCATGAGCTTTTTGGCTAAGGTAGGACCAGCAGAGTGAGCTCCACATATACCATGATGTACCTCTTGTAAGGTTGTTCGTGCTTCATTTGAGTCGAGACATCAAAGGAGGGTACTATCTAGGCTACGACGATAAAGGGTGTCTCCGATGATGGCATATTTAGATGCTTTTTGGATAAAGGTCTTACGTTGGTTAAGGGACAAGTCAGGAGGTATAATCTGGTCATGTAAATAGGCATAAATGTCTTTGTACCAAGGTGAATCAAGACCAACAAGTTCACACACAAATTCAGTTTCAGGGACATCGAATGCAGGGATCAACAACTGTTCTACCAAGAACTCATATTGTGATGCATTATTGGGAATGTTCAAGAGAGATCCAACGGTAGCCATTGCGTCAGCTGCTTTGTTCTAGATTCTCTGGATTTGTTCAAAAGAAACATTGTCAAAGTATAGTTTGAAACTATCCACCATGCGTTTGTAGGGCATCAATTTCTCATCCTTAGTATCATAATCATCATTGACTTGTTTTATCACTAACTGTGAATCACCATAGACCTGAAGATCCTTGATTTTCCATTTTATTGCTATTCAAAGTCCTGTCAATAGTGCCTCATATTCTGCTATGTTATTAGTGCAAGAGAATGCTATTCGAAATGACTTAGGAATGGAGTCTCCTTGGGGTGTGATGAACAAAATTCCAGCTCCTGAACCGTGACTTGTGTGAGATCCATCAAAATATAACTTCCATGTAATTGGTGTGTCTATGACAAAGATTGATTCATCTGGGAAATCGGATATCAAAGGATGATTTTCCTTTACGGGTGCATCTGCAAGTTGATCTGCTATCACTTGTCCTTTTATTGCCTTTCGATCTACATACTCAATGTCATATTCACTTAGCATCATAACCCATTTAGCTAGTCTTCCTGTCAGTGCTGCTTTGCTGAGAAGATATTTCAGAGGATCAATTTTGGCGATCAGCTTTGTCTTACGATTCAACATGTAATGTCTCAATTTTTGTGCTGCAAATACCACTGCTAGACATGCCCATTCAATAGGACTATAATTCACCTCATATCCAACCAAGGTGCAACTAATGTAATATACAACTCGTTCTTTTCCATCATTATCATTTTGTGCTAATAATGCCCCCAGTGCTGATGTTGTTGCTGTCACATATAATATCAAATATTTTCCATCAATTGGAGGCATTAGAACTGGTGGAGTTAGTAGATAATTTTTAATTTGATCAAATGCTTCTTGACACGTTTCTGTCCAGTTGAAGGGAATGCCTTTTCGTAACAAATGTTGGAATGGGTGGATCTTGTCTGCTAACTGAGCAATGAACCTACGAATTGATTGTAGTCTCCCTTGCAACGTCCTCAATTGACTGATGTTGGTTGGTGGTAGCATTTCTAAGATAGCTTTGACTTTCACTGGGTCAACTTCTATTCCTCTGCGTGATACTATGTATCCAAGGAGTTTGCCTGATTGGACCCCAAAAACACATTTTTTTGGATTTAATCTAAGTTGGTATTTCTCGAGCCGTGTGAAAATCTTTTCTAATACTACTAAATGTCCACTTCGTTCTATGGATTTAGAGAGAAGGTCATCAACATAATCTTCCATCAACACATGCATGTAGTCATGAAACATTGTGGTCATCGCTCTTTGATATGTAGCTCCAACATTTTTTAGTCCAAACGGCATTACATTCCAACAGAAAGTTCCCCAAGCACATGTAAAAGTTGTTTTTTGTTGATCTTCAGTAGCAATCCTTATCTGATTATAACCTGAGAATCCATCCATGAGTGATAGCATTTCATACCCAGCTGTGAAGTCTACAATGATGTCGATGTTTGGCAGAGGAAAATCATCCTTGGGACAAGCTTTGTTGAGATCTCTAAAATCTGTGCATATTCTAATTTGACCATTTGGTTTAGTGACAGGAACAAGGTTTGAGATCCAATCTGCATAATCAATAAAACAAATGAATCCCACATCTAGAAGTTTCTTCAATTCTGCCTTGACAAGGAGTGCAATTTGTGGATGCATTTTTCTTAGCTTTTGTTTGTATGGCTTGGAATTAGGTAGAAGTGGTAAGTGATGTAAAACCAATTTAGGATCCAATCTAGGCATATCTGCATATGACCAGGCAAAATTGACTTGTCTTTCTGCAAAGAATTTTGTGAACTCGGGCTTTTCCTTGGCGGTCAAAGATGCTGCTAACTGTATGATCCTGGAATTATCTTGTGTTCCAATATTCATCTCTTCTATTTCTTCTATCAACAATGGTGATCTCTCTTGGTCTATTGGGAGACACTCCAATCCTCCATCTTCAGGTGCCTCAAGGAGGTTTTCACCTTGAGATACGTCCTTTATTTTTACTTTTTCACGATCAATAGGTGCCTTTCGGTTTTCACCTGAAGACCTATTATTTCTATTTTTTATTTTATCATATTCATTTTTGCGACTAGAGGATAGGATAGGCTCACCAAAGTATGCAGTATAATCAAGTTCTATGGAAAATCTAGCCTTATGATCCCCACTAGGTATTCCTTCACGAAGTCCCATAAACTCAGCGATTGCTTCATCATTCTCAAAAGTGTCCAAACTTGGTGGGTCTTGTTGATCCCAATCTATGAGTTGTGGGTAGACAAGGGGTAAGCCATCATCATTGTTATTAAGAGTCATGGTGTAGGTAGAGAGGGTAAAGATAGACGTAGAGTCATCAGGTTCCCAGGAGGCAGCGTCGATGGTTTCCCGAAAGTGTTTAATCCATTCTTCTTTATTTAAGGGGGCTTTGGGATGAGGGCTTGGTAGACTCAACGGGGAACTAATTGTAAGCTTTTGACTGAATTGTGTTTCAAGAGGAGGCTCATCAAATATTTCGAATAGTTTATCTAAGTCCATAAAGGTAGTGGAGGATAGGGAATCCCATTCATATTCATTAGAATCAGCATCAAAATCCCAAGGGTCCTCATATGTCTCGATCTCATTTGAAGCATTAGCAACCTCACTTGAAGGTAATCCGATACCTTGGATAGTCACTTTTACAGGCACAAACCCTAACCCTTGATGTTTAATCAACTTAGGAGGTTGCAAGGGTTCTATCATTCCTTGTTTATTCAGGCCAAGACCACTGTGTCCATCATATCCTTGTCATTTCATTATTGGGAACCCTTTTGGATACTGCTCAACTGGCAACCTCTTAGATTTAGTGTCTTCTTCTTCTCTGTACAACCATGTGAGAATGTGATCATCTAGAGATTCCTTGGAAAGTTCTCCCCACTTGGTGAAGGTGGTAGGGGGATTATGAAAGATGACCTTAGGCTGCATGGGATGTGGTTTTCCATAAGACTTTGGTGATTTAGGCAATTTTCCAATGAAAAAGAGACTCTTCATGTTATATTCTCCACATCCTTTGTCTTGGATCTGGATCTTATGCATGGAGGGGGTGGTGAATGGAATGGATGATTTGACCAACATAGATGGGTCAACATAGTGGGATGAAGTGGCAGATGAAGTGGAAGGTGAGGCCTCTCGATTGATGGGCACTTGACATTCAATAGTTCCTCTTAAGTTTGAACAATACTGAAAAGGATTGGGGTCGCCTGGAATGGTGATTTCAGTGCCATTGTGTGGAAATTTGAGGCATTGATGGTAGGTGGATGGGATAGCTCTCATAGCATGAATCCAAGGACGACCAAGGAGAAGGTTATAATGTAAGTCTAGATCCAAGACATGGAATATTGTATGTTGTATGGCTGGGCCAACTCTTATAGGAAGTGAAATGACACCTTCAGATGAACGCTCAGCATCATCATAAGCTTTGATAGTGATTTTCTTTGTTCGGTCTATACAATTCTCAGAGTATCCCAATGCGTTCACCAATTTTAGTGAACAAATATTTAGACCCGCTCCACCATCTACTAAGACTCGTCTAATCTTGCATTTATCAACGCAAACTTCAAGATGCAAGGGATCATTATGATCAGATTTTGGTGTAGAAAAGTCTTGCTCAGAGAAGGTGACATGATGTGGCATAGCTAGGTATCCGACCATGGCCTGAAATGCATTGACATCTAGGTTGGCAGGGACAGATGCTTCTTGCAATGCTTTGTTAAGTATAGCTCTATGTTGTGGGGATGTGCGAAGGAGCTCCAAGATAGAGATTTGTGCGGGAGTTTTTCCCAACTGCTCTAGGAGATTATATTGGTTCTTGGGCTGAGGATTGGGTGGAGGTCCTGGAATAGTTATCTTGGTTTTGCGAGTAGCAACAACACAATTTGAGTTTGGCTTGTTTATGGTGATGGTAGCAATGCGATCATCAAAGGGTGTTATGTTAAGAATGATAGTGCTATAGTCATGTTTGACTGTGGCATAGTTGGCACTATTGTTGTTCCCTGAACTGGAGGCTTTCCCTTTATCATGGTCTTGCAAGGGAGTTTTGAATATGGTATGATCAGTATTGGTTTTTCCTTGTGAATCTCCTACTGATATAGTTCCATCTTCAATGAGGTCTTGAATAATGTTCTTGAGTGTCCAACATCTTGGTGTTTTGTGTCCTTTGCTACGGTGGTATTCACAGTATTCATCTTCTTTCCACCAATCTGGTTTGATCAAGGAAGGTTCATAATTCTTGGTGTTAGGTAGTGTGATGGTATTGGTTTGCAAGAGTCATTTGAGAATTGATTCAATAGGTTCGCCCAAGGGGGTGTATGTTCTCTTGGCACGAGGAGGTCCTCTTCGTTGTTGGTTGTTTTGGATAGCGTTTAATGTTTGGTTTTGACTCTGGATTCGTGAGTTTGGCAGGGTTGATGTATTAGACAATGAGGGACCTTTAGGTTGAATGGTCGGACTTGTATTTATCAGTTTGGCATCAACAACTCCATCACTTGTTATATTTTTGTTTCGGGACCAGTATTTGCTCTTATCATTGTTGGATTTATGATTTTCTCTATTTATCTTGACTAGTCCTTTGGCAATAAGACCTTTCTTAATAAGGACGCCTTTCTCAAGGATCTCTTCAAAGGTTGTACAACATTGGATTTGAATTTGGCTCATGAGTTCTCCATTAAGATTTTCCACAAACATGGTGACCAATTGTTTTTCAGGAATGTGACAAGGGAATTTGCTAACCAAACCTCGCTATCTTTGGTAGAATGAGGTAAGGGATTCTCCTTCTTCTTGTCTAGTGGTGCTTAATGTTGCAAGGGTGACATCATTTTTAATGTTGAAGGAAAAATTGTTAATGAATTTGTCAGCTAGTTCACCCCATGTTCTTATTCCTGGAGGAAGATGTGAAAACCAATCTAAAGCTGCCCCTGTAAGACTTCGCGGAAATAGTCTCATTAAATAAGTTGGATCATATGATACTTCCATGCATGATGTGTTGAATTCTCGAATGTGTTCTATTGGATCCCCTATCCCCTTATACTTAGGCAAAGGTGGTGTTGTAAAATGAGGGGGAAAGGGGGGCATATATAAATTGCGATCGAATGGAAAGGGGCATAATTCCTCCACAGAATAGGTCTTTTTGTTGGTCCCCAATTGCATGTTAGTCATTTGTTGTTGAAGGGTTTTCACCTGTTGTATCAAGAGGTCTACAAGTGATGGTGTTGCATTGCTTTGAATTGGTGCCATGATGCTAGCATTAAGGTCATAGGTTGAATTTGAATCATGATTAATGCCTTGTGATGTGAGACCTTGATTGCCATATTGATTTGTGTTGGTTTGGTTTGGAATGAAATTGGCATTTGGGTTTGTCCGAAAGGTCATGTTTGCATGTGGTATGGTGTTTTGGAATTGATGTGTAGACCCTTGATTTGTGTTTTGGTTTGGAAAATTAGGTCCTTGGTTTGCAAATGAAGGTGTTGGTCTTTGACCAATGTTTTGTGATGAAGAATGGATCCCTTGGTTGGTATTTTGAAATGAAGATGTAGGCCCTTGATTGACATTTTGCGATGGAATGTTTCCTTGGTTAGAATTTTGGAGTGGTGAGAGGGACCCTTGATTCACATTTTGGAATGATGGGATGGATCCTTGATTATTGTGTTGCTTTTGGATTTTTTGTGAGACAATGTGGACCTTTCTAGGTTGACTTGAAAATTGGAACAAGGATCCTTGGTTTGCGTTTTGAAGTGTAGGAATGGGACCTTGGTTTGCATTTTGAGTCAAAGGTGTAGGACCTTGTGAAGTAGAACCTTGATGTGTGTTTTGGAAAAGGGGATTTGTAAAGGTCTTACCCAAGGAATTAGAGTTGCTTCCAAGTGTAGAATTTTGTCCTTGTGTAGCAGTATGGGTTTCCTTGTTGCCAAATGTTGGGATATTTGGGATATGTGTGGTGGTGGTACTCATGTGTGAGGCTATCCCAAGGGGTATATTTGTTGTTTGTGATGATGATGGCATGCCAAGTGTAAATGGATTTTCAGTTTCCTCTTCTACAAGGGTTGATACATCAAAACCTTGAGGTAGTTTGGCACCCTTTTTAGCTAGTGCATAGAAGTATCTATTAGGATCAGCACTAACAAGTTGATCAATCATGTTTAAAATTTTTGGATCTTGGTAAGCTCTTTCAATTTCTTGAGGAGTCAATTGTTTGTTGAATTCTTCTATGCTTAGGTTTTCCCATTTCTTGTTGAATTCGTCGTGATTTAGATTGTCCCAATTGTCAGTTTGATCTCTTTGTGGCACCTCTCTGTGAGGTGTGGATTGATTTGAATTAAACCCAAGGGTAGTGTCATGAAATGGGTCACTTGAATATTCCATGTCCTTTATTTTGGATTTTGACCTTGTTTCAACCATGGGAGATGTTTGCAAGTTTGAGGGATAATGCAAGATGTGGATGCCACTAAACTATGTCTTTTGTTTTTTTTTTAATTAAATCTCCTTTTTCATTTCCTGCATGTCCTCTCGAGGGGGCATACCACAACCCTCTTGGTCATCCTTCCCCTTTCTCTTTACACTGGGGCATATTTCAGAATTAAATTTCTTTGACACAATGCGATGAACTACATTATGTCAAAGAGGGACAAAATGTAGACACTGAAAAAATGTCCTAAGTCTATGAGCATCATTTTTCCTAGTCATCATCTTTCAATAATTGAATAATTTTAATTATTCAATTATGTTCGATCATATTCCTTTATTAATTAAATAGTTTTTAATTATTTAATTGATTCACCTTCTCATTTCTATCTTGATCAATTAAAATTATTTAATTGCATCACTAATACCCCTTTCTTCAATAATTAAATAAATCATTATTTATTTAATTATTTATCTTTTATCACATGTCTATAGTCAGATAATAATAATTATTTGACCTTTTATTTTTCTATAATTAAATAATTAACGAAATTATTTAATTATGTGTCATTCTTCTCCTTTAAATAATTGATCCTAATCAATTATCCATATTTAATTTATATCTCCTCCTTTAATTAAATTTATGAATTTAATTAAATCTCCTTTTTCATTTCCTCCAAATAAATGATTTAAAATAAATTATTTATTTGCCACTTGTCCTTCTCCTCCATTTTCGAATAAATAATTTAAAATAAATTATTTATTTGCCACTTGTCCTTCTCCTCCATTTTCGAATAAATAATTTAAAATAAATTATTTATTTGCCACTTGTCATCCTCTTCCATTTTCGAATAAATAATTTAAAAGAAATTATTTATCCCTCTATTTTGGTCAAAGATCCCCTGTCATTATTTCATGTCATAGTCTGCATGTCCTACATGTCTGTAATAGCCGTCAGGCGTCATAGCCGTCGGCGTCATATCTTTTCCATGCATGGCATATTCTGGTTGCATCAATTCTCAACCGTAGATCTTGGCATCTTTCTAGAAACTCGATCTTGGCCATCCATTTCGTAACTTCCCTCTCATGAATCCTCATCCGTTGATCTTAGAATCTTTCTGGAAGATCAATCTCATCCGTCCATTCGAATGGTTGTCTATAAAAGAAACCCTTCCCCTCCATTTTCAATTTAACAGTCATTATCTCCAACTTTCTTGCTTACTATTTGCAGGTATTTACACAACTTCATCAACAAATCTGAGGGCAATATTGACATAAGAAGAAATAGGAGAGACAAGAGAAAGAATCAACTTCAAAGGGGAGTGCTTTATTTCATTTGCTTTCATTTTGATTGCTCTCTTTGTTTGTATTCTCTTGTTTAGATTGGGATAATAGTTTAGAAGTGTTGACTGTCACTTTATCTAATACTATTTGATTTTTCTCATTCTTACAATATGGTTCTGGGAGCACATCGATGTGGCTATGCTAGGTGTTCTAATAGTGGGAGACCAAGACAAGAGGCTACCGGTAGTATATTGGTACGGGGCAGAGTATGGCTTCCGTCTACACTATATAGACGTGAGGGATTTGGAGGGATGGAGGAGGAGGCTAGATGACCTACAAGGAGATAAGATTATATGGAGACCATATCTGACACACTAGTTCAGTGGGTGGAGAGAGGATGAAAGGAGGCACAAAGGATATTTTTGTAAAATATGCTACCTGATCAAGAGGGAGCGACATATCATAGAGCTCCACTGACTAGACAAGGTGACCCAATAGTTTAGGGTGACATAGGATACTCCACCAAGGTTGTAAAGATTCCACAGGATTACCCGGGAGTGGTTGTGGGGGGAGACGATCGCAACATATGTTATTTGGAAGAGGTGGGAGGAGGTAAAACCAACACCATATCTAGGGAGGACAGGAGGAGAGGTAGATGCAGGAGTGACCGTGTGGTATGTTGCATGGTGGGCAGAGCATACTCCCGGACAGATTATGACAATGCATCTGATTGTAGGGGCATTTGGGTATGCCTCAGATGATGAGAGGAGATTACAACAACAACAACGAAGGGGTAGGAGAGGAGAGGGACAATGAAGGAGAGACATGGAGGATGTGGTGATGGAGGATGTAGGAGGGAAAGACCAACTTGTGGAGATGGAGATTATACACAGAGCAACTCACAATGGTATCGGGTGGACCACCACCACTTGAGGATCCAACAGTAGTACTAGCAAGAGCCCAAGCAAGACTTAGAGTTGTAGAGAAGAGACTCAGGGAGTTAGAGGTAGAGAGAGACAAACTACAGGAGGAGATAGAGAGGCTACAAGAGGAGGGAGAAAGGGAATACGATACTCTAGCGGGTGAGGCTGATAGGATGGCATTGGAGAGGGACGCCATGGAGCGGGAGAGGGATGAGGCTTGGCATGAGAGGGAGGAGATGAGGAGGGTGATAGAGGAGTTGAAGAGAGAGTGAGATGAGCTGAGGGGGGAGTGGGATCAGCTGAGGAGAAAGTGAGATGAGCTCCAAGATAAGATGGAGTGTGCAGAGGTGGCGATGGGAGACTCAGGGGCAATTCTAGAGAGGGTAGAGACAATAGAGAGACAGGTACAAACTCTATAGAGTGAGAGAGATACAACAGTGGAGGAGATGACATAGATGCAGGGATAGATAGATCAGATGAGGATGGCATAGGAGGCATGGGATTAGGAGAGGAGATTCCTATCTAGATTATGAGATAGGTACAAAGCATATCGAGACACGGCGAGGAGTTAGGCGATAAAGAGGGATGAGTACATGAGGGAGTCTAGCTACTACATGGTGGCCTATTTTAGAGAGGTCCTAGATCCTCCACATTGTATATCTCCCTATGTTCGAGCAGTTCCACAGATGCCAACACCATTCCGATCAGTAGGGACACATACCTGTGGGTTTAGTAGCTATCAAGAGACACCCCCGCACAAGGGACGAGTGCCAAACTCCCCACAAAGGTCAGATGGAGCCAACATAGGATAGAGAGGACCAGGATGACATGATCCAGATTTTTATAGGTGCAGGGTGTATAGATAGGGGATAGGGATAGAGGCCACATGTTCCACAACACAAACTAGACAAAGATAAGCCTATTCATTGATGCGGTCACCATTTTTGAGGGGCACTTTGTACCTATTTTTTATTGTATGATCACGGATTATGGACATGTATTTATTATTATGATGGAAATTGTTATGGATGTTGTTATGGACTGGATATTTCAATATTGATATATTATGCGATGTTCCTTATTTACACTATGCATTTATGATGTGGTGAATGTTTATGTATGGATTTTTTTTATTATGATATGCGATTTATGATGAGATATGATGGATGGTCATGATGTATGTATGCATATGACTATGATGATGATAATGCATGTATCTATGATGATTTATGTGATATGCATGATGCCTAACAATTGGTGATGCAGGATGAGATGCATGATATGATTATGTATGTATATTTTTTCTTAATCTTATGATGTGCACCATGGATTATGTTATTGTGATGTGATTATGAAATGAACATATAATAAGATGTAATGAATGAAAAATGTGATGTATGTGTATAATGCAATGTATATAATGAGATAGATTAATATATCATGAAATGATAATGAAATGAATTTAATTTAAGATGCTTAGAATAACAAATCTATGTCAATCTAAACAACCTAAAATGAATATGATAATGACAATGCGATGCAATGCAATACAATGGACTAAGATATTTAAAATAAGAACATTAAGTAGCCTACGTGTTGATGGTCAAAATAACACAGCAACGTTAAAACAGAATATTACTACCCTATTTCTTCTGAAAAATATAAATAACCTATAGCCACGTATCTTCCAAGGTCTTTGTAGTTGGTTCTCAACTGTGTTATGTCATTCAATGGCCTTTTTCAACTGTAATGTTCAAGGGGCTTGTTGGTAAAGGGTACAAACTGCATAATATAGACTAACTTAACGTTTGTGGGGGGGGTGTATAAATAAACAAAAAAAAAGATAGAACAGAGCATAGGACAACACATATAAATATAAAATCCTTTCAATTAAGACATAGAAATTTTGTAATGAGCATTTATTTCAAATAACTAAAACCATAAAATGATACAATCCACATAATACTTTGTACTACTGTATGCATTCATAGTTCTAATTCAGGACGTACAATCATTCATCATCATAAAACTTTAAAACTTAACTAGAACATATTACCAACTCATTACCAAAATTCATAGATCAACAAACATAAAGAACTTGCATTCACAGATAACTCAATGAAATAGTCTCAGATTCATAATCTTCTATTGATTTTCATCAAATAAGAGACTTTTATGCACAACATTCACTGCCATACGAATGACTATGGTTCATCAATATTACCATTAAAACTAATTCTGAAATAACATCAATTGTATTGAAAACTGGTAAAAAAATCTAATTATCTTTGCATAAAAACTATAAAAAGCTTCTGAAAACTATAAAATATCCTATATTTCTCTTTAGGTGGCTAATCCTTCTTCAATGAGCTGACCTTTACAAAATGGAGAGAAATTCTACATATAGGCAACTTTTGCACTAATTCCTCTCATCAAACAATTCAGATCCACAAATCATGGGGTGACTGGGGCAATGTAAGATGACTATCTATTTTGATCTTCAGTTACTGATTAAGGATTCCTTGTCAAAATCTGCGTTCAAGAAGGGGAAGATAGAACCGCTGAAATCTTCAGTTGGACTCGTGTTATGATCCTGCAAAATAGGAAAGAGATATGTCCAACAAACTGTGCCTTCTTGATGATGATCTAGGAAAGGGAAAAGTGTAATGCCACATTAATCCTACATTTTCTACTCTAGCATGTACTCATCATAATTAGTCAACACTTGTTGGAGTACATCTCCATCCAACCCATCTACCCAATTGTCTTCAAACTTTATTCTTTTTAGCTCAGCAGAGGCAAACTCTTTCATATCTCCAAGTTTGATAAGCTCCCTTCTAGAAACCCTTATTTCTCCCTTGATTTCCATTAAGAGGTCATCACCATCATCCCCTTTTTGCATTACCTCCTCAAATCTACTATTCCATTTTTCCTTGAGTTTATCAAGGAGGAGGCCATTTGTCTCAGGGATGTCTTCATTAACAAGTATAGCAATACTTGCTCCCAATTCCTCAATTTTCTCATTAAGATCCTTTCCAGCCTATTGCACCTCATTCCTATGCCCATAAATGAATGAAGACCGAAATCTAATGATGTTGGTGGTCTTCTCAATAAAATCTGCATTATCCTCTTCAAGGATTGACTGTTCCAACAAAGTTTGCATTGGAAATTTATTGATGTCCTTTAACTTCCTTGCATACTTTGTATATTCTTCTTCTTGTTTTCCAAGGGTTTCAATATGTGAAACCATATCATTAACAAATTCTAGTTATGCTTTACAACTATCCACATGCAAATCCTTTGCTTCTTGACTCAGCCTGGAAATCCATCTATCCATCATTCTCACCTTATTTCTCATTTCAACCAGGTTGTCTGCATCTTTCTTGCTTAAAAAAATTGCGGTCTTAGGTGCAACAAATTGTGAAGAAATAGGAGAAGACAAATCTTTCAATAATTTATGTAACTGGTCTACCTGATATTTGAGTTCATCCTTCCTTTGTTTGTCCTTTACCATTCTTGATTTGGTGGAAGAGGCTACAATATCAATAAGATCCATCTAGTGGTTTCTTGTAGGCCTTCCCAAATTCACCATGCCTAGTTGATAGTCACTCAACTACATTTATTGTCTATCTTTATCAACTATCAGAATGGGACATTCAGCTACAATCTCCCCAACATCCATTAACCTTGTAGAATGAAGAACTCTAGCCCTTTTCTTGGGCCTCGCCTATTCAATTTCTTTCGTTACATCATCCCAATTAAGGGGCTGGGGTTGTACTATTTTCTTCCATTCTAGATTAAGTTTTAACCATGTAGGGGTAGCAAGGAGAGTTACCACTTGTGTAGAAGAATATGTAGCAGGAGAGAGTGGCTATTAGAGTGCTACTCTAGGTTGAGAATCAACCTCTTGTTGCTTTTCCTTTTCTGCCTTCTCTCTGGCCAGTTTATCAACTTCAACATTTTCTTTTCTTTCTTGTTCTATTTTGGCTAGTTGTTCTTCCTCCAATCTCTTCTCCTCCAACAACTGATCTCTTTGTTTTTCTAACTCCTCCACCCTTGCCCATTTCTTGGCTGCTTCTTGGTCAATTTTAGCCTGCTCTTCTTCTTTCTTTCTCTGGGCCTCCTCCACTACTTTGAACTTGGATTCAATGGTCTCTTTCTCCTTTGTTGAGCCTTTTCTTCCTCCAACTCATGGATTTTCTACAACAAAGCTAGCTTATATCTTTCTTCTTTAGCTTTCCGCTATGTTTCCCTTTGTTGCAACAAAAGATCTTCTTTCTCTTTTTGCTGCCTCACCAACTCTTTTGCCTTTGCTATAACTTCTAACTCTTGTTGCTCGACAAGTACATCAGCTTTGGAATTAGTCTCCAATTCCTATTTTTTTACAATTGCCTCAGCTTGAGCTTTAGCATCAACTTCTCTCTTCGCATCCTCAAACAAATTCCATTGGTCCTCTAGAGTTAGGACATGTTCAGACTCAACACATTCAATATCTTCAATAGATCTAGTCACATGAGGCTCCTCATCTAATTGAGTGGCCTCTGAATCAATGTTTATATCATGGATTTCAATCTCCTTCTCTTTTCCCTTCAAATTTTCAGCTTTCTTATAAAGACTACCTGCTGGTACTTCTTTGCTAGGTTCTTGAGTGAGGGAAGGTTGAGAAGAGGAGCCTTCTCTAGCTATTGTGGTCTCCATGCCTTGTGATTCATGGACTTCCTGAGCAAGTATTTCTAGAACAACATCTCCTCCAAAGCTGGGAGGAAGATAGTCCAATTTCTCTTTAGGGGCTACTCTCCTCTTGGTCAATCTAAACAACCTAAAATGAATATGATAATGACAATGCAATGCAATGGGATGGACTAAGATGTTTAAAATAAGAACATTAACTAGCCTATGTGGATAATTCCATGAGATGATAATGACATGCATTAAGATGTGTAGAATAACCAATAAAGACCAATCTAAACAACTCAAAATGGTAATGATAATGAACTCAAGATGCTTAGACTAACAAATCTATATTAGTCCAAACAACTTAAGATGATAATGATAATGATAATGTAAGATGCTTAGACTAACAAATCTATATTATTCCAAACAACTTAAGATGATAATGACCATGATAATGCAATGAAATGATAATGAAAACATAACTAGGCGAATCATGAGTGTAAATAAGGGCATGCATGATGGTGGAAAGCATGAATGAAGGTGGATATGGAACTACACCTGTCAAGACCGTGTGGGTCCTAAGAAGAAAAGGAAATGGAAGGGGAATGTTTGCACAACCGAAATCACTAGTCATCGGCGAGAGAAAGAGATGTAGGTATAAATGCAATGCAATGGGATGAAGTATGAAATGCATTCCTAATGCTATTTGCCAATTTTAAGAGCATTGATTTTTGCTATAGAACAAGACACAAGATGCCAGAGTATAAGGAACCAAGGCGTATATGTGCCTAATGCATAAAAAAACACAACAGACAAGAAGGCTATCCCAACACCCCAAAGTCGTGAGGACTTTGGTCGGGACAGGCATTAGGATAACCACAAGCATAAAGGATGCCCTAGTGTAACACAAGACCATAGGGATATTGGTGGGTACCACGTAGGACAACCAGGAAGACAACAAGCAAACAAAAGGATCAAGATATGCCCCTATGTTTACCAGTCAAAGCACACCATGATATGATGGATCGTGGTGACCCTGACGAGGTATAATAGGAAGCTCAAATGATTAAAAAAATGTCAAAAACATCAAAAGATCACAATCAAATTTCAAACGTCATTTGCCATAGGATCAAAAGGATGGATGGGATTGATGTGGTCTATTAGGAAGGATGCATCCTATTGAGACCAAAGATGGAGAGTAAACTAAAAGATTGACATGACATAGGATATCTGAAACCAACTGAATCTTATGATACTAATGACCTTTGTTTGTAAGCACCAACTAGGATAGGGACATACTTGACGACATGCCAAGACAAGAAAACATAAGATGACACGATGAAAAGATGACAAGACTAACACACCCTAAAGACCTAGGGGCTTGGGGGTTGATCAAAGATCAACCTTGCCTACATGGAAGCGCAGATCCCTCGTAGTTTGACAAAAGACCGTGGATACAAGAAGAAAGAGGAGGATGGAGACCACGATGGAGGACAAAGATGGACGAACAAATGCCTCAGGGCATATCAAATGATTGACCTTGCCTACATGAAAGTGTAGGGGCAATGTAGTTTGAAAAGTACCAAGGACAAGATGAGATCTAATGACGACTAATGTGATGGATGAGCCTAAATGACGATGTGAGACCAACGATGAGACATGATGTAAAGGCAATGGAAAGATCATATTAAGGATAAAAAGCTTAGGATTTTGGATAGCCGATATGGATCGTCCAATGCTCAATCAAAAAATACCATGTGATGGATGATGGGATGTTGATGGAAGGATAGGATTGATTGGATGCTAAGATAGGATTTGAGGGTAAGATGGATGGAAGGATAAAGTAACTAGGACACAAGGTAGATAATGATTAATCCCTCTACGAATGGAAAATATTGCTAGGTTTTCACTAAATGTACTTATCCAAGGCACTACGAGGAGTGGTTTTCACCATAGGATGAATTATTTCTCTTTACTATTTTTGGATTTTTTTTTTACTTTTTTGATTTTTTGTATTTTTGACAATTTTTTACTTTTTTTGTATTTTCTCAGGAAAGGCCAACCCAGCTGACTTAGGCATAAATTTTTTTTAGATGCATGATATTAATGGGATCTTATAAGGCTTCTCCTTCAAGAGTGGCAAGCTTGTATGCACCAGAACCATACTTAGTTGTGATGACATAAGGACCTAGCCAATTTGCTTCAAATTTTCCTTTCTTGTCTCACTCTTGCAGATTTCGCTGATTTTCTTTAAGGACTAGATCACCAACATTAAATTGTCTAGGCCAAACCTTTTTACTATAGCTTCTCCTAAGATAATGTTGATAGGCTTGCGAATGATTATATTCTTTTATCCATTTTTCATCTAGGAGTTCCAATTGAGCAAGGTGTGCAACCCGAGTGTCTTCATCACTTATTAGATTCTTTAGAGATATGTGAAATGATGGGATCTCAACTTCGATTAGCAAGATACCTTTGGAACCATAAGCGAGTGAATATGGAGTGGTGCCAGTGGGAGTGCGGTAAGCCCAAAGGGTGGGATGGATATGGAGATGCCAATCTCGACTCGTGTTGTTAACAACCTTTTTCAGGATTTTGATTAAGGTCTTATTTGGTTCTTTTGCTTGACCATTACCTCGAGGGTAATATGGGGTAGACCAATGGTGTTGGATATGATAGGTCTCACAAAATAATTTCATGGACTTGTTCTTGAATGGCTTTCCATTATTCGTGATGATGGTGGAGGGAATTCCATAACTGGAGAGGATATGGAAGAGGATGAACTTGGAAATCTGAACACCCATAATTTGAGTGAGTGGCATGGCTTCCACCCACTTATTAAAGTATTTAGTAGTGGTGATGATGAAAGTGTGGCCATTGGAAGATGGAGGGTAAATCTTTCCAATCAAATTGAAACCCAATTGTGAAAAGGGCCATGGTGCTATGATGGGTAGTAGATCTTGTGTAGGAGCATGTATCAAATCCGTGTGTTGCTGACAAGGAAAGCACCTCTTTACAAACTCACAAGAATCATGTTCTATAGTAGGCCAATAATATCCTTCTCTAAGAATTCTTTTAGCCAAGGCCATGCTATTGGAATGGCCCCCGCAGATACCACTATGTACCTCTACTAATGCAGTGTGAGCTTCAGTATCATTCAACACCTAAGAAGGGTTCCATCATACCTACGATAATAAAGGGTATCTCCCACTATGGTATAACGGAAGGTGTGTTAAATGAAGGATTTACATTGATTACGTGTAAGATCGAGGGTAGGATGTTATCATGGAGGTAGGTGTAAATTTCATGATACCATGGTGACTCGGGACCTACGATGTCGCACACCATATCACTCTCAAGGATATCATAAGCTGGGATTAAAAGTTGTTCAACTAGGAACTGGCTATCTATTTGATCTTTTGGCATATCAATTAAGGAACCAATTGTATCCATTGCATCAACCACCTTATTCTGGATTCTTGGGATTTTCTCAAATTGGATAAAGGTGAAATACTTCTTGAAATCATCCACCATGCACTTATAAGGTAACAACTTGTCATCTTTAGTTTGAAACTCATCATTTACCTATTTAATGACCAATTGAGAATTGCCAAAGACTCACAAGTGAGTGATATTCCATTGGGTGGTGATCCTAAGACTTGTGATGAGAGCTTTGTACTCTGCTATGTTGTTTGTGCATGGAAAGGATAACCTGAATGATTTTGGGATGTAATCACCTCGTGGGGTGATAAACAAGATACCTGCCCCAAATCCATTGTGAGTGTATGAACCATCAAAGTAGAGTGTCCAGGTAGCTGTCTCTGTGACCGTAGGGACCTCTTCATTAGGAAACTCTGTAACCAAAGGATAAGCATCCACCAAAGAAGCATCTACCAACTGATCTGCTATTACTTGCCCTTTAATGGCCTTTTTGTCCATATATTATATATTGAATTTGACCAGTATCATGATCCACTTAGCCATGCAGCCAGTTAAAGACGTTCTAGATAACAAATATTTAAGTGGATTGACTTTTGATATCAGCTTTACTAGATGATTGAGCATATAATGGTGGAGCTTTTGTGAACAAAATACCACGACTAGGCAAGCTTTTTCCATCAGGGAATAGTTAATCTCATAGCCCACCAATCTTCGGCTGATATAGTAGATAACACGTTCTTTTGAAGACCATGTTGGGCTAACAATGCCCCCAGTGCAATTGAAGTAGCTAAAATGTACAACGGGAGTGGTTTGCTTGGAATTGGAGGCATGATGACGGGTGGATGAGCCAAGTAATCTATGATCTTGTTGAAACCTAGCTGACATTTTGAATCCCACTTGAAGGTGGTATCTTTTCACAACAGATGGGAGAATGATTGGCACTTGTCAGCTAACTGAGCTATAAATCGCCTGATGGACTACAACTTTCCTTGAAGACTTCTCAACTGTTTAAGATTGCGTGGTAGGGGCATTTCCATTATCGCTTTGACTTTGGCTGGATCTACCTCTATGCCCCTTTTGGAGACAATGAAACCCAGTAGATTTCTTGATGTGACCCCAAAGACACACTTCTTAGGATTCAGACACAATTTGTAATGCTCTAACCTTTCAAAGATCTTTTTCAGGACTGTAGGATGTTCTTCTCTTGTTTTTGATTTCCCCAACAGATCATCAACATAATTTTCCATTATAATTTTAATGAGATCATGGAAGATGATTGTCATTGCATGCTGATATGTTGATCCTGCATTCTTGAGGCCAAAAGGCATGACATTGTAGCAAAATGTACCCCAAGGAGTAGTGAAGGAAGTCTTGTGTTGATATTTGAGTGCAATTTTAATCTAATTGTAACCAGAGAAACCATCCATGAGGGATAGAATCTCATGTCTAGCAGTTATATCAACCAACATGTCAATGTTCGATAGGGGAAAATCGTCCTTAAAATAGGCCTTATTGAGATCGCGAAAGTCGGTGCAGATCTTGATACTTCCATTTGGCTTGGAAACATGTACTATGTTGGATATCCAATCTGAGTAGTCAATGGGTCTTATGAATCCCACTTTTAATAATTTCTCCAACTCTTTCTTGATTAACAAGGCTACTTGAGGATGCATTTTTCTCAACTTTTTCTTGATAGGTTTAGCATCCAGGTGGACGTCCAAATGATGCACAACTAGAGTGGGATCTAGGCCTGACATATTTGAATAGGCCCACACAAAATTAATGATGCCATCTTTGAGAAGCTAGACAATGGTGGAGTGCTCCTCTTTAGATAAGGATTTGGCTACATAAGTGATTTTTGGATTTTCTTTCATTTCCAAATTGACTTCCTGTGTTTCTTCAATGAGAATAAAAGATCTTTCAAATAGTTGAGTTCCCACAAGGGGAAGATGAACGTCCCCATCTTCTAGTGCCTCATTGAGGTTTTCACTATCAAATTCATCCTTTATTTTTACTTTCTGAGTCAAAAAGTTCCTCAGGGAGGTTTTCACTAGATGACCTATTTTGATTTTGTTTTTTCTTGTTTTTACGATTAGGGTGTTCATCCTCCCCCAATCCCATAATATTTACATAAGTATCCACTAAGGGAAAGGTGTCAATAGGTGCACTACTACGTAGGTCCCAGTCAATGAGGTCAGGATGGCCCAGGGAAAGGTTGATAGTGCAGATGGATAGGCAATCAAACATGGAAGAGAGATTCACGTCATCGTATGCAAGTATGATGGACTCTTCTTCAGGTATGTCTTCAAGGAGACCGTTGTCTACACTAACATTATTAGAAGTACTAGTTGATGCTGCAAGACCCTTTTGTTTCATGTCATAGCCTAGGCCTATTATTTTAGGTCACACAGATGGTTCTATAGGTTGGCATCATCCTTGTTCCTCTATAGCAAGGCCACCTCCCTGATAGTTACATTTTTCAACCAACTTTGACGCATGAGGATAAGTCTCCTAGAAATATTCCATTAGAGGATTTGATGGCTCAGGCTCTTCTCGGTAAACCCATTGGATGATATCATCTTCCATCTGATCTTCAAGTGAACCCAAATCCCTGAATGTTGTCGAGCCCATGTTCTTGGAAGTGAGTGTGAGTGTATTTTCTTCATTCGATGATGAGTGAAAATATTGGCCAAACGAGTGAGGAGAGGGTGGCATTGTGGCCAAATTGAGTGTAGTTTTCATTTCATATTCTCCACAACCCTTGTCAATGATCTTGACCTTCGTGATGGTGGAATCAACAGTAGTGGATATGGTGGATGTGATGCTGGTTGATGGATTATTAGATGGATTGGATGATGAGGCCTAAGGTGTCCCCATTTCAACTCTAAGATAATAATGAGAATGGGGAAGGAAGCTTCCAAAGCATGACAATACTCAAATGGTTGAGGATCAACTTGTATGGTTACTTCCATTCCTTGGAAATGAAACTTTAGACATTGATGATAAGTGGATGGAACGACTTGCATAGAATGAATCCATAGGTGGCCGAGAAGGAGATTATATGGAAGATCGAGGTCAAGGACATGTCATGTGGTGTACTACGCAATAGGGCCAACCTAAATAGGAATACAAATGGTGCCTTTAAAATCTCTCTCAATGTTATCATATGCCTTTATGGTGATGACATAATTGTTCAAGTCAATTGTGGTATATCCAACCTGTTTTATGAACTTTAATGTACACAGGTTGAGGGCAGAGCCATTATCTACCAAGACCTATTTTTACTTTATGTTGGGCCACAAGGACTTCAATATGAAGAGGGCAGTTATGATCGGGGTTGATGGCAGGCATGTTGTTTTGGCTAAAACCCAACTGATAAGTTGATGATAGATGTCCCACTAGGCCTGAAACTGAGTGGGATCTATGTCATTTGGTAAATGGGTATCCTGTAAGGCCTTGGTGATTATTTATTGATGTATAGGAGAAGACTTAAGTAGACCCAAAATGGATATTTGAGCGGGTGTCTTTCCTAGGTGGTCAAGAATATTATATTATGAGCTTATAGGAGAAAATTGGGTTGATGTGGAAGGACCGGGGACCGAGATGTAGGTGCGATGAGTTGTAACATCACACTGAGGATCTTTGCCTTTGATGCAAATCATAGAGACACAAGGCTCTACTTGGTTGATGCACATAACTATGTCGTCATAGTTGTAAGGTACATTTTTGTAACTGACGTTATTAGTGCTATTTTTTTGACTGCTATTGTTGCTTGACCCAAGATTGGCATTAGACGTACTGGCTCCTTGGTTATGGTTAGGGAAGGAATTTTGGTATATATGTAGTTGAGCATTGGATGAAGATGCCTAGTTGGTATCCACTTGTATATCTCCATGATCTATAACATCTTGGATATATTTCTTGAGCCCTTGACACTTTTTGAGGGAATGATCTTTGATCTTACGAAACTCACAATACTCGTTTTCTTTGTACTAGGTTGGTTTTGGCTTGGATTCATCAAAAGGGTTGGTCACAGGATAAATAATTGGATAGTTTGCTTGCAAAATCCTACTGAACATGACACTCAAGGGTTCTCCCAAAGCTATGAAAGAGCATTTATTATTGCCCTGATTATTTTGATTGGACTATTGGGAGGATGAGGTGTGGCTTGCGACAAAGATATGGGATTTGACATTGGTTGCGGTGGAGGAGTGTATTGAGGCCTTTGTGAGGTGTTTACTACTTGAACATGCTTGGTATTGGTGACACCATCATTAACTACATTTTTGTTTTTGTTCCAGTAGCGAGACTTATCTCTAGATGAATTCTCTTTATTTGGATTATAGATTTTAATTTGTCCCTTGGCGATGAGAGCTCTCTCAATGATAGGGCCCTTTTCAATGACTTTCAAAAAGGTTGTGACACAATGAAGATTTAGATTATACCTCATATTTGGATGGGAATTAGCCACAAACATAGTCACCATGTCTTTCTCACTGAGCAGAGACTTCATGCGACTTTCCAATGCACACCACCTTTCTAGGTAGCTAGCAAAGGTTTCACCATCACGTTGTTTTTCTTTCATAAGATCTAATGTATTGATATCTTTCTCCAAATTAAAGGAGAATTATGTGATGATTTTTTTTTAAAGATCTGTGAAAGAAGAGATGGATCCCTTTGGAAGACCCATGAAATAGTCAAGAGCTACCCCCATCAAACTCCTAGGGAATAACCGTAGGAGATAATTGTCATTGAGGAAGACTTCTTGGCAATGTGAATAAAATCTCGGAGATGGTTCTTAGGATCCTTCATCCCTTTGTATTTATCAAATTTCGGCATCTCAAAATGCTTAGGGAAAGGGATGAGTGAAATTGAGGGATCAAATGGATAGGGATAAATCTCTTCAAACTTGAAAGAATTTTTGGAAGTCCCTATTTGTAAGTCTTTCAATGTGGCTTTTAACTCCTCCAACTCCTTATTAAAAGGTGTGGATGAAGATGGGTTTGATGGATTGGATTGATTGTAAGGAGTGTATTGTTGCTTAGATGTGGATGGAGCAGATGCAGTTTGATCATATGATGGTGGTGGAGGCGCATATGATGGAGCCAATTGATATTGATTAGCGTAGGTAGATTGCAATGGTGGATTAGTGTAGAGTTTATGGTAGGATGGCGGATTTTGATAAGAAGATGAGGGACCCCCTTGCTGGTATGATGGAGGTGCTTAATAGTTTGAGATGGAAGCACCCTGTTGGTATGATGGTTGTTGATAAGGTGGTTATTGTTGCATGGCATAGTATGAATTAGATTGATAATTATAGGTGTTATATTGTGGGGATGCATGCAGATGTTGTTGTGTATTGGGATGCTGATAGGAAACGGTCTGGTGTGGGGTATGATATGCATAACCAGGATTGGGATTTGATGTAGGAGGTTGCACATAGAATGTACTTTGTGGATGGTACAAGTATTGAGCCATATTGCTAGGGATGGAATGATGAGATTGTTGAGGTTGTATTTGGGCTTGTGGTTGCTGAAGAGGCTAATGATAAGGAGGCTAAGTGGGAATTTGAGGCTACTGAGTGATTTGAGGTTGGTGGAAAGGTGGATTCTACTGAGATATTTGTTGAATGGAAGGACCTTGAGGCTGGTGAGGGGGTTGTGATGGAGCACCCTGTGGCTGATGTGAGGGCGGTTGTTGCTATTGTGAAGGCATAGGGATATTTTTTTGTGGAGGTTGTTGTAGGATTGGTTGAGACTGGATTGAATTTGAACTTATGGGAGAGGTCAAATTTGGATGCCTATAATGATATATAATTTTATTTTATGATATCAATTTGATTTGAACTTACAGTTAGAGAATAGATAGTGAGGCCCAATGTGACATCTCTAAATTAACCATCGTTAGGGAATAACAAAGACCTATGTAACCAAATAGAGAAATAACCCTATACATGTAACCATTCAATGCACGTCAATGGTACATGCTCAATGTATATATAGCTGAAGCACAACATAATCACCCAATTAGATTTAATAGTATAAAGCATAAAATAGCATCTATACATTCATCATATAAATCATTTCTTAAATCATCAATACTTTGGATCATATTTAATCACAATATATAATGCACATCACTGAATTGAAGCATAATGACAAACCAAGATGTAAATATATAAAATGCCAACAATTGACATGTTGAGGAACCTCATCATGAACATGTGTGGGTTCATACACACCATTCAAAGACAAAATAATCACCATAAACAAGGAATGATAATGCTGAATCACTGATCCCACAAGTAAAAGCTATAAATGGAAGGGCACTACATGGGTGGCTACAAATTTCCTTTCAAGATGCACATAATTTTGAGATGTTAGTAATAAAGATAATCTATCTCTTTATACAAAAATCATGTCTTTTGATAGAAAAAAATGTATCAGAGATAATTTATATTTGGGACAAACATATAACCATATTCCTCATGTGGAGGATTTCTAGGAAAATTTTATTGATGAATATGGATTTATGAAAAGAGACTAAATGAGAATGATAATGAATCAAGTTGAAGAATTTGATCTGCAATGGAACACTATAGGTATAAAAAATGATAGCTATGACCTAGTGGAGCCAATTTTAACTTCTACAATCTAAATGTAACCTCTTCCTTCTATCAATTAGGCTGAGAAAGAGGTGGTAGAAATTAAAAAAAAGGATACTTAATATGTTCCAAAGAATAAAAAGGTGGATAAGGTCTAAAATCACTAAAAGTACTACTACAAGGTCATCTTTAAATGGTAAATCATCAAGGAAGAAGTAGGTGTGATCTTCATCCAATCCTCCTAGAATAGTAACATACTCTACATGTTCAAAATCTATTATAGCTAGAGGTGGAGATAATGAAGATCCCAAAAAATAAATTGATTTAAAAGGTTCATGTGAGCAAGGGATTAAAGAACCAAGAAGAAATATGGAATTAAAGAGACCTCCTAAAAAGGATGAAATAATCTTTGTAAATACCATTAATGAACAACCATATGTGGCCTCTATTTCCTCTTCTCCTCATACCTCTCCTCATATACCCACTCCTTCACCACCAATCAAGATCAATGTTGATTCTATTTGAAAACTACTATACATGTACTGCTACTTTTCCTTGAGTATAAAATTAGATAGATTAATATAAAAAAGTTAGTTTTATTTGGCTACATATTTAATAGTGTTTTTTTTTTCAGCAAAAGGCATTTAGCCTATATTATATTATATTTATTAAAATAGGGAACACATAAGCTAGAATTATAGTACTGGCAAGAAAAAAAATTAGTAGGAAAAAATAAACATAAACTTTTCTAGCTAGTTGCAACCATTGTTTGATATGAACTTTTAAAACCTGGTAACAAAATTACACATTATGTGTATACATTGTTGCAACAGTAGTTCAAATCGAACCAAAATAACAAAAAATTGAAATATTTTAGTTATCATTCTTCCATTAGTCCTGCAACATTTGGAATATCTATCCCACTACTCCATTGGTTATCATTCCTTTGCAAAGTAATTGGATTTTCAAACAATCCATCATTTTTCTCCTCCTCTGTAACGATGAAACATTCTGGAATTTCATTGCATACTGGTGGAAAAGAGACTGTATTTGCCTGATCTTCAGCCGCATACTCACTTCCTTGTGCCATTTCAACTTCAACATTTTCTGGAGATCCTACAATTGTATTTATGAGTGCAACTACTCTCAGGCCATGGTGGCTATGATGAGACAAAATAAAAGAAATGACAAAAATGTTTCTTTACAATTATCAACCATTGCAGGGCCAAGTGTTTGAGCATGAGTGTTAAGAACCCTATACAAAGACCATGGGTCATCATTATGAAGGTCCCTCTTTAAGGCAACATATACATCTTTGTATGCAATCTTTTTCCTTACATAGATTTTCAGAAAAAGTCCTCCAATATATGCCTTTCCTTTCATCAATTTGTATGATTGAACAACCTGAAGGATTTCATCTTCTTCCATGAAATTCACCACAGTTGATTCCTTTACCATTAATGATAGAAGCTCAAAATATTGCAGCAAGTCCATTGCATTAGACAAGAAAATGGAAACCATTTGTGTAGGAAATAACAGCCTTGGTGAGTCTGGGTAGAGAATATCATGGCCAATTATGGTTTTAATACTATCAAGCAGGATAGGACAAGATACCCTAAAGACTTTTGACGACTAAAAATTAGAGGCATCTTTCAAAAATGGAAGTTCACCTTCACAATTTTTCACCTCAATTCTAAAATTTAGATGCGAATTCTCCATTGAGGACAACCGAGCTTTAAAATCATGAACCAAAGTAAAGAGAGGCAGACCTTCCTTTAACAAACGGAAACGAAAAAGACTCAGGAGGGTTATAAAATCACCTTCAATGATTTTTTCTTGTGAAATAATTTTAACTTTGAACCAGGCTATCTGCAAATACTTTCGACGCCTCTTCCATATTTTCAACAAATGAAGAAAACCCCAACACTTAAGACTATATCCATAATGGAATGAGAGTAAAGGCATATTATAAATGAAAAGATTTGTACGAAAGCTGCCGATATTCATAATGAATGCAACACTGGATTGAAACATTATTTCGCACAAGATCTTACTACTGAAGCACGATTTTGAAGGGCCATCATTGAACATGAAGTTTGTTATGAACTCCAAGAAAATCGTATACTCCATATGCTCTAAAAGGAATTTGATGTCTATTTAAAAGATTGACACTTGTTTGAAGTTTGTTGTAAACAAAAGCCAAGTGTACAAAACCACCCTTAATGCCATGTGGTGAAATGACAATAGATTCCATGCGGTGAAATGAAAACAAATGCATGATTATTAATGAGTGAAATGGAAATGAGTTGGTCAGCACAAATAGCTACTTCAATTACACGTGTAACCTAAAAGGAGAATTAGAATTTCTAATGTCCACTCAGCCCGCCAAGACACAATTTAAATGGCTAACAACAAATGATGACTCATCAAGATTTGTATATGCATTCCAAAAAATGATGATTGTTCATACCACCGGTATGGTAAAATGATTTGATGACTTCATCACCAAAGATCCGCCATTAAAACAAGGCTGTTGTCATTTATTTGCATGGTGTGAGAATCACACCATATCTTAGGAATAAATCAATATTGATGCTACCTTCCCAAGAAACCCTACAAAATTAAAACATTAGAAAAATGAAGTTTCAATAGTTAAATTTCCATATAGCCATTTAGAAATTACCATTTTGGAGATTACTTTGTTCTGTCTGCATATATTCCATGCAACTGCTCTTTCTTAGGTCCTTATCTCTACTTTGTCTTCATCTATAATTTTTTTAAAATCTTGTGGAATGATGTGAAGGCCTTCTTCAAATGTTACTTCTATTTGATCTTGCACACAAGCCAAATTTGCAAGATAATCTGCAACTCGATTTCTTTCTCTATATATGTGTGTGATCTAGAAGCTTTCCAATGAATGTATTAGTTTCCAAATTTGAACAAGAAAATAATTAATTTTCCAAGAACAATGATTTCTCTCCCTATAGGCATTACTTATTATTTGACTATATCCTTCAACATGTAGATGCAAAAATTTCTAATTTACTGCCATTTGAAGTCCTAACAAAAGACCATGCACTTCTACAATGTTATTTGTACTAGGGGCTAAATTTATCGATTTTGCACACAACAGATTCCCCTTTGAAATTACTAACACAATACCTGTCCCCGACTTTCCAGGACTGCCTTTAAAGGGACCATTGAAATTCAATTTGACAAAACCAAGTGAAGGTGGTTTCCACTTTATTTGTTTCCTATCCACTTTGTTGTTTGCTGGAACATGTAAGTCTCCTTTAAAAGGAATGACTAGGTTTTACCAATGTTTAAGCATCTTAGAATCCCAATCTATGAATATTGAGTCTACATGTTTAGCTGAATGCATGAAGGAATTTATAATTTCACAAATTGATGACTCCAATTTGGTTAAAACTTGATCAATAGTTGAAGGATGCTTATGAAATATTATTTTATTTCTTTCCCACCAAAGACACCATAAAACTATAGATGAAATGATTTTCCAAATGATAGCAAACAAGGACGATTGATACAAGAGGGGCCAACTAGAGAATAGATCCCAAATTGAATTTGGAAGAGGTGCATACCAACTTACTTTACCCTGAATGAATTTCCAATAGGTATTTGCAAACGAGCATTGAAGAAAAATATGGTTAACATCCTCTACAAATGTGTCACACAATACACATTTGAAAGGTTCTGCAATTCCTATGGAATGCAGTCTAGCACTAGTTAAAATTTTGTTTATTAGAGCCAACCAAGAAAAGCAACCCGCCTTTGGCAATATTGCAGAATTCCAACAAAAAAATAATTCTCTTTTTTTATTTGTCTGTGTTTCCCTATTCATCAAAGCTTTATACCCCAATTTTACTGTATAATGGCCTGACTTCGAAGGAGCCCAAATAATCTTGTCATCTTCATTTTGCATAAAGATGACTCTCTCAGCTAACACTTTATTTAGATTCATTTGCAGATCCTGAGGAATAATAGGGTTTTCAAACTTCTTCCAAAGTACCCTTCCTGTAAGATTATCAATTTCATGAAAGTAATTACTTACTTGTGAACCCCAAATTGGAGTTATATAATGCTGAATTTGATGGAATTATTGCTTTGAAGCCAAAGGTGGATGTCCCTGCCAAGAATCTAACAAGAAATCTGCCTTGACCCCATTATTTATTTCCCATGTAATAGATGGCGTTATAATTTTTCTGCATGTTACCAAAAAGTTCCACATAACAGAGCCTTGTGGAGGATCAAGAACTGAAAAAATCCTTTCTGGTGATGGGGTATCTAGGTATTTTCTCTACATGATTTTACACCATTTTTCATTTGGTTTAGAATACATTTTCCAAAATAGTTTAGCACCTAATGATATGTTTCTCGTAGTTAAATTGTGTGTGTCAGCCCCTCCATTTAAGTTTTCTTTACAAAGATTATCTAAGGAAACCAAAGGGATTTTTTTTTACCCATCCATATTACCTTTCCATAGAAAATTTCTTATTAACTTCTCCCGAATAACAACAACAATCCTAGGAGCCTTTAGAACTGCCATATAATAATTTGGTATTGCTAAAAGTACTGATTTGACCAAAAGTATCCTTCTAGAAATGGATAACCACCTTCCCTTCCATCCTGTTATTCTTGATTGAATACTTTTTATAACACTATCCCAATAGGAAACCTTGCTTGCTACAACAAAGAAAGGTATTCCTAAATGTTTGCTTGGCAATTTAGCCTCTTGAAAACCTACCGTATTGACAATATTATGTTTTATGCCTGATGATGAATTGAAAAGAAAAATCTTAGATTTAGACGGATTTATCTTTTGGCCAGATGCTGATGTATAAATATCAATTACATTATTAGTTTTCTTAGCTTCTAGAACAATTTATCTTCCAAATAATAAAGTATCATCAACAAAAAGAGAGTGGGTTGTTGTAATATATGTTGAAGGAATTGAAATTCCCTTCCATCCACCTTGAAAATGAACTTTGTGTATAAACCTACTCAAAGCCTTTGCCAAAATAATAAAAAGAAACAGAGACAAAGGATCTCCTTGCCTTATCCCTTGCGTTGAATTGAAAAAGCCCGATGGTGAACCGTTGATTAGGACTAAAAACTTTGCTCCATTTAGACAAGACAATATCCATTTACACAATTTTGAATGAAATCCAAACTTCAATAGGACTTGCATTAGAAAAGACCAATCTACCCTTTCATATGCCTTCAACATGTCTAATTTAATTACTAATTCTGACATGGCATTCAAATGAACAGAATGTAAAATTTCTGGGAACAAAACCTCCTTGCTCTTCAAAAATTAATTTTGGAATAATAGGAGCAAGACACAAGTAAATTGCTTTTATAAAGATTTTGTAAATTACATTACATAATGAAATTGGTTTGAAATCTGCAAATGATTTAGGAGAAGATGATTTAGGAATGAGGGAAATATGAGTAACATTAAATTGCTTTAACATTGTTCCAGATGACCTAGATTCTTCCAATGCTTGAAGAAGGTCATATACAAGGAAATCCCAACATTTTTGGAAGAAAAGACTAGTGAAACCATTTGGTCCTGGAGCTTTATCTGGGGGAATTGAAAACACAATAGCCTTTAACTCTTTTAGTGTGAATGGATTGAGTAATAAATCATTATCAATTGATGTCACTAAAGTTGGGATTGCTTCCAACAATTCCTCTCTCTCCCTTCCTACTTGTGGAGATTGATGTTTGGGGGCTGATAACATATCTTTGAAAAAGCTAATGCCTTCTGCTTGTATTTTAGACTCTTTAGTTAACACATTTCCAAAACTACTTTCTTGAATTGTGAAGATAGAACTTTTAGCCTTCCTATTTTTTGCTGACATGTGGAAGAATTTTGTATTTTTATCTCCCTCTTTTAGCCACAGTTCACGATATTTCTGCCTCTAATAAATTTCTTCACGAACAACTAATTCTTCCCATTCAAATTGAAAATGAGATTGTTCTTCAAAAAGAATTAAATTTAAACCATTGGAGAAGATTTGAGCATTTATTTCTTCCAGCTTCTTAAAATTTTTTGCCTTGGCGTGAAAGTCATTTTTAAAAACAGAATAATTCCATTGTTTAATTCTGGTCTTAAGAAACTTTAGTTTCATACAAAGTCTATACATTAAAGTCCCTTCCACTGCAGGGGACATCAACCACCAATCTCTTAATAAATCTAAAAATTGTGGATGACGAAACCCCTTCCTTTCAAATTTAAAAGAAGATTTAGCAGAAGATTTGATTTGCTTTATATGAAAATCCAAAGAAATTGGAAAATGATCAGACCCATATAATGGTAAAATTGAAGACTGTAGACCATAATTCTCAGACAACCAAGATGGAGTGATTAAGAATCTATCAAGCCTCTCAGAAATCTGACGAAAATCCCTCCTTTTATTTGTCCAAGTGAATTTACCATTAATGGGTAAAATGTCAACAAGAGCATTATCAAGAACAAAATTATTAAAGTCTTCAATTGTTTGAGGAGGAAGAATAATACCTCCTTGTTTTTCCTCTATTGACAACAAAGCATTGAAGTCCCCAACCAAGATAACTTTTGCATCACTATACTTTTCAATTGCATTGGATAACTCAACCCAAACTAGTTTCTTCGCCACAGTAGAAGTGGGAGCATAAACGTTGAACAACAAGAAATGTAAATTGAAATGTGTTACCTTTAAAATCTGTCAATTTGATTCACTGGAAATGGAATCCAAAATCACTGACTTTGAATTCCATAATGCTATTAGACCACCAAAAGCACCCTGTCCAAAATATGCACAAGCTTTCCATTGAGACCACTTTAAGATGATCAAATTAAAACTTTCCAAAGAAAGTTGCTTCTTGAGAAAGAACAATATCAGCCCCACATGAATCAATTTGTTGTTTGATTCAGGCTCTTTTGTTAGGGGCATTTAAGCCCCTAACATTCCAACAAATTATTTTCATTCAATCATTGGAGAGAAACATGCTCTCCTCAATCTTTTTTTGATATTACCATCCAAAGTGGATTGTTTACCCGATGCAATCTCCTCTTGAAGCTTAACAACATTTGATTTATGACCTCTTTTACCAGGAGATTTTTGGATAGGCGATGAAGAAATTTTTGATTGTGTAATTGATAAATTTGAAGAGAAATCAAAGTCTTCCAAACCATGACCATCTTCCAAACTTGAATTTACAACATCAGAAATCACTATAACTAACTTTTTGTCAACATCAATGTTTGAAGATGAAAAATTTGGAATTTCAATTCCTTGAAATTCCCTTTCCACCGACTCAAAAATTTCATCAATCAATTTAGAACCTACCATGGAGGTTATCTGATTTACTAAACCTTCTAGATTGCCTATATCCAACATGGATTGATAGCCCATGGAATCAAAATGCTCCTCAAATTTATTTTCAGGAAATGAAACATTGAGTCCCAGGGTTAGTTTTAAAGCACAACTATTTAAATGATTAGAAGAATCAAACTTAGCCATAGGCAAGAGCATACTGAGAGTATTTTGAAATTAGGAATATGGAGATAAAAATTATTATCCCAAGATGGTTTGAAACAAAGCTTAAATGACCAGTGCACTTGAATGCACAAAGAGTGTTCCTTTAATAAAGAAACATTAAGATAAAATGGGTTAGGAATAACCATTTTAGCTATAAATTTGATCACAAAAAACCAAAAAGAAAAGAAATCCCTTGAAATTTCATGAAAAGTCAAATTCTACTTAAAATTTTCCTTAACAAAAATATCCAATGTTTTGCTTTTTTATGAATTTTCACCAAAGTGAATAGAATCAAACAAAGGGTCATGAGGAACAAGATGCTTGATAGGGATCACCGAAAGATTTGTTACTTTTTCATAAGACATAGGATTTGGTGGCAAAGGAGAAGCACCCAAATCGATATCTTTAGAACAATCATAACTTGGATGAACAGGGCAGTGACACTTATAGTAGTGTATACTCAGATCTTCAAATACTAAGGACTGTTTCCAAAGGCCATGCTTAGATTTGATATTTAAAGAAGAAGGAAAGGGTTTCGAAACATCAAAAAGAATACCCTTACTAGAAATGAGACATTTTTAAAGAACTACAAATTGTGATGAATGAAAATGCCCAATTGATTCCCAAGAGTTCCACTAGCAGGGTTTCCCTATATTCAAGAGGCAAACCTTGAAGTTGGACCCAAACCAGTACAAATTTCACCATATGTTGTATGGGATGAAAATTTGGCATCCATAGAGAAGTAAATAAACCAAAACCTTGCCACATCCAAGTTTTCTTTTGGAAAACAACATTTCTTTCATCTTTAGAGTTGAAAATGACAACAAAATAATCTTCTCCATTGTCAAGATAAAAAACCTGGGAAGCCCCCTCCCAAGTTTGAAAAACCCATTCTTGCAAGAATTTAATAGCAGGGGAAAATTTTCAAAACTTACAAATTAGCGCTTTCTCTTGAAGATCTTGAACTTGAGGGTGCAAGAGATCATCGTTGAGGGAAACACACTGAACACCATGAGCTGAAGATTTTAGCTTTTGGTATTTAGGAACCCATTTAAAACTCTGTGAAGCCTTGAAACTTTTGCTAGAAATAACAGACTTATTCAGGCCTGAAGGAACCCTGTGTTTGGAAGTTTTTTTAGGATTCCCGATTGGAATAGAGTTTGGGAAAGAGGTCAGATGTAAAATGGAAGGCTTAGAGATAAATCTCCAAGGATGAAAAATGGGGATATTATTAGGGAAAGTTGCAGGCTGCGATTGCTTTGGATTGAAGGGAGCTCTTTTGAAAATAAGGATGGAATTTGGAAAAGTGGAAGTGAGATTACAACCAGAAACGACATCCACCCAATGCTTGAGGTGCAAAGAATCCGAAGATCCCAAAGAAATCTCTGACGAACCAGAACTTGAACCGAATAGATAAAAAATTGGTTGCTCCCGTTGTTTTCTTTTATGAAAATTTCTATTAGGAACCCTTGCACTCCGTAGAGGAGGAGGCATAAAACCATGAGAGCGATGATGCAATCCCAGAACTGCAGGTTGTTGCCGGTTTGAAAATGAACCATTAGGGCCGAAGGGCAAGCCCCTACTTTTGTGGTTCAAGTTTTTTCTCCCCATCCTCCTTTTTCCCTAGAGGGATATGCGACCTTACCAAAGTATTCTTTTTCTTTTTCTTCATATTTAATAGTGTTATTAGTTAAGTTTAAATATTATAAGATATATAATAAAATGTTTATTTGATAACTAACTTAAGACTTAAGCACATTAAAATTACCATAATTAATATATAAACTAGCATCTAACAATATGAATATGATCAAAAGAAACAAATAACATATTAAAAAAATTTAATTGAATAAAATTGATCTCATTTATAATCAAAATATCTTTGGATAAGTTCAACACTTATCTAAATCACAATACTTGGAAATGTCACTCTCACCTTAGAAAAATTACAATGGTTTTGGCCTTCATAGCTATGGCACACTTTAGAGAACCTATGTAAAAAATCACGTGTTTATGTACCACACAAATGTATCAAAGCTCTGGTTAAGACAATCTCAAGTATACTTTATACCCTGATTTGGACACACTCTATATGCCCATAGCCCACCAATGCAACTTCTTCCTAGAGTGATCTCCATGCCCATTCCAAGTCTCGAATAAATTCTTTATATAAGCCCTAAGGATTGGTTTTCAAACCATCACAACAATTCACAAATATTTTCTTTAATTATTATTTAATAAATATAATTATTCCTCTCTTTTAAAAGAGTTTTCATAAATATTCTTCATTAATCTCTATTTTAACCAAAGGATCATATTATCTTTTATTTTTCTATCTCCTTTGAATGTTTTCATAACTTTATTTTCACTTTGAGGAAAAAAATTCATAATATTTCTCCCCCTATAATTTTATTTGTTGTCCTTAACAACTTAAGTTGAGTCTACATTATAATTCACCAAAAATAATCAGGATATTAGGAAATCTATCACTTTAATTTCATCTATAGTTTTATTTCATAAACTCTAGAACTTATCAATTCTTTTAATTCAAAGGTAGATCAAATATACAAACTTTGCTAATAAATAAAAATTATATGAAGTAAATCATGATTTTACAAGAAGCTAATGCAAATTTATATACTAAATCTTTCATCTTGTAATTTTTACAATTTGTCCATTCAAGAAATAACAATGTATTGTTCTCCAATATAAATTAAATAAAAAATTATCATATGAGAAGATAATTTGTGAATGATATGCATATCATGTGCTATAAAGTCACCTATTACTAACACTAAAAAACACCCCAAGATGATAATCATGCATTTTAGACTACATGAGTATCCTCTTTTTCTAACAATCAAATAGAAAAAAGTACATAATTACCCTTAAATAAAGTATATATGATTTAACGTTGTCGCTAAAATAAAGCTCTAGAGTATTTTTATTGAATCCAATAAGGATGCGAATGTAAACTAGTTTATTGCTATCAACATGGTATGTATAATACCTAATCTAGTTAAAATATATGTCAACATGCATCATCTTGTCTTAAACTCATGGATAATTAATGACATGGTATAATGTTCTAAGGATATATTTTCTATACAATACTTTATAAAATATATGTACAAATTTATTGGGTTGATAAAGTCCAACAATAAAGTGCAATAATATAAAACATTGCAAAGAATAATAGAACAATAGTAAGATAATTTTAGAATTTTTTTAAATTCATGTTAAATTTTTTATACTAATATCTTGTTCTTATTTAAAAAAAACATATTTAGAGGTTATCTCCCCCTATAAAAATCAACATATCCCCATGTCTAATGCTAGGTTAATTTGGTTAGCTTCATTTCTTATAAAAAAATTGTTTCATTACAACCAACTCATTTAAATATTTTATTTTTTAAGGTTTAGGATGTGAAAATGATCCATGGGTTATGGGCCCACAATGTAACTTAAAACATACTCATGTAACAAATCAAGGTGTTAATTTTAAATAGACATAACAAGCATAGACTCCATGCATATAAATGAACCCAACATATCAATATGGAATAAGTTTTTATTTTTATTTTATTATGGACAATCGTTTCAAGTTTTATGGTAATTATTTGATCTATAAGACAAGAAAAAAACTAAGTCATAGGTTAGAGAAGAAGTAGTTGATCAAATAAGTAAACCAACAATAATAAATTTTCATGTTATATGCAAAATGATAAAGGTTTATCCATTAAGAAAAGATTAAACTGGGCACAAAATCTTCCTATCATGCAAACATTTGTACCAAAAATATGTTTATCTCTAGAAATGTAGAAGAAAAGAACCATACTAAACTAAATAAGTCTATGTAGATGTTTGTTGATCATTAAGAAGATCAATATTATCAAAAGGTGACGATGACTGATAATCATTAACAAATATAATCACAAAGAGATGTGAACATTTAAATGATAATGTTAATAATCTTTTTTTATTATTTTGATGAATAGGTAGTTATCTATATTAAAATAAAGATAAAGTTACATATTCACAAAAAAAGGTGGGTGGTAAGAAGGCACACCCCGAGAGTCACATGGGCAGTGCCCAGAAAAACCAAAAGATTAACTAGTCACATGGACCGATCCCAAAAGTCCATGATTACAAAACATATAAAGGGCCATTAAGCGGCCAAAGCAGTACCAACAAAGCCAGGAGGGTCTATGTCATCCAAATTCTTACCCCATACATCAGCAGGGTCAGTGACGTCAGGAGGAGGACCCCCACCATCATCAACATTTTTTTCCTTCTCTTTATCTTTATCCTCACGTCGGGGTGAGACTGCAAGTGCCAGACGCAGAAAACATTTAGCAGAGTCTGGCCAATCAAAGCCAAAAGCATGAGTGTCATCAGAGGGCCACTTAGAATCGCCATCGCCACTCCCCGAAGCATCACCAGAGGGCCACCCCTAGCCAACCTATGATGGAGGAGAGCAGGTCCACCAAGGAGGGCGAGAATCCTGCTGAAGAGGAGGCTAAGAGTGGGGATGTGCATAACCACTCTACTGTCGGGCCTGAGAAGGTGATCGGTCACGAGAAGAGGTGGGTGAAGCGGGCAGGGCATTTCCCCAATGGTCCAACAACACTTGCAGGTGAGCAACCTCTAGTGCAACTTTGTTAGCTTGCACCTGAATTTGTAAGAGCACATTAGAATAAACAATAGCTTTAGCATATAAAGAAACATTAATATCCATTTGAGAATGAGAAAATATGCAGACATTTTTGTCTTTCCAGATATTGAAAAGGATTTCCACCCTGAAAGTGTGCCAAAGCTGGGTATACTTAGCAAGAAATATGGGTGAATCTCCCAGCAAAATCATATGCCAGGAGAAAGGCTCCGGCCTGAAGGGCCGAAAGAAGTCATGAATCCAAGTCCAAAATTGCTGAGCTCTGGGACAAAACCAGAAAAGATGCTTAAAAGTCTCAACTTTCCCACAAAAAGGGCAATGAGGGTCCTAGACCCCAGGTGAACAAGCCAAGAACCCACAGGAAAGCCTTGGAAAAGAATACACCAAGCGAAGTGGGCAAGTTTCAGCTCAACACTTGAATACCAAGTGGTAGCATATATTTTACACCAGACATGAGCGAGAGATTGAAGAAGCCACATCTGGTTCAAACTTTGAATAATAGGAAATTATGGTGAAAGCCACTTGTAACCAAGCCGAGGCTTGTAATTCTTGAAAGGGGTGTCTGGATACCACTTCCAGTCCTTCCACCAGGGTTTGGTTCCACGAATTTCAACCTTATAAAGCATCAATGCAGGAATAGCATACACCAAACCATCAAAGGTAGCACAGTCTTAGTTATGAAGCCTGTACAAGGCACAAAATTCTTCCCACTGCATGATACACATTGTGGGTCTATGAAAAATTTGTTGCAGGGTCTGGATGCCCTTTTTGTGGAATCTGAGCGCCTTAAGCCAAGGAGATTTAGTCAACGACTAACCATTACTAGCAAAAAGGAGCGACCACCAAACATTCTGCTGGTTGAGTGAAAGCCCATCACGGAACCCAGAGCCAACCCAACGAAGCCAGGGCTTAACTACCTCCCAGGCTCTCCAAATGATTTTAGCCACAAAATTCCCCACAATTTGGATTGGTTCCTCCATGATCAGAAGGGTCTAAAATCCAATCCCCTTCTAGGCGGGTCTATGCGCAGGAAAGCTAGACTAGATGCAATGTTTGAGAAGAATTTTCCAGGCCTCATCACCAGTGAGGGCACAAATTATCCATTTGACACATAAGGTAGTCCATTTCCATTGAGTGGAGAGTAACCCAAGCCCTCCAAAGTCTTTAGGAAGGCAAAATAATTCCCAAGTAACACTGTGAAACCCTTTGTGGGAATCAACAGAGGCCCAAAAAAAATCTCGGAGTAGTTTTTCAAGCTTGCCATAGGCAGATTTTGATGGTTCCCAACAAGAGGAATAATAAACATGGGTAGCCACAAGCACCTTGGAGAAAACCTATAATTTCCCTGCCAGAGAAAGGGGCTTAGTAATCCAGTAAGCAATCTTTTGCTTGACCTTGGAAAGAACAAGTTGCCATAGCTCATCCGAAGATGCCTGGAAAGCAAAGGGAATGCCCAGGAACCAAAAAATTTCTCCTGGCCCAATCCACTTCCTATTATACTGTTGAAATGAAGGAGGAGTGGGAAAAATAGACTGTCTATAGCACAAGGTTTTGTGCCACTAAATGGTAGAGCCATAAGCAAGAAAAAAAGTATTAAGGCAATCCAGGGCCGCTTTAATATTTTCTTCTTCCTCTAGGAGAGTGAGGAAAGAGTCATCAACAAAATGGCCATTAACCAGTTGAGCCTGAGAGTTGGACAATGAAATATCCTTGACACACTGTTGGGAAACCACATTGGCCAGGAGGTAGCCAAATCCTTCCACCGCAAGCACATACAAAGAGGGGGCAAGCGGGCACCCTTGCCGAATGGAACAAAAAAATTCCAAAGGCAGAAGATTGACGACCATTGATGGTGATACAAGTAGAGGCATCCGCAAAAAGCATACGAACAACCTGAATGAAATTAGGCCCAAAACCCAAAGCTTGCAACATAGCAAGAATAAAAGGCCATTCAATGCGGTCATAAGCTTTGGCAAAATCAATTTTAACAAAAATGGATTTCTGGTTTGAATGTCGAGCCCATTCCATGCCTTCCCAAACAACAATAATATTATCCATAATGAACCTGGATTTTATGAACCTTGTTTGCTCTAGATGCACAATCTGAGGCAAAAAATGGCGGATCTTCAGAGCCAAAGCCTTGGCAATAATTTTGTAGGAGACATTAAGAAGCGTGATAGGCCTCCAGTTGCAAATGTCCTCCAGATCCCCAGATTTAGGTATGAATTTTATATTGTCTTTGTTTATTAAGTTACCTAGAGAATTAGCATGAAAAGCCTCTAAGTAAACATGATGCAAATCTTTCCCAACACAGTCCCAAAGGACTTTGTAAAATTCACAAGGGAAACCATCGATCCCCGGGGCTTTGCCATCAGCCATGGAATGAACAACTTCCTTGAGATCAATCGCAAAATTTTCTTTGTGCTGAGGAACGCCTATTTGACACAACAGTCAGGAAATCCTGAAGGGCTTGTTTTCGCACAGGTGTGGGTTCCTGTGCAGTGAAAACCTACTCATAATGACGCACAAAGGCCTGAAGAATGTCAGGGAGCTCAGAGAGCACCTGAATGCCATCTATTTTTTTAATGCCAAAGGATAAGTGCTTGACATGTAGCACCAAAAAAAAATCTTTGGAGGCATGATCACCAATTTTTAGCCAATGCAGCCGGGCTTTGATCTGCGCACCTTTGGTAGCATAATTGTCTTCAACTTTCTTTTTGTGCCTTAAATATGCCACCCTAACTTGCAATGATGGGGAAAAGAGTTTGGCCGCCAAAGCTTCAGTAGTTGAGCACAGGTCAACAGTGGTAGCCTCATAAGATCGTTGGTGAAAGATAGCCAGTTGGCACCCATAAATACGTAGAAATCTAGCCATGCATGTGATAGCATCATTCCACCAAGTAATCCAGCCTGTATGATGAGCTGGTCTGCACTCCAAATTCCACACTCTACGAATGTAGGCCAAGGTAGGCTTGTGACAGAGCAAAGACGTGTTAAAAAGAATTGAGTTTTACATGTGCGAGGCTATCGTGTCTCTCATTCAATGCAAAAACAAATTGGGAAGTGGTTAGACAGAGTCACATCCACTAATAACTTAACCGACAGAGAAGAGCTGTCAAAAGATTAAAAATATTGAGCCAAGATCATGGCACAATCAAGGCGCTTAAATATTCTATCAGAACCAACCCTGAAATTACACCAAGTGTGCCAGAGAGAATGAGAATTGCAGTGGCCAATATTGGGGTCAAAAAGTCCCAATTTATTGTACATGTAAAACCACGCCTCTCGTTCACCAACTACCCATCTGAATGGCAGGGTGCCATCCTTGTCATACACCATCTCAACCATATTGAAATCCCCGCATAATAACTAGGTAGCAACTGGAAATGAATCAACAATCTAGTGCCAAAGCAAAGATCGCTCCACAATATCATTAGAAGCATAACCATTAATAATCGGGTGATCCCACAATACTGGTTTACAATGTTTGGCCAAACTAGACATTAAACTGATTTTTTTTAACAAAATTTTCACTTTCGGGCACCTATAGTTGCTAAACCATGAGGAATTTGAAGAAGATGAAAACTAGTGATTTGTGAAATTTTGTCTGTAGATCCTAAATATATTTTTATTTTTATTTTTGGAATTAGATTGCATTTCTTTTTCCATCTCCTTCGAAAACTAGTTTTTAACAGTAAACACCATTTTTAAAGAGTGGTGTTCACCATATACAACATAACTCTTTTTCTATGAAGGATGAAATTCTATTTTTTTCGAATTTGGATTTGTAACTATGTTATCTAGCACTTTCATTTGGTTTCATAGTGTTTTAATAGATTATTTTTAAAAATTTAAGTTTTGAAGTCAAATCAATTACAATTTAGACATAGGCAGACCGTATACAACATAACTTTTTCAGTATGTGTGAAAATTCAATTTTATTTTTTTTGCTAGATCAAGGACATCAATACCTAGCACAGACATATTTTTCAAATTTTTTTTGGTAATTACTAGTTTTCCATATGTGTAGAATAGAGAGCTTGATTGTCAGTGAAAAACATACATTCACAAGAAATAAAAAATAAATATAATAATCAAATTAGATATATTTAAAATTATAATTTTTGGGAAGCTTATAATAAGGGCTACATACTTACAAAAAATAAATTTTAAATGAATTCAGTTGATCCCCCAAAAGGTAAATCAAAAGTGGTTTTTTATCAGCATTTTGATAGGTGTAAAGGAGACTCTGTTATAGGTATCATTTAAAACTAGAGGGGTTATATCCAAGGGGGTTTGATCAAAGGTGGTTTGACCAACCCTCTTCAATTGGAATCCTCTAAATTGAACTTTTCAAGGCTTAAATCATTGCATTTTTAAAAAAATATGTGATTTCAGAAAAGAAAAGAAATCAGGATGTTCCAAAAAGTGTAAATCACTATTGTGGGATCACCCAATCCCAAAGGAATAATTATCATTGTTAAGAAGAATCCAGATGAGCCAATGAAAAGGATTAGACCCATGGTCAACTAAAAAAGCATGCCATAGTGGGGACAAAAGGGTGACAACTCTACCACGAATAGCCTTATGCATAGTGCAAAACATTTTACTGGCCGACTGAATAAAACGACAAGTCGAAGCAAACAAAAATCCAAAAATGTTAACCTCTTGGAGACAAATCACTTCAATACCAGAATATTTTCTCAAAGTACCCCTAACAAAATACATTATGGAGAGGTTTGTCAGACCTCGAATGTTCCATGAGAGGAAATTCATGAATGAAACTCCTCCATATTGTCGGAGTCTGGTTCCTCTTCATTTAGGGAAGAGAAACAATTCTGCAAAAACTCTGGCATAATTGACCCAATCTGAATAGATGGAGAGGAAAATATCTGCTTTTCTTGCACATATTCACCCTCTTCATGTGATGGAGATGGACTATGAGACCGCCTTTGAGCTCTCGACATGGGAGGAGAAACGCTCGGTTGAGAAATCATAACAACAGCAGGCTGAGGCATTGCCTTTATCCTGGACTGGACTGAAACATTAGAAGCTCCACCAGGAGCATCCATCCCCTTCCCTGAAGGGTTTGAAATGACCTTTGATGGTTTAGAGGCTTTAGAGGCTGAACCAAAACTAATTGACTTATTTTTCTAGTTTGTAACCGTGGTCCATTTTTCATCAAGTTTAGCAGCAGAAGGCTCCGCCTGACGAGGCTTTTCAGTATCTCATGGCATAGAAGGTGTACAAGGCATTACCAAAGGGAATTCCTTAATCTTGTGGTATGCTGACTGACACCTATAACTCGTGTTGGGAAAATTAAAATAAGTGAATTTTTAGGTATGTCAGAGAGGTCCAATTTGAATATCAATGGATTCTTTCAAATCCTTGGAGAGTTCTATTTCCACACAGACCTGTTTCTGGGGACGGGCTTGGAAAAACCTATCTGGATCAACACAAATGACCCTCCCCAGTGAGGATGCAATATGGTTCAAAAAAGGCACACAAGGCAAAGGAAAACTAGGGAATTCAATCCAGACCGGGACCCGCAACTTGGTGTCATTTGAGACAGTGAAATCTCGGGTCCATGCCTGGAAAACCAGCAAAGATGACCTGGCATAACAAGGACCGTGGGCTAAGATAGTCTAGACATGATTGACTTTCGCAAAGTGGAACAAAAAAAAACCCTTGGTTAAATTTTGGACCATATCAAGGCAGACCCCATGAGGGACCCTAGCCTTGCCGACCCATTCTTTAAGCACACTTTCAGGGGGGGTCCTCCCAACAAAATAACCCACAAGGGTGTGTTGCTCAAGCTATTGGCAAGAAAAATCAAAATCTAGTAAAGGCAAAATCACATCAGCTGGGGAGTCAGAATTCTTACCTCGTGAAAGACTTTCAGAACAAATTTTTGGGGACGTTTGTTCAGAGGAGGAGCCATTGAGTAGCGTCGTCGAACTGTTAACACTAGCATGAATTGTTGGGTTAGAGTCGGTTGAAGGCATATTAAAACACAAAAACCGTAGTAAATGCGGTCGTACACACAAGAAAAGAGGGGTTTCCTGCACAGAATGCGCAGTGTGACGCAAAAGAGGCCAAGGGTGACTGCAAAAACCACAAAACCCTAACAGAACTCATAAGACCGTAATTGTTAGAATACCCTTGTGAATTCTTTTTTTATTATTGATAAACATATATTTAAACATATGAATGAAATAAATTACATCTTTATAAACTTAAAATTATACTCTTATAAATATAATTGATAAAATACATAATTTATAAATTTATATGAAATATTTTAATTAAAAAAATTATATATAATAAACTTTATAAAAAATCTTTTAAAATAAATAATTAAGTTATTTTGTTCCACATTAATTTTAATTTTATCTTAAAGAAAATTTCTCACAAGGGAAATTCCTTTATAATAATAAGGGTTAAGTATATGCTAGGAAAGTTCTTTTATAAGTGCAACAAATCATAAATAGTTTATTTATGTATTACAAGTTCCTTTTTCTTATAATATTATAGACATGTTTTTCATCCTTAATTCGCAAGTTATATAATCGTTCTTCATATTCTCATTATTATTTTTAAATGTTAATCTAAACTCTCTCATTGTTATCAAAGTGAAAAATACTCTCGCTTAAAGGTTGTGGCTATGATAGAAATGTAGTAGATATTTTTCAAAAAGATGAGATGGCAGTCCCCACTTTTTCTTAAGGTCTTGTTTTTTCTTAAAGGGACATGACTTTTTTATAAGCCCAAGGTTGTTTCTTTAAATGATGACCATGGATTAAATAATAAAAGGCAACAAAGCAATATCCTTTTTCATGAGCCCTTGATATTTAAAAAATCTAGATGATTTATTAAAATATTATATATGATTTATGTATTTTATTACTTTAAGACATTATAAGGAATATCTTAAAATTAATGATCGACTTAAAGTTGATATACTATATAATAGTGTAAAGAGTGTGAAGTTGATATATAATATTGTAGAGGATGTGAAGTTACAAATAGATGGTATTGTAATTCATAAATTGAATCTATATATGTTATATGATATGATGTATTTTGAAAGTATTGATATTTTTAAGATAAGAAAATCTAATCATTAGACTTTGAGACCAACATGTAATGTTATTTTTTTTCAAGTATAAATTGGATAGATTAATATATCAAAGTTAATTTTATTTGACAATAGATTTATTAGTGTTATTATTTAAGTTTAAATATTATAAGAGTAAAATAAACATTACATATATATTAAAATATATATTTATCAATGATAACAAACTTAAGACTTAAGAAAATTAATATTACCATAATTAATAGATAAACTGACATCTAACAATATCAATATGATCAAAAGAAACAAATAACATCTTTAAAAAACTAATTAAATCAACTCCATCTCATTTATAATTGAAATATCTTTAAATAAGTTTAGTGCTTATATAAATCACAACAACTGGAAAGGTCACTCTCACCCTAGGAGGATTTCAATGGTTTTAGCCCTCATAGCTATAACACACTCTAAAGAACTTGTGTCAAAAAATAGTGTGTGCTTATGCACCATGCAAATGCATCAAATCCCTAACTAGGACAATCTTGAGCATAGTCTATACCTTGAGTTGGACATACTCTATGTGCCTATAGCCCACCAAACCACCTTCTTCTTCTTGGACCGATCTTCATGCCCCTTCCAAGTCTCACATAAATGATTTATATAAGCTCTAAGGGTTGGTTTTCAAACCATCATAGCCTTTCACAAAGGTTTAATTTAATTATTATTTAATAAAAATAATTATTCCTCTTCTTAAAAAGTTTTCATGAATATTTCTCATTAATCTCCATTTTAACCAAATGGTCATATTATCTTTTTTTTTTATCTCCTTTTAATGTTTTCATAACTTTATTTCCACTTTGGGGGAAAATGTCACACCAATACCCCCTTTGACACTCAAAACTCAAGTAGTGTTATCCCCTTCTCTTCGGCTCAAGGAGGTCATAGAAAGGAAGAGGAAACATACTCACATGGTGGTCTTGGTTTTGATGTAGTGGAGAAACTATTGCAAGCCAGTCCCCAACTTAGGAAGGTTCATACAACTTAGATAGGTTGATGTTTGATTCATCTTATAGCCATCAATATGTAGAGGTTACTAAGCCAATATCTAATAAGAATGAAGAGGATGCAACTAAACATAATTATAATATCACTTGAGTAGATTTGGGGTCATCTATACATGAAGGTGATATCCATAACGCTTAAGTATCAATTGTAAAAATTATGGAGAGAGTTGAAATGGAGAAGGATGTAAGAGAACAAGTAGAGGAAAAGATAAAAGCTTTAAATTCCTATATCAATTCTATTATAAACACCTTTGGTTAGAATCTTTATGCTTTACCTTAAACTTCAACTATGACACCTCTTGATAATATAAGTTCAAATATTATTGAAAATATTGGAAAATATGAAGCCTATGGTTTCTTGTATATTGAATAATATGAAACTATATGAGCAAGTTCAAAATAAAAGGAAGAAATTGAAGTTGAAACACAATTTGCAAAGGAGTATAATATATTTTTAATGATAATCAAAGATGTACAAGAAAGAATAAAAATTATATAAAATTCTAATTGCAAAGAAAATAATCAATAAACTTGATGAAAATGATATGCCAGATGGTACAAGGGCATCAAATGGAAGCTCGTGGTTTTGAAGTATTCCTTAAATGAGTTCAAAAATCTGGGTAAGCTTCAAGTGATTTTGTATAGTTTAAAGTATCTTTCTTATGCTAGTTATTTTGATGGTGAAACTTTATCTTCATATTTTTTTAGTTGAATATCTATAATTTTCCTTTCCTCTTGGTTTAGTTTGAGTATTTCTTACTTTTTGTTTAGAAGAATTCCCCCCAAAACCTAAACATTTCATATGAGGGATTTTCCCTTCTCAAATTTGGAAAAAGAATGTCAATCCAATAAAAAATTATCTAACTATTATAAATATAGTCACTGCCCATTGGGTGAGAGGGTATTTTGTAGTAACGTATTGTAGTGCTAAATCTATTTACTAACAATTCCTTAGTCTAATTTAAAATAAAAATATCATTCAAGTAAACAATCATAACTTTAAAACCTCATTTAGATCTGCCTCAAAAATGGAATAGGCATTACCTCTCTTTGGTAGGAAGGGTTCAAGTCTGTCAAAAGATACTATCTTCTTACAATTTGTATTTTGCCTCGATGTGGTTGTTTAGAAGTTACCAAGTGGATGAAATTCAAAAAAGGATTTGAAGTTTTCTTTGGTCAGATGGAAAGGGCAACAAGAAGAGGCATGTTGTTAAATGGAGTTGGTGTTGTCTAAGCAAGGTAGATGGGGGACTTGGTTTGAAGGATTTAAAAATCCAAGGCATAACACTAGCTTCCAAATGGATTTTCAAGGCTCTATATGGTGATGAGCCTTGGAAAGTGTTGATTAGAAGCAATATCCAAAGAGAAAACCCCAAACATGCAAAGAACTGGAGAAAGCCTGAGAACATGTCAAGGAGTTCATAAATAACTCCCAGTTCTCTCAAGGAAATATTATTTATGCACAAAGGCCGATTTGGTGGAACCTCAAACACAAGGGAAAGCCTTTGGCACTCCTACAGGGATGCTCAGCCAAGAACTGGACAAGGAATAAAAAAACTTCTCAGACATTTTGAAGGATGGGCTTCTAAAAGTTTGGGATCAAATGAGGACTGGATTTAATATCCCTGAAACCAAATGGAGAACCTACTCTATTGTAAGAGAGGCTTGCAAAGGAATGAACTGGATGGTAACTAGTAGACCAAATTTATAACAATACAAGGAATTCCAATAGACCAATGGTACCAATATCAACAAACTCAATGCAAAAAAATATCTACAACACCCTCACTAAGCAATAAGAAATATATGATCTTCTAAACAATGTGTGGAATATTAACATTAGCAATAATGAACGGTCTAAAATTATTTTAAATTATTTTTCAAGAAAAATTGAGCCAAAGAAGGTTTGCTTTAGATGGCTCTTGATCTTCCACAAACTACCTTATAAAATAAGCTCTAATGACATTGAAATATGTAGGTTGTGCAAGGTACCTGAGATAATAAATCGTATTTTTTTTATTGTATATATACAAAAGAGACATGAATTTTTTTTTTTGTCATAAATTAGATGTTTGGAATACTAATGGAAAACCTAGATTGGATAGAATTATTTTATTCAAAAATAATAAATTTGGCAAATAACAAACATTGTTTTGGTCTTGTGTTTCCACTAAATTTTTTTGGTATTTGGAAAGCATGAAATGATAAGAGATTTAATGGGAAAATGAGGGCACTTAATGAGTCTACAAAAAGAATCACCTTGCACAATATTGCGTTGCAGGTTACCATGATAGTGAAGGTATCAAAATTCAAATTCCTCAAGCTGTTGGAAGAAGGTACATTGCAAATAAATCTTCAGGAAGTCAGATTTGGGCACACTTGGCAAGCAAGACAACCAAGCTTATAAATTTTTCTCTAGGCCTTGGAAGTATTTCAAAAGGACTTCAATGAAAAGGTGGATAAGGATTCTCAAAAGGAGGACCCTCCACCCCTACTTAGACTTGAAGACTTCACCAAGGAAGAGATAGAGGCAATAGAAGCATTGCTAGGCATGAAGCATCCAGTTGGTAGTGAGGAATCAACCTCTTGATATGGAACAAATGCTTTCGATTTTTGGGGATATGGCATACTTTATGGGTTTTGATGTTATGGAGTAACCTATGTGTGGATATCAGCTTGAGCAAGTAAAAACATGATCCTTTTTGAGTGGCTAATGGTGACCACCCATTATGCAATGTTTTGGGGTAGAATACAGATGTTAGCGGGTCAAAGATGTAGCTATAAGAAGGTTGGAACAGGCCCAACAAAGTCCATTTTTGGTGGCTAATTGTTAGGATGCATAAAGTAAAATGAAAAGGTAAGGAAAGAATCCAAGAGAGTATGCAATGGAAGAGATTTACCAAACACTAAGAGAGAAAGAGAGAGATTTTCCTTCAATAGATCAAACACAAGCTCACCAAAATGCTCCAAGAACCAAGGCAAGAACACAAGGATTTGAAAGGGGAAAAGCAAGAAAAAACCCCTTGTGAATAATAAGAATATGGCACAAAGCCTAAAGAATGAGAGCAATAAGCTCAATACAATAATGAGAGCAAGAAGAGAATGTGAGAAGAAATGAGAGAATGGAGAAGATTGTTGAGCAAGTGTGTGAGAGGCATCTCTTAAGTAGAGATGAGTGGCGGAGTTTGCATGTAACTCCCATCTCCTATGAATGCCACATTCCTATTGTGTGTGTGACAAATGTGTGATTCCTCTTAAGGAGGAATATTTATTTTCCTTATTAAAGGAATTACAAGAAATGACATGTCCTCCTACTTGGACTACAGGACACATATAATATAGGATACCTTGGTTTATCCTTTTAAATACATATTTTCACCAAGGAAAGATTAATTTCTAACACCCCCCCTTTAATCTTTACTTGGGGAGTTTACATCAAGGGGTATCAAACCCAAATTATTACAATGAAATTCAAATTTCTCTCTAGAAAGAGGTTTTGTCAAAATATCTGCAACTTGATCTTCACCCTTGCAATAGATGAGGGAGACTTTCTTTTCTTCAATTTTCTCTCTAATGAAGTGGTGGTGGAGTGAAATGTGATTTGAATTTGCATGGTAAATTGGATTCTTCACCAAGGCTATTGCACTTTGATTGTCACAATATAGAGTTGTAGGTTCTTGTTGAGGTAGACCCAACTCTTCAAGTATTCTTCTAAGCCATAAAGCTTCTTTAGAGGCATTAGTACTACTTTTATATCTAGCTTTTGTAGAACAAAGAGACTTGACAAAATAATACTCACAATATCATTTTCACTATGCTTAACATCACTAAAAAAATGTTAGAACTAGAACATATAAAAATAATAATCACAATTTCACTATGCTTAATATATAAATTTGGATCATTTTTACTTCTAATGAAACCATGCAATAGAAATAAAGCATAGCCCAAATTATAAAATGTTAATATATAGACAACAATAATAGATCTAGGTTTCCTCTCACTACATCATTGTATTATAAAGCAAAATTGTATCAAGATTAATAATAAAGGACTTTGAAAAATTGGTCCTAAAGATGGTTTTTAAAAAACCATAATGCCTTCAATAAAATAATGAAACATAAAAGTTTCAAGAACTTGATCCCCATCAATTAAGAAAATAGATCTAAGTTCATCATAAATAAGTAAGTGCATACCATCAAAGTGGATGGAAATATTTTCCATGGGTCCCAAAAAAGAGCTCCAATGAGACTTGATAAAAAAATCATTATAAATAGGGCTCCCTATGCAACATTACTGCAAATGCATCTAGTGCATAAAATATATATGTAAAGGCTCCATTGAGACTTGATAAAGAGATTAATTTGCAAAACATATATAGATGGAATAAATCCATCAAGAAGGCAAAATTTACCAATAAGGCACAATATTAGATTAATGAGACACAATAAAATATCAAATTCCCTTTATCAAAACAACATAAATGTAGTTGAGAAGGAAACACTAGGTTTGTTTTAAATATTGTAATAGATCAAAAAAAAAGGCCATGAATCAAGCCACCTTAAGTTATAAAAATTAATATTAAGAAAGAAAGTGATGGAATAATGAGAATTGCATACTATGAATTGAAGGATTGTTAAGTATAAATAAGACATTAAGACGATATTCATGCATTCATGACTACATGAATATCCCTTTTTCATATTCCAAATATAATTGAATAAAACAAGTACACTATTATTGGGTTGATCAAGTCCAATAATAAAGTACTTGTGAAGTTAATTAAAAAACAAACTTTTATGTGAGGTAACATGTTGAAATCCACCTGAATCAATAACCCATTCAAAAAGATTTAGAAACATTAAAACTACATGTGAAAGCACGTCTAGATTGATTACCATTGTTATGAAACTGTTGATTATTTTGATTCATAGGATTTTTGTCATTTTGTGTTTTAAAACAAGTATTTTGCCAATGACTATCCTTATTACAATAAGTGCAATGTGGTCTCTTAGAAGAGTTAAACTCTCTATGATCATTGCCATTATTATAATGATGTTTGGAATTATAATGTTGTTGTTTAGAAAAAAATTGCTTATGATTAGACAAAAAAGCATGTTCAGAAGATCTAAGAGTACCAAATTGCACTAATTTTTCCTCCTCTTGACGCAACAAATTTTGAAAAATAGGATAAGTTAAAAGAGGAGCTAAACTAGAAATAGCAAGTTGAGAGTGGATGTTAGTGATGAATTGCTGAAACTCTTTAGGGAGACATTTCTTAAGTATTATAGTGATCAATCTAATATCTGTAAGAGTAACATTTAAACCATTTAACTGAGTTCTAATAGCATCAAACTTGAGTAGAAATTCATCCATTGATTTAAAATTTGTATACCTTAGATCTTCCAAGTTGTCTTGGAGCTGAATTTTACGTGATTTAGAGGAGCTGTCGTAGGTTTGCTTCAAGATGTCCCATGCTTCGTGGGTTTTGGTGCAATGTCCAATCAAGACATAGAGATTGGGACTGATGGATAGTCCAATTAGACCGAGTGCTTCATCGTTCTTACCTTGCCATGCAACTTTGTCATCTTGAGAAGCAAAGGCAGCTGGTTCAATAGTGGCATCTGTAGCAACTTGGAGTAAATATTTAAAGGAAGTAGAAATGAAACATGAGTTTTCCATTAATGATAGTTAGAGCTATTAATTTTAATTTCCAGTATAAGAGTAGACATGATGATACAAGAAAGAACAAAATTAAAATTATGAAATTTGAACAAATAGAGATTTAAGAAAATTTTAAAATTTTCTTAAATGCTTAAGAAAAAGAATATGATAAAAGTGAAATATCTAATAAATAGATAATTTGAACAATGTTAAACAATTATATTGGATTTGTTTACTCAAAATGACATAAACAAAAAATTTGTAAAACTTACATGAATTGAATTTTAGACTAAGAATTAAAATTGAATTGAATTTGAATAAAGATTTGAGCAAAAGAATTAAGTAAAATAACTGAGATTACGATAATGATGAAGAGACGATTTGAAAAATTGAAATGATATAATGATAGCAATGATTTGATTTGATTTTTTTTTTAAATGATAAAGAATCTAATGATAAAACTTTCAGATGGAATCTAATGATTAAACTATGGAAGAGAAGAGCTGCAAAAACTGATTAGAACCTGCATAAATCAGAAATATGTTAAAGTGAGAAACCTACAACTGAAATTATTCTCGAAAAGTGCAGAGATAAAAATATAAAAAAGAATAAAAAAACGTTTACAGAGATATGATTGTCTCAGAAATATAGTCCTAGTGCGGGGGCAATATCTCTCAAAATAACCGTTGGATTTGGCTGATTTTCGGATATGATTTGTAAAATCTAATTCCAAAGGATTTCATCAGAATGATTAGAAAAATAATATTAGAAACAAAATTTATGATCCACTGAGTACGGATTTATAAAACTGTCTTCAAAAATGATGGTCATAGAATGGTTTAAATGGATAGCAAGAAAGAAAATATATAATAACAGAGACAAATAAGAAACAAAGATAGAGATCAAAGAAAGATATGTTTATAAACCTGCAGAGATATAGAAAATAGTTAGAAATCAAATAAACTCTGATAAATATACAGAGATATATATTAAAAAACAGAGATTAAGGAATAGATGAATAAGAGATCTTAAGTTAATCTTGCAATAGAAGTTAGATATAAAGATTTATAGCAAAGCGAATGCAAGAAGCAATGTTATAATGCTGAAATATATAAATATGAATATACAGATTTGCAAATAAGATAGTTAGAGAACTGAATGAAAAATGCATAAAAGAGAAAACCCTTGCAATTGCCCGACAGAGGGTGAGTTAGAACTTTAAAAAAACTTGAAATAGATATGAAAATATTTAGATCTGGCGGCAAGCCATCCATAACTAGATAAATAAAAATTAGATTAAAAAAAAAATGATGAAGTAAGGTGTTAGATTGCAAGAAAAAAAGATGAATAAAAACCTGCAAAACAATGGTTAGATAACAAAAAAAAATGCTTTCTCCTTTACAACTGAAATATTCTTCAGCTATCCCTGCATGCACACTCAAAAGCAAGGATTAAACTTGCTCTGATACCATGTTAGGATGCATAAAGTAAAATGAAAAGGTAAGGAAAGAATCCAAGAGAGTATGCAATGGAAGAGATTTACCAAACACTAAGAGAGAAAGAGAGAGATTTTCCTTCAATAGATCAAACACAAGCTCACCAAAATGCTCCAAGAACCAAGGCAAGAACACAAGGATTTGAAAGGGGAAAAGCAAGAAAAAACCCCTTGTGAATAATAAGAATATGGCACAAAGCCTAAAGAATGAGAGCAATAAGCTCAATACAATAATGAGAGCAAGAAGAGAATGTGAGAAGAAATGAGAGAATGGAGAAGATTGTTGAGAAAGTGTGTGAGAGGCATCTCTTAAGTAGAGATGAGTGGCGGAGTTTGCATGTAACTCCCATCTCCTATGAATGCCACATTCCTATTGTGTGTGTGACAAATGTGTGATTCCTCTTAAGGAGGAATATCTATTTTCCTTATTAAAGGAATTAGAAGAAATGACATGTCCTCCTACTTGGACTAGAGGACAAATACAATATAGGATACCTTGGTTTATCCTTTTAAATACATATTTTCACCAAGGAAAAATTAATTTCTAACACTAATACTATATATGATATGTTTTTCTACTTTTCATTCTAAAAATTTCATATTGTATATGTAAAAGAAGCATGGAACTATCAACAACAATTCATCATCTAAAAGCTAAATTCTTTATATACTCTTGACATTAAGATCCAAGTTGAGGCAAATTTCTAAAAAAAGAAGAGGAAGATTCCAATGAAGTAGATATGAATACAATGATAGAAGACCCTATAATGAAGAGGCAGAAGTAAGGAAAAATTATACAACACATACTACAATGATGGTCATTCATATTGAAATGAAGGATGAAATAGTAATTATTACTACAATAGTAGGAAAGGGTGTAGTTTATACTGCAATGATAGAAAATATGAATACAAAAGAGGTGGAGGAAGATGTGATAGAAATGATGGAATATATTTTCCATGGAACCTATTTCAAGTGTGAAATTTAGGACATCTAGAATTTGAATGTTACCAAGGATAAGGGCACACTAAAAAGAGATTTATAGATATGAAAATAACTACATATGTAATAGAAGAATATATAGGATCACTATCTAATTAGAAAATGAGATAAGGGTGAGTAGTTAGTCATGATAAGAGCTTGATTAAGAATATTTGCTATGGAGAAAGAATAATCGGTACAAAGGAAAATTTTATTCATAACACTATACAAATCTAGAGGTAAGCATTATAAACTCATCATTGATAGTGGTATTATAGATAATTTAGTTTTAGAAGAAATGGTTGATAAATTAAAGTTTAAAATGTTAGAATACCCTAGTCCATATTTTTGGGTGCAAGATGAACTCAAGGAAGTAGTAAGTAAACATTATTTGGCAAATTTTAAGATAGGTACATATTATAAGGAATTTGTATGTGATATTATACCAATGGATGTATGTCATATGTTGTTAGGTAGCCCATGGTAACATAATATAAAATATATACATGATGAGAAAAAAAACTTATATTGTAACAAAGAACGATAAGAGGTATATTTTAGTCTTCTTGAAGGATAAGGGAGGTTAGATGTGTATGCATTCTATAATTTCTTTAGTGGATGAAATAAATTTCATAGATGGCCTAAGACACTAAAATATATATTTTCATTAATAAGGAGTATCAATAATCACATAGACCTAAATCCAGAGGTGAGTTTACCAAAAAAATAGTGCATAGGATGACATCAATAGAAAATTAAGAATTGAACCAAAAATTATAAGAGTTTTTGAAGAAAGGATGGATTAAAGAGAGTTTGAGCCTCTCTATGGCACCTATAGTACTATCATTTAAGAAGGATGGTGAGTGGAGGATGTGTATAAAATCTAGAGAAATAAATAAGATCGTTATAAAGCATAGATTCCTCTTGCCAAGGATGGATGATATAATGGACTATTTGAGTGGAGAAAATTTCTTTACCAAGGTTGATTTGAAGAGTAGTTATCATAAAATTAGAATCAAAGAAGGAGATGAATGGAAGACCACATTTAAGACAAATGAAGTATTGTATAAGTGGTTAGATATGCCTTTTAGGTTGACTAATGCTTCAAGTACATTTTTGAGGTAGATCTAAATGAGGTTTTAAAGTTATGATATGTTTTATAGGGTCTTCTATCATTGTATTCATATCTACTTCATTGGAATCTTCCTCTTCTTTTTTTAGAAATTTGCCTCAACTTGGATCTTAATGTCAAGAGTATATAAAGAATTTAGCTTTTAGATGATGAAACATAAAATATCAATTTTTGGGCTATAGAATTTGTTTTTGGAAAAATAAAAAAGGATCCCAATGGCCTCCTAGATCAAAATTTATGACCTTCATAAGTTGGGCCTCCTACATTAGAAATGTAATAATATATGGTACATAGAATAATTGTAAGAGGAAGTTACACATGTTGACCAACTTATAACATGCACTACAATACATATTAAGACATATTTGAAAAATATAATGAATCCAAAATGAAGAACCCAAATTGGTGAGTGGATTATGATGTGTTTATGACAAGTGGAATTAATATTCTATTTTTAGCTTGTGAAACCATTTTCGAATTTGGGCATTAGCTCTATAGCTAGGTATTTTGATGTCACTTTATTGGGTGGTTTATCTCATGCATTTGAATTACCATTAGATGGCTTCATGTATTAATTATTCTATTTACAGGGTGATTGAAATGGAGGTATGAATAGTGATTTTTTAGGTATTGTTATGTTATAATTACTCTATATCCCTAGATAGTGATACTCCTATAAAAAATTCTCTACAAATGTATTGTAATTATTGGCACCTCATTTTGTTGTGTCTTATTTTTCCTTATTATTATCTTGTGGTCTAATCCTTGAAATTTTATTTTCCCCATTTCATTTCCCATAATTTACAATTGATCTAAGAAAATATACATGGGTTTGTTATGTTTAGGGTGTGTTTTTAGTCATTGTACTCATTCCTTTCTTCATGCCTATGTAAAAAAATGGAAATAAATTTTGACTAAGTCTAGGGGTTATTTGAGGTTTCCATCTTTTAGTAATGCCCAAATGGGTATATCTAATTCAAATTTGAAGGAATTTGGGTAAAAAATGGCTAAGTTATCCATTTGTTATTTTACAAGGATTTGCTTCTAAACCAGTCCAAATTTTCAATCGGTTTTGAAGTATTTTTTGTATGACTTGTACCAAATGGATTTTTCACATTTGTAGGCATATCTTAGTCAAATAAAAAAAACTCTTTCAACCGGTCCAATAATTTTCAAATGGTTAAGATGTCTTTTCCCATGCAATCGACATCAAATCAACTTTTTGCATTTATGGAAAACTAGTGGCCAACTGGCTTTATGGAAAAGGGTAATGAGTTGGTTTGTTGCTCAATAAGTTCAGCTCAATAGTAGGTTGAGCTTTCATAAAAATAAAATAGAGAGGAAGACACAAATGGCTAAGTCCAAGAATAAGGTTTACTTGGAAGTGAATCATCCAAAAAGTTTAGTAGGGCCTCCGACCTCCACAAAAAGTTAAATAAATATAAGGTTGAGATTTTGTGGAGGAAGGTAAGTGAACTGTTTCATTATTCAATAAGTGCAATTCATATGTTGATCAAGTTCCCACAAGGCTTGATAGCGATCAAGTTCTCATAAAGGCTCGATGGAGGTCGATCTTCCACAAAGACCCAATGGTAACTAAATTCTTGAAATGTTTAGATTGAGGTCAAGTTCCTGCAATATTTTGATAGAGTTTGAGTTTTCATAAAGATCAAAAAAGAGAGGAAGAAGAAGAAAAGGTGGAAATGTGTAAGTGAACTAGTCGTTTTAATGGTGCCACTTAGTGATGTTTTTTAACACATGAGATCTTTGTAAAAGTGAAGGTTTATGGGTTTAGTCAGGTAAACTTAATACGCAGGAGTGGGTTAGTGAACTAGTCCTAGGCTAGATGACCTTGGGAATTCCAATGGGTTTGTGCTACCCCTCTTAAGACTTCACAACTAAGGTAAAGATGAAACAAGGTAAGGAAATTAGGAAAGGAGAGAAAGAAATAATTGGAGGGTTCCTTGGTTCTAGGAACCTTCGATAGGTTGCCCATTTAGGCCTAGGCTGCAACAAAGATTAAAGAATCAAATAAAATAAAGGAAATAAAGAATCAAGTGGTGAGTAAAAAGGCTTGATATGAACATATCCACATGGAGGTTCATTTCTTGCATATCCACATGGGGGTTGATTTTTCACAAAGGGTCAAAAGGAAAGGCTAGATCCCTTTATAACGCTATTAACATGCAACCACCCTTGCAACTACCCAAATCATAACCCAAGAAAACTTCATAAAGGACTTTAATGAATTTTGGCATAAATTCAAGAGAAATAGCAACACCCATACATCATTTATGATTTGAAAACCCTCCTTTTTCAAAGAATCACCTCCTAGACACAATTTAAGTGGATTTTACGAGTGTTTTCACTCAATGTCACACTCAAACCCATGACCAATTGATTTGAAGATACAGAAGGGGTTAGAGGAATGTTCTTTCATGCTTCTTAGTGGTCAAATATGTTTGCAAAAGATACTTGTTTGAGAGTTGGTTATGCTCACGATTGGGGTTTTATGATGTGGCTTACATTCTTCTAACAACATGTGAACCCTCTTGTCATGGGTATATCTACCTTGGTCACCATTTTGAAAGGAGGATATCATATATGATAAAATTCTAAAGGAGGGTCAATTATAATAAGAGCAAATAAAAGTATACACAAGAAGTCTTAGGGTTTTGATTTCTAGTTCTAGGTAGTGTAATTTTAGTATTGTAATGCTTTGGGTTTATCCCAAATTTCAAATAAAATATGCAAACCTTTGTAGATCAAATTATTAATGGAAAAACAACCTTCATTGAGTGTCTCCATGTGTGTGATGTGTACTTTTAGATGTGTCCAACTAGAAGAATGTAAAATCCTTACAAATCCTTTGTGAGGTATTTGTTTAACACAATAAAGGAAATGTATTTGCATGCTCGTGGATTAATAAGTAGAATCACTTAATATTTGAGACTATCAATTTTTTTTTAATGTATGTGTAGATCCCATATTACCTAGACATTCTAAAATCTATAGTCTTTTCTGGTGTCTTGATTATGATATCATCGAGGTTTAAGTTATTACATATTTGATTAAATTCAGTGACTTTGTTTCCCAATGGATAAAAACACCAATCTATGACTAGATTTATCTTGGACCATCATCCTCAACACACTCAAAATATATCAATTCAAAAATATTTTTAGTTTTTCTTGTTTGTGTGTTCCAACTACCATGTATGAATGTGTGTAACTCATCAAGGGTATTCTAAAATACATTCATTGACACTTATGTGGAAAACCATCTATTGATAAGATAATTAACCTTGAATCTCTTAAAACAACATATAGGCACTAAGTGACAACCAAAATAGGTATGCACTATGTAATGTATATGGTTTGTGTTAGGGTGAATATTTTGTTTCTATGATAGTATATATTTCAGTACCTTATTTAAACCCCCCTTGTTATTGTAGAGTCATAAGTGAATAGGTCTTACCCACCTCAATAATTGGTCTTGAGTTTATAAATTTGAATATAGGTATGCAACAATCTTCCTAAGTTTGACACCCTTGGCACTTAAGAGATTATCAAACCTTAGGGATTTGGGGTCTACAACTTTGATCACCAACAATAACTAAGCTATATTGTTGAGTAATACATTAAACTATTTGAGTGTGGGATTTTCTCCTAAAAGGGTTTTCCCCATTTACAATTGTGTTGTGATATGATTTTATTTATGTTTTATATTTTCTCTTTTGCATAATTATAAAAATTTAAAATTTACACAATAATCTCCTATAAGAATAGTTTCAAAAAAAATTCCATGTACCCTACCTCTTTCCATTTGGTATCAAAGCCTAATCATCTACACTTATAGGTGTTGAGCAAAGGATTTTTTGTACTAATTTTTATTTTTGTGAGAGTTTTTGTAAAGGGTTTTTATTTTATTACAAAAAGAAATAGAAAAGTTCTTAGGAACAAAATTTGAGCTTTGGAAGCTTAAGATGGAGGATAAGCTCATGGATAGAGATGTATGTGATGTAGGATCTAGATCCAAACATGTCGTTATATCATAAGAAGACTTGAATGAAATGGAGAGAAAAACTAAGGGTTTTATTAGACTATATTTGGGAAATTTAGTATTGCTAAACTTACATAAAGAGACCACCGCAAAACTTATTTGAAATAAATTGGGAGAATTGTATCAAGATAAATCTTTGGTTAATAAATTAATTTTCAGAAATAAGTTATATACCTCAGGTTGAAGGATGGTATGACTATGGTTGAACACATGAATGCATTTAATATGGTATTTACCTAGTTGCACTCTATTAGAGTAAAAATGGAGGAGAAAGATCATTACATGAATTTGCTATCTTATTTTCTAGATTCATATCTGACTACCTTGTTATGGCTATTGGGATCACTACCATCAAGTTAAAAATGGATGAGGTGGTGGCATATTAATTTCTATAGAGATGTAAAGAAATAATTTTGAATCTACCAATGAGGCCCTAGCTGCTCATGGTAGACAATAAGGAAAAAGAAAAGGACACTGTAAATCAAGTCAAGAATATATAATTCCCGCAGTAATTCCATAAAAAAACATTTGAATTGCAATAAGAATGGCCATTTTAGAAGAGATTTTCAAAAGGAAAAAAATCAAAAAAGTGAGATTCTAATAATGATTATGAGAAGTCCTTCTAGGTTGATGGTCATGAATTTGTTGTAGCTTTGGGTACACATACAATAGAAGGTGTTTTGTTGATTAAATATAGTGTATCTATTAACATGCCTCATATTGTGGCTGGTTTATAAAATATGAAGAATATGATGGTGGAAAGGTGTAACTTGGAGATTATTCTCATTTGAATATTTTTGGACATGAAATATTTTTTATTTTATTCCTTGATGGAAAAATAAAGGGGATCAATGGTGTATTTCATATCCTTAGTTTATAACAAAACCTATTTTTTAAAGTAAATTGAATAATCTGGGTATATAGGTTATTTTATCAAGTGGACAATATTAGATGGTCAAATGAGCTATGGTTCTTGCTAATGGTGTTTGGATAGACACTCTATTTTAGTTGGGTGCATGCATATTTTAGAGAAATAGTTCATCTATTCTCGTAGTGAAGAGATCCATAAAATATTAACTTTCACCACTGGAACTAGTAAAAAAAATATTGCATCCTCTTATGATGGCCATGCTTTTTGGGTACCTAAGAGTGCTCATGCTTTGAAGACTAAGCTTCATACAGAGAAAAATATGTTACGGAACTAAATGATGGGTCAAATCGGTGAGAATGGTCTAAGGACCTTAAAAAATATTTAAAAGCCTTATCAAAGGGATAAATGATTATAACCTTGAGTTTTATTTTTCTAAACATTATGTTTATGGGAAAAAATAGTGTTTAGTTTTATTCCAGTTCTCATAAATCCTCTAAACTATTAGACTTGATATATTGATGTTTTTGGTCCTATTAATGTTCCTTTTATTTTAAAATTATTTGTTATGTTTTATTCATTGATGACTAGAGCAGAAGGGAATTGATATATTTCCTTACAAATAAATTTGAATCTTTTAGTTAGTTTAAAGAGTTTAAGGCTCTTGCAAAGAATTAGACTAGTAAAAATATTAATATTTTGAGGAGATATAATGGAAATGAGTTTTGTTTAGCATATTATGATAGATTTAGTAAGGATCATGGTGTTAGTGTAAATATGATAATTTCATAAATTTAGTTAGCTACAGGGATAACTTTAGTGGAAAATCTTCGCCAATTGGCGAATTCCAAGAATCAGGCAAATCGAATTTGGCGAATTCTAGGTATCCAGCAAGGTGATCAAATTGCCCAAGTTTCATGTACTATCAGTCCAATGCATGTTCATTCGCCAACGGTTTTTTTTTACAAGGCATGTTTAGGCAATAAATTCGCCATAACAGACTACGCATTTCCAATGGACCGATCAATATTTTCGCCTGTAATCCCGAGGAGCATGTCATAAAACACCAACATATTCGCTAATACTATTAAGACAACATTATATGAGGACCCATTTCGCCAATTAAAATTTAAAAATAGTTGCTTATGAAGACCCATTCGCCAATTAAAATTTACAAATAGTTGCTTATGAGGACCTATTTCACCTTGAAAATTTCAAGGCATCGTTGTATAAGCATGCGGGATTCGCCAAATTTTTAACATACCATTTCAAAATCCTGTGGAATTCGCCAAATATGGATTGATATAAATACAATTGAAACTATTATTTGTTCTTACACATTTTATTCAGTTTTACACATTTTGTTCGGTTCTGAGGTTCTACTTCTCGATTCAGAAGTCAGCGAAACCCGAAAACGTAGACTCAAAGGTGAGTGATCATTTCTTCATACTGTTATTAGTTATTAGACTATTAGTTATAATAATAAGATTTCTTTATTTGTTTTCCATTCTTGCTTTAGTCTTAAACATAATTTTAAGTAGGGAATGGGATCTATATTCTCTACCGGTATGTCCTTCTTAAACAAGAAGACATTTTTTTCCAGCTTTTATTCGAAGTTAGATCAATATGTCGAGCAGCAAGGGTAAGACTCCTGAGCAGGCGAGTAATGAAGAGACTAGGAGGCCATCAAAATGCCCAAAATGGGGAGGTACCATACAGTCTTACTTTGGAATTGGAAAAGCTTCTAATCCATCAAATCAAGGTGGAGCTACACCATCAACTCTTCCACCAAATATTATTGAAGATGTAGATACATCATCAACTCTTCCACCATAGGAAGGTCAAGGTGAGATTGTCATTGTGTTAAATCAAAATGTATCAAATGAGGATGGAAATACCACAGAAGATGTTCCAAGGGATACCCTGGATAGCTAGAATGAGATAATCGACTTGGATGAGGATGATATTGGTAGCAAGAAAAGAAAAGGCAAAGAAAAATTGGGGCGCAAGTGGGAAATGACAAGGAATTTTCAAATTGGTTGGTTGTCGAAGTACCCATTCCTTGAACCAATGGGGGTATCAAACGAAAACGATATTGAAAGGGCAACAGAGGTCAGATGTAAGATTTGTAGTTGAAAATGTGGAAGAGACAAGACGATGCATCTAAAGCTTGACACTATAGAAAAGCATATCGACAAAGTTTACGAAAAACAAATCATAAACGGAAAGGAACAATCAGTCGTACGATGGAAATCAAAGGAAGAATGTCTTCATGTTAAGTATGCCGTAGATTATGGAGAGAATAACCATATAATGTCGAAGATTAAAAAATGTGAAGGTACACTTGAGGCTCATTTTGGAAAAGCCATGGCAACAACAAATCTGTCAAAAACTATTCAGCTGAGTGTTGTTTTTCATATTTTGTCTAGGGGGCGTCCTATGACAGACTACCCAAAATATTTTGATTTATTATCTTATTTGAGTGTTCCCCACTTTCCCTTCTCACATTGGTTAGTAAATGCTGGATGGGAATGGGCGAACTATCTTGCTGTAGTGGAAAAGCAATATTTAAAGGAGAAATTAAAAGAGTCAAATTTCATTGCATTATCTTTAGATGAAGTTACTGCGGTAGACAATACTTCTTGGGTTTGTATGCATTTGTATACTGTAGAACAACATGTTTTCCAAGCTCATCTTCTTTGTGTTCATAAAATGAAGGACAGTTCAACATCGCAAAATCTATTTGAACTAGTCAAGAAATATTTGAATGAAATTGCAGGTTTGGATGAGTTGACAATTGCCAAAAAGTTGGTGTGTGTAGGAGCTGATGGAGCTGCAGTGATGCAAGGTCAAAGGAGTGGTCTTTGCACAAAGTTACAAAGTACTTGTGCACCATACATGCTTGGAATTCACTGCATGGACCATAGAATAAATTTAGCATTTAAAATTGTAAGCAAGTTTCCAACAGTATCAAAAGTTGAAAATATAGTTCGCGAGATCCACGCATACTTCTGTCAAAGTCCCAAACGTTTCCTTGAATTTCAACATTTTGCTGAGGGAATAACACCTGGAAACAAGCTTCTCAAGGATGTTGATACCAGATGGATCTCGCTGCATGGACTAGCGCAACAAGTTCTTTCAGACTATCAATCCTTGATTGGGTTGATGTACGAGCATCGCAACATAGTAGAAAAAGCTCCTAAACTCTTACATAGGTTAAGCGATGTAGAGACACTCTTGACTTTAGCTAGTCTTCTCCCCATGCTGGATGAGATGATAAATCTTGTGAAGAAAGCCCAAGATAGAACTATGTATATTTATGAATATGCCAATCTACATAAACTTACATTCTTGGCCCTTGATCATCTATATCTAGATCTAACACAAGAAGGTGCAAATTATTTGATGTGGCAAAAAATTACTGATTTGAATAATCCTGATAATTATTTATAGTTTAATGCAAATGGGCACTTATGTATTTGTGTACGTGGATATGAGATACCAATGTACCATTGTAAGACAACCAGGCGCTCTAGAAAAGAAGTACCTATTAACAAGGAAGATTTTAACGACATTGTTAAATCTATTAGTGATAATTTGAAGGAAATTGCAAAATCTCTTTCCTCAGAGATTCGTGAAAGATTCCCTCGACATGAAATACTTGAAGCCATGGGTATTGTGTATCCTCAATTTTGGGTAAACCGAGATAACCCAAAATATTTTCATGATCAAGTAGAAATTGTGATCGAACAGTTTTCAAAAAAGGTAACATATAATGAGCAGGCAATAGAAGGAATTTTAAATGAAAATAAGCTTAGAAAGCAATGTCAAAATTTTGCAATAGCTATGAGGGACCAATCTGATTCCATGGGCAAGGAGAAGGCCTTTGAACCGGGATCAATAAAAAAGGTTTGGACAAGCTTAGGTCAGAGTGAAATATTGCGTGGTTCGATGTCAGAATATTTCAAACTTGTTGATTTATGTCAAACAATGATATTGGGGTCGGTGGAGGATGAGAGAGTTTTCAGTACATTGGGGTTTTTGAAATCAAAGTTAAGAAACAAACTAGACAAGAATTTGGAAAATTGCTTGAGGATGAAAGGAATTGTGTATAATGTCAAAAAATTTCCTTTTGAAAGGGCACTCACAATCTGGAGGTCCACATGTGAAAGAAGAGGGGCCAGGTTGTGCAACACAGGCTCTCCATTTCCAGGAGCTATTGGTACTAGTGGTGGTACTAGTGGCAGTGGTAGTGGGCCTAAGATAGATCAAGATGACAATGATATTGAAATTGACACAAATCAAACAATGAATGTTGATTTTGAGACACAGGCGAACAAAGTGCAGAGCAGTCTCCGAATCAAGATGACTCTTTTACTTTATCTGAAGATGAGCATCGGTTTGAGGACGCTGACTCTGTTTGGAAAATGGAAGAGAATTAGCAGGTTTTAGGTATTTTTACTGCACTTCTTGAATCAGTTTCCATTGTTCCAAAGTCCAAACTGTAGTTGATGATATTTTATATTCTATTAAATGAAAATTGTGAATCATTGCACTTCAATTTCATGATATCTTATAATCTTATTTTATATTGCACTCAAGCACTACATGAATCATATTCCAAACAGTAGTTGATGATTTTTTATATTGTATTCAAATAAATTGTGAATCATTGCACTTCAAGTTCAGGATATTTTATTTAATATTTTATATTGCACTCCAAGTCTCCATGATATTTTATATTACATTGCACTTCATGAATCATATCAGGATTTTTAGTCAAAACATAACAGAAGCTAACAGACTAATAGTTCAACATCCATAACTTAGAAATGAACAAAATAGCCCTTGATCATTTTATTAAAAATAATGATACGTTTATACAATGGAGAGACATGAGTTCAAAATGAGTAATTTCCATTTAGATGCTAGTACTGTCCTGAAACATCAAACTCTAATGAGTTTAAAACCTACTACAGAATGAAACAAAATCTAAAACAATAGGCCCTTTACAATTCGCTCTGCAAATTTACTTAGACTCGACCTAAAATTATCCAACTTGCTAACTCGTATTTTTGGCCTTGAAATACTTCTTATAGAGAATGAAGGAGCAAACAAGCATTGGGCCAGAAATACACGTCACTGGTCACTTGGACCCCCCTATGATATTTCAAAAATTTGTTACAACAACTGAGTCCCATGACAATCTTCTTATTTTTCCCATCCAGTGGAAAATGGCTGATGCACTAGCTAGCCGCCAAACCTCAAGAAACTTGCACCAAAAGTGGCCCAAAACTGTCATCAAGACACAACCAGAATATGTTATAATTTTGTGGTAAAATAGAACGAAGGAAAATTACTTAATGTTGATCGAATTGAGCCAAAAAACATCTCATCTGCCATTAAAGCTCACTTGCATGCTGCGCCAAAGGCTCCAAGTTTCCAATCGCATTTGATGCAAATTCAAATCCCAACCGTCGATCCTTCACTTTCGTCAGAGCATCGAATGACTACCTTCAAAAAGGCTGATGTAATCTCCATCTCAGCATGAAGGCCCACCACACTATGCATTGCCGAAGGAATACACGTGGCGCTCGCCCATGATATCGCAATCAATAAACACCTCGCATCTTTCTATCACGCGATGGCGGGCAACTGTTGATCTCCGTCATCGAAAATCGTGTTCATTCATAACAATCACCGTTGTTGAACATAACTGTCGAGCAACTTTTTCACCAACATTATAACACCTTTGTTGATTTTGAGCACGTGCATCTCGTAGCCGCTTTAGTAACCTACCATATAATGTATATCTTTGGGTTGGGTCTTTTCTGACGTTACCTTTTTTAGGGTGGTTTCAAAACAAATTATGTCCCATTGAATCATCTAGCCAGGCCCCTTTTAATAAAAATGCTAAATATTTCGCCCGACCTTTTATTTCTCAAGTTTGGGTCAGACCGTGCCCTGTATTTTAGAACAACTTTAAGCCATTGTTTGTCATTTTCCTAGGCGGTGTCCCCTTCCCCTCTTTTATTTTAAGTAATTGTATTATTTTGCAGGGGTTATTTTTAGTGACCATTGATCTCCCTACGGTTGATCTTGATCTTTCCCCGTGATCTCGCGATGACATCACCATTGGTTGCTTGGTGATTGCGATATCATGGGTGGGCACCACGTGTCCCAGGTTGCTGATTCTAAAAAGGAGTAAATAAAGTGCTTAATATTTGTATCAGACTTTAGTATGTTATAGAGCGGGTTACTAAACCAGATGTGAGATGCACATGCTCGAGATCGACGCCGATGTTTTAACCTTGATGAAAAGTTGCTTGATGGATAGGTTTTGGTGATGCTCACTATAGTGAATGATCATGATCACAAATGGAGGGAATCAACGATTGCCCGCCATCGCATGAACCTAAAGTGAAGGGTGTTTAGTGATTGTGATATCACGGGCGAACGCCACATGTATTCCTTTGGTGCTGTGTAGTATGGTGGGCCCTCGATAATGACATGGAGATGTTGTCAGTCTTTTGAAGATGGTTGTCTGATCATTGATGATCTGATAGGAACAAGAGATCGACGATGAGGATTTAAATTTGCATCAAATACAATTGAATTCGTTGGCACGGCATGCAAGTGAGCTTTAATGGCGGATGAGATGTCTACTGGCCATTTTTCATCGGCTTTAAGTAGTTAATTACATTCTATCTTCACCACAAAGGCATTCAAATGTTTTCGAAGCGGTCTAGGACTCCAAAGCCAGAGATTGAGTTTTTCAAGCAATTACAACAAGGTTTGGTTTTCTGCAAGGCGCGAAATCCCGTGAGTTACCTTCTATACCATGGTTTCTGTTTGAATGTGTTTTTTTTAGAGGGTTGTATTGTGTTGGTCAGGGGTCTTGTTGATTAAGACTGTAAGGTTACTGGTTCTTTTGAATTGTGGGAAATTGCAAAGCTCTGGTGTAATTTTGTTTTGGGTAGCCCTAGTTTGTTCAAGAATTTGATTTTAGGAGAAGCCCTGGTTGTTCGAAATGGCACCCTCAAAGCAGCATTCTGGCCATATTGATTATTTGCAAAGGAATTTATACGACGATTTCCTAGATCAATTCTCGCTATCAATGAACGAAAAGAAGAGGGGTTTAGTTTTAATGAATGGGAAAGCCTTAGGCGAGGGACTAAGGTGTAAAACCTATAATATTGCATATGCTAGGGTCCAAATGATGGGCCTAGAAATGTTTAGGAGATGGTATGGGCAGCGAAATGTGCCTCATCCTTTCTGTAATGGCTGGAGGTACGATATGGGGAAACTAGTTGTACCAAATGTATTTCCTGATATTGACCTACTCAGAGTAGTGGCAGCACGATATGATCCTGTTACAAGGATTATCAGGGATAATGATGGTGGGGTTCTACTGAATATAAATGCAGATGAGATTCGGCAAGTTTTCAATTTGAGTGAATATAGCCCATTCTTAGTCCAAGTAGATTTTGAGGAAATGAAGCAGGAATATGCCAGGTCACAGCCTCTTTTCAGATCAAAATTGCTTCCTCCTCATTTAGCCAAGGCAGGCAGTTCAATGATTCACATCAACCCAAATGATCAGGGGCCTTTCAGGCTGAGTTGTTTTACTGATCACTTCTTGGCAACATTTTATTCACTTTGCCAGATTTTAGGTTTCAGCCCTAATACCGTGATGCCCATTGCTTATATGTTTATGGGGGCCCAGATTCAACATCCCAATTTTTCTGTAGTGTATGACTATGCATCTTTTCTTGCTAAAAAGATACATGAAGGTTTGTTGAAGTTGCATATGGGGGACATTGGTACTCCTTTCTTTTGGTACTCCCTATTAATGCATATGTTCCTGTACAAGAATTCCGACTTCTTCTCAGAGAAAATGGAGTTGAGGCAAGAAGTGAATGGAGAAAGATTACCAGTACAGGTTTGGAGTGCAGATTTGTCTTGCAATAGGGGAGGTGCTAGCTTTTTTGCATTTTGATAACTGTTTTGCTTCCATACTTAGATCTAGATTGGTGGTAAATGTGCCAAGGGTCCCTGAGGATTTGCATGATTTCCTCCAACCCAAAGTGAGGAAGCCTGATTTGAAGGTGTGCCACAATTGGGGTCACATCATCTTATACCCCATAAGCACTGTCCTAAGGGTTTATAGTTTCCAAGGAGCTCCTCACATTCTCCCATATAATGTACCATCAAGGATGGGATTTTTTGAGGTCATGTGGCAACTAGGTTGCATTCATGAGGATAATTTGATAGGGAAAGGAAAAGGGACTTTTTTCCTTGATTATACTGTTGTTTCGGATTTTGTCTTTTCCAAGGGAGGATGGGTCCACTTTGGAATATTTTTTGATGATTATCATTTGAAGAGTGGATCTAAGAGGTAGCATGACCTCGAGGGATTCTTTTCCCTATTCAGGCAACGAATTAAAGGTGGCAAGTTTGCACATGTTTTCAATTTTCCTGAGAATCTAATCAGAAATGAGTTTGATTTGAGCAAGCAGGAATTAAATAAAGAGAAATGGATTGCCTATGAGAAACTACTGGATATGGTGCATAAAATGGATCCAAAATATGATCCACTGATGGAGTTCACTCCATTTCACAAAAGAATAGATTTCTTAATGAATAACTTCAAAGATATCATGAGCACCTTGAAAACCAAGAAAGTCAATTTGGAATTGGACTTGGGAATTCAAAGACCGGAGGTGAGGCCTAAAGAAACAAGGCCAACTTATCAGCCACCAGAGGACATGCCTCTGTACAAGAGGAAGAGAGATGATAGAAGTGATGAGGAGGCAGGAGATAAAAGGGGAAAACAAATAATGCAAGCATCATCACAACCGGGTCAAGGGATCAAGAAACCTAGAGGGATAAGGATTGTGGACCTAGATTCACCACCGAGAAATGATCCTGTAGAGTTACTATCAGAGCCAAGCCTAAAGAGGAAAAGGGTTGAGGAAACACAAGAGGCTCTGATGGATGAAATAATTATAAATGATCAAGACATGCAGGTTGGTATCCCTTCTCCTCCTAGATCAACACAATTGGTGTTAACTGATAAGGATATAAAGGGGCAGTGTGTACAGGATGCCAGGATGGAGGCCTGCAAGGCATTCCTGGATGATGATGTCTTCGTGAAGACTCCTATATTCTTGCAGTTAATTTGGAGAATGAAATTAGAGGAATATCAGGATAAATGCAAGAGAAGGAGAGAGTCAAGACCTGATAGGTCTGAACAGGAGAATGATGATGAAGTTAAGGCCGAACTAATGGAGGAATTCAAGAGAATTATTCCTGAGGAAGGAAGGAGACTTGTGACTTAGGCCGGTGTCTTACTTCTGCCTGAATGGGACATAGATGATGTTGTAGCATTCAATGCTATCCTACAGTCCAAGCATCCTGTGCAAAACAGTGAGGAAGAGGTTAAGGCAACTCTGCAAGACTTTGCTTTTAGTGAGGAATATGAAAATCTAGCCATATGGGCATTGGCACCCCAGGGTAGAAAACCAAATGTGGCTGATATTGGCCCAAGTCTAAGGGGAGGGCTCATCATCAAGAGACCTTCTAAAACCTCAACAATAGAAGCCACAAGCTTGACATTGAATGTGGCCAAATTGGCCCAAAAGACAGCTGAAAGGGAGGAAGCTGAAAAGAAGAGTCTGATGGAGAAATACAACGTAATAATTGGGGATTATAGTAGAATACAACAGAGGAATGTTGAGTTGCAGTCTGAAGTTGATAGACTGAAATATGAGTAGGTAGGAGAATCCTCCAGTGCCCCTGGTATCAGAGCACTACCCACTAGTTCAAGGTCAGTTCCCCTTAATATCCCAATCATTTCTACTCCTGGGTCCCCCATTTGGACACATGATCTTAGAACTGTACCAGAGCTAGTTGAAGAGGAAGTTGAGTGTTCTGTGGATCCTACCAAGAAGCAAATGTTGAATAAAATCACAGAATTGCAGGCTGCCCTAAAGGCAAGTGAGGATGATGTAATTGCTAAACACAATGAGGTGGTTGCCACCGTTTTGAGGCATCTAAATGAGAAGGTTGATTGTAGGTTTCCATCTGTACATTCTTTGTATTCTTTGTTCTTGGGTGGAATTAAAAACATTAATAGAGATCGGGAAGTAGTTTTTCCTTTGGTTGAGAAGTGGATCCCTCGGGCCACTGATTTAGTGTTATGTTTAAGGCTTCCAGGTTTGATGTAGACAACAGGCCTCAGTCATTGAAGCCTACTCAAATTTTTGTGAAATCATTGAAGGGATTCCAAGCCCTACCTGATGATTTGAGTAGAAAAATTAGAGAACTGGTAAAGAGTTTTGATGACTGGAATGATACTTTTCTGCCAGATATAATAGATGCACAGGGAAATATCTTGTCATTGTAGTAGTGGAAACATAGGGCATAAGAGGTTATTGATGCACAAATCAAATTGATTAGTGATGACTCAGACTATGACTTGCTGGTGAGCAATATGGATAAAATAATTAATACCAGCATATTCTTCGAGTCTTTTGAGAGAGAGGCTAACCAGGTTGCGGTGAAGTACACACCTTACGATACTAAGGTGATCGAGGTGGTGAATTTTAACTAGCCAACGGATGAGGAATACTAGAAATGGGTGGACAAGTACTTAACTGAAGAGGAGTAAAATAATGTCTATTACTGGCAACTAACAGCTCAACGGTTATAGTATAACTAATTATGGTTTTGCTTCCATGACGGCTTTTGGTGCAGGTTTTGAGATATAGCTAATGCAACGGCTATTATGTAATGAGTGGAATCAAAGGAAAGATGCTCTAGGACTCGGTGGTTTTAATCATATTTTTGAATTGGCACATAGCGGTCCAATTGACCAATGACATGTGTAATTTCTGGCCTGATGCTTGTTTGCTCCTTCGTTTTCTATAAGAAGGATTTCAAGGCCAGAAATAGGGGTTGGCAAGTCAAAATTTTTGAGGTCGAGTCTAGGTATAGTTGCAGAATAGATTGTAAGAACCAATTATTTCAATATTAATACAATTTAGGTTTGGGGTTGTTCGGTAATGGGGTTTTAGGTCTATGAAGATTTGATGTTTCACAATAGTACTAGCATTTGAGTTATGATGTTATATTTCAAGCTCATGTCTCTCCTTTGTATAAACATATCATAATTTTGAATAGTATAATCAAGTATTATGGTGTTCATCTCGCTGCTCTGGTGTGTATGTTTTCCATTTTGGCTTTAATTCGAGGAATTAATTAAAATGCTTGGATGGAATCATGGATGGATATGTTTGTAAAGGGATTTAGTAAGAAGTATTGGGTTAGGATATGGATTGACACTATTGTAATGCAATATTGTCAGGGATCTTATATGCTATGTATTTGAATCTGTTGTTAAATTTTAAATGTTTTTGAATTTGACTCCCCAATGGTATATGGTACTGGTTTAAATTGTACGAGTTTGTGAAGTCCTGTGTCTGTATGTCTTTACTTAGAGCTTGCTACCAAATTGCAAATAAAATGACTATCATAAGTTATGAAATAATGTTGTAATCATTCCATGCTCCAAGTAGTTGATATTATTGGTGAAAGGCCAGTTCATTTTAGTATTATCCTATTCTGTTGAGCTATTCAATGGGATTATCTGTTAATTGTTAACGATTGTAGATTAGGAGACAAACTTGGTTGACGTTAAAAAACACCAAAAAAAACTCACCCAAAAAAGGTAACATCCGAATAGATTTTCACCCAAGGTATTACAAATGACATTAGGATTTTCATGAAAACCAAAATAAAAATCCCAACCTTAGGTTCTTTCCCAAAAAATATGACACATTGACAGACCAGGACAAGGTCAAGACAAAGAGGAATTCAGAGAGCAAAATTAAAAGTTCCATCAAGTTCATCAGTAGTTCAAATGATAAAATAAATAATACAGATAATTGAACATCATCACATTACTGAAGTTTGAATTTGAGCTTTTTAATTGAATTTCACATGAAAGAGTACATATTGGCATTGGCAATGCAAAATATTGCCAATGCCCAAAGACAAGTCTGCACAGAGCAGAGTTGGAACTTGGAAACTCATATTATCAAAGGTTGAAAATAAAAAATCAAGTCACTGTATCACCTTTTCTAGCAACTTCCACTCTTCAGGAGGTGGAATTGCCATTTGTTCTAACTGATGTTGTTTGACTTGAAGTTTTGTTAACATTTCATGATTGTAATTAGAAGTGGAACCTGTCTTGAATTCTTTAGTCAATTTTGCATTCAAGGTTATCAGTGTTCTAATTGAATCCAAATATTTCACATCTGGGTTTTGAGGAAACTGGTCCAAATCAATCTTCCTTGCACCTTCCATCTTCTTTCTGAAACCATCCTTTCCAATGAATCACTCATTTGTGTCAAAAGCCTTCGGAAAACCAAGCTCTGTGAAGTTCCTTACCTTTTCATCCACCACCTTCATCTTGTCTGCAACCAAATAAAAATATTCCTTTGTTCCACACATTCTCGAACACTTTTCAATGATAGATGAAAACTTCATTGAGGTTTCAATCCGATTAGTAATCCCTTTTGATTTCAAATCATTGTCACTGGCTTTGTAGACTGTTTGTAGAACTTGATTTGCAGATTTCTCTAATTCCAACACCTTTTTGTTGTCCACTACATATTTGTTGAGCTTCTTATAATCTTGTCTGATAGCATCAATCAGTTGAAACATGTCACACAAATGATCAAACCTCTGCATTATTTCATCCCAAATCTTTTGTTTCATATGCCTCACTGTATCTCTACAAAATGCAGAAAGCTTATTTTGAGAAGTCTTAATTTCTTCTTTTGCTTCCATTAGCTCTGTCTCCAATCTTTCATTTGTTTTTCTCCGTTTCTCCAATTTTTGTTCCCACTGTGCATTTCCATTCACAATGTTTAGTCTTAATTTTTCTGAAGTGGATTTTTCCTCATCATATTTCTTGTTGCTCTCATCTAGCCTTCGCTTCAAGTCATTCACTTATCTCTCATTTGATTTATCCTCTTTGCTTGTAGATGTAAAGGCAGATTTTATTATTCTTTTTTCTAATTCATTGCTCTTGTTGTTTGCTGCTTTCCTCTTTACTTTCTCACTTGCTAGGTCTGCTTGTAACTTTTCTATTTGGGTCTGCAACCTTTTCTTCTCTCTATCTTGCTTTAGTAATGATATGTACACCAATTCATTGTTCTTCTTTGATACATTAATTTTTTTAGTATTTTTTAGGCCAGAAAAATCCAATTGAAAATTGGTTACCTGGTATTCAGATCGATCCATCTGATTTGTTGGTTTGTTTTGAACTGTGGGAACAACAATTGTGTACTCCATGATTTCTTTATTTGTGTCAAATGTGGGTAATACCATGGTTGTTGCATGCTCTGAAGTTACAACAGACGCACTCTCCATTAGTTGCTTCTTTCTTTTTTATTCAAGTCTGATTTCTTTTTAAACTCTTCAATGAAATCATAACCTAGGGAGGCAGGAACAATGGAATGCTTGAATGGCAAAGGAATAGGAGTACTTGCAGTTGCTAATGATGTCGCACCCACACTAACTAGAATTGGGGGAGTGCCTGGAAATAACTCCTTTGTGGTACTGGTGGATCCACTGATAGTGTAACTTGGACTTGTCAAAATCCTTTGCCTCTTTTGATTGCCTTGATCACGTGGTGTTTCTGTGGTATCTTTTTTTGTTTTCGTCTTAGTATTGTGTGTAATTTGTTGTTGTAGCACATGTTGACCACTACTAGTACTACTACCCATACCATCACCACCAATGGAACTCCCAGTTGCACTAAGTTTTCCACCAAGGGCATGTCCTAGTTGTGATTGTATCTGACCATGAGGATGATGACTAGAAGCTCTAAAAAATTGACTTTGTCTTGTGTCCCCTTGGTCTACTTGTTCACCTCCAAGCCCAAGGCTAGATTTATCAACTATTTTCTATGCTCAACACTTGGTATTGTCCAAGGGCCTTGTCCTTTGGACCCCAAAGGACCACCTTCATAACCAATTTTTTCAATTATGGTTGTTCCTGAAGTATATGTTGAAGCATATTCTTCTTTTGTGGCCTCACTTAAATGAGGTTTGTAATTGGCATGGCTTTGTTCTTCTTCTTCCCTATCAATATCATCATCAGATTCATCAAGTTCATCAAGATGCTCTATATTCCACAATTTGCTAAACTCTTCATCTTCTTCATTAGCATCATACTCTACAAGAGCTCTTAGATCACCTAGGTCCTTCCTCATACACCAAAAGGCAGTAATTTTTTATCGTGACCAATTTTTATCTATAAGTTCCTTCTCTAGAGAACCTGGAATTTTTACTCTACTAGATGGTTTATCACTTTTTTCATAAAAAATATTGTATGTCCTGATTGTCTTTCGGTGCAATGCCATAATTTCTGCTGATAATTGTTCAAAAGAAATACCATTCTCAGCAGCACTTTTCTCCATTGCTATTTTGACCTCATCCCAAGAATCCTTGTTTCTCAAGTTTTCAAGCAAGGGTTTACTTTGATGTTGAATTCTATTTGCAACATTCCTATCAGCCACAATCATTGATTTAATGATGTCACATGGATCATACTGCCAGTGAGACATAGCATCAAATGCAAAAAAAATCAAAAGATTATGTGCCACACTAAATGCTTTTCTCTCGAATGTGAAATCTCCACATGAAAATGGTAAAGAAGGAAATAAGGTCTTCTCTTGCTGACTGAGAAAGTGTAGTTCATCAGCACTCTGCACCTGCCTTACATATTCCAATGCAAAAACCCTTTCTATCACATGTATTGGAAGTTTGTATGGCTATACTCTCGATCCATATAATCTTAGCACAATATATTCTTCCATTAAGTACCAATCATCCAATTGTATTTCTTTTCCTAGTTGCATGCAGTTTCTACATGACATAGGCAATCTAGGCATTGGATTATTTGTAATTACTTGATGCAATGGAGCCAAAAAATAGTCTACAAAATGACTGTAGTTCCTTCGAGAATCATGCATCCTTATCTTAGTGGTCCATTCATATACTAGAGCCATTTTATTTTCATCTGCATTATTGTAGGGTTGAATCTGAAGCTTGTTGGTCTAAAACATTCCTCTAAATTTGAATAGAAAAAGATAGCACAAGTAGGTTGTGAACCTAAATGTCTTCGTGGAATCTGCTTTGTTCATTAAAAATTGTTTATGCATGGATTCTACAATGTGCTGAGTATAATTATATTTGACATGTTCATCAGCATAATGGATATTATATACCATTTCAAGGAGGCTTGCACCCACTTCCAAATTGCTATCCAGGAAAAATGCTAGCATGGAAATAGTATCCTGAACCCATGGTTTAAAAAAATCCAAATTATAAGGAGGCTTATGATCACCTTTCAATTTGTTTCTATCCTTAACTATTTGATTTAAGAAATCATTTTTCAGCCTTTCTTCCACTGCTTCATAATCACTAGCAAGCTTTTCTAGGTCAATGTGGCGGTTTCCAAATTCTTCGGTTGTAAACCCCAACACTTTTCCAAGTTCTTCTGCATTAATGGATAACAATTCTTCTTGGTTATCTTTATTAACAATTGCTCTTTTGTTATCATCATAATTTTTGGCACAAACCATGATAAATTTTTGGCAAGGGAAAACTTCATGTAACATCATGCGCCCTAATCCAGTTACCCATGGTGCAAAGATACTATCAAATTTTGTTTTCTTTGCAACCTTATTCTGAGATGAAAATCTAAGTTCTGAGGTACGCCTACCATAGATTTCAAGATCATAAATATCATGGTACCCATCGGTGAAACCTGGGGTTTTAAGCAATTCTGCAAAATGTATTTTTTTATCGGACATTGCTCTAGTGGTACTGGTGGTAGACATGCTTGTACAAATGTGAAGTTGTGAAATTTGAATTCCCTAATAAGTAATACCTATTAGTCCTCCTTAATTTTAATGAATTCTTGAGTCTCTAAAGTCTAGAACCAAACTTCAAACTTTCACAAAATAATATTTTAAGAAATGTCAAATGATGAAACGTAGCCGCAAGAATTCTTTCACTTACCCAAATTCTGAGTCTCGACGCTTGAAAACTGGAATGGCGTTGTTAGAAGTGGAACTATGGAATCCAAATTCAAAACAGGGTGGTGCACTGCAATGGCCAATGAGCAATCTGAAGATTGAAGACTTTAAAAATCACTGTACAATTTCAAAGTGCAAAGTGTTTTAAATGCTTTTTTTCTTGTAATTGGAACGTTAAAGTGAATTACACATCTTAGGAGTTAGGTCTACAAGACTACAAGTTGAAAATTCTTAACCGTTGATCTTTCTAAATCCAACGGTTATAGGGTGATTCTGGAGGTTTAAGTTGGGAATCCCATCGCTCTATGCATTTCATTACGAAATGCAACTACAACCATACATCAAATGTTCATCCAACTGTTGAAACTTGAGTAATTTATGATATTGACTTTAAAGTTTAAAAATAAACATTAATCACTTGACAGTTGACACTTAGCAATACAAAGTGCTTTAAATGCTTTGTTTCTTGAAATTGGAACATTAAAGTGAATGACACGTCTTACGTCTACAAGTTACAAATTCTTCACCGTTGATCTTTCTAAATCTAACAGTTATAGGGTGATTCCAAAGGTTTAAGTTGGGAAGCCCATCGCTCTGTGCATGTCGTTACGGAATGCAACTACAACCATACATCAAATGTTCATCCAACGGTTGAAACTTGAGTAATTTATGATATTAACTTTAAAAATAAACATTAATCACTTGACAGTTGACAGCAGGCCTGGAATTTGACGGTCTATTAAATATTTGACTATTTTTTCAATTTTAGACTATATTATAGCTATAAAATTTATTAGACCATATAGTTTGACTTGCTATATTTTTATTAAACCGTAAAAAATTATTATATAGTATTTTAATTTATATATCATTTTATAATTTTTATTATAAAAAGAAAATAGAATAAAACTTTTTTGAATATTTTTAATATGAATTTAGAAACTTTTGACTTTTTTATAATATTAATAGCTATCATTTTTTATATTAATATATGTGATTTATAATATTATTATAAAAATATATATTAATTTAGAATCTTTTCAAAATAAAACATAATTATTTTTAATTTTTAGAATATATTTAACAAGATTTATTTTTAATACGATTTTAGAAACTTTTGTTAATTGTTAATTATAACAGTAGATTTTTATAGTTATCACTAATAATTATCATTGTTTTCTAATTTTTCAAGATATTCCATTTATAAAAGATTTTATATAAAAATTCGTAAATTAAAAAAAAAATTTGATAGGCATTTAAATGACCAAACCGTCATAAAATTTTCATATTGATTGTTTGCTATTGTCATAATCTTAACCATTGATCTTTCTAAATCTAACGGTTATAGGGTAATTCCGGAGGTTTAAATTGGGAAGGCCATCGCTCTGTTCATTTCATTACGGAATGTAACTACAACCATACATCAAATTTTCATCCAACGGTTGAACTTGAAACTTGAGTTACCATGAATTCTCAAGTGCATATTGCATAGAGTATATTACTTAATTTCTCAAAAGAAAAAAAATGATTTGAAGATATTAAATTATTAATAGACACTGAAGTTCCGAACTCAAAAAACAACTCTTTACTCTTAAACGTAAATGAATAACGAAGTTTCAAGGAATCAAGATTCAAGAATAACACAACACAACCATTTATTTTATTGCAACTGAATTTCAATGTCACATTATTACATATCTTTTTACAGACAAGTAGCATTGTAGCTCCTGTTTTGTATAAATAACATATGTCAGTGTGTCACTTTAGTACTTTACATAGACAAAATTTAATAATTTATTCCAAGTTGTTGCTCGTTACAAACTTACAATGGATTACAAATTGATTCCAATTTCCAAGCTTTGCTGCTGAAAACTTACTACACATCTTTCCCTAAAAATAAATCTGGCTTTGAAAATAAATTCATGATTCCAAGCTTCTAAGTTGGTGGATTTGCCAACCATGCTGGGGAAAGGGGGTTCAAATCAGTCCTGGGGAAATGGGAGCCGTGAAGATACAAAATGTACTTATCCCCTTCGAGAACCAAAGTCATACAGAAGATGAAATACAAATGTCTCTTTGAAAATAAATGCATGGGGCTTGCCTAGCCAACCATGATGGGGAAATGGGAGCTGTTAGAATACAGGAGGAGAAGAAAATCTACTCCCATCTTTTACCTGCAGCCTCTATGCATTGGGATAGCACTTATCTCCATCAGAGCTCCTCATCCTGGTTCAAAATCCGTCTGAAAATTCAGGTTAACCAAATCAACTGAACTTTCCAATTCCACCCATTCTAAACTTGAAGGAAATTCGTCTTTTATTGATTACTCTGTAACTACATAATTGTAGGTAGGAGAATTTACAGTATCCCCAATACTGCATCATCTTATTCGTGAATCCTTATTAACCCTAGAAAATAAAAAACCTTATGGCACTATCTACTAATCACTGAATCACTATCCCTATTTATGGGCCACCAGTGCCGCTACCAACCTGTATAATTAAAATTTATAATTTGATTGACGTCTTGCTACGTGCCAACTTGAACTCTACCTCAAGCTGACAAGCTATCAAAATCACTCATTCAAATGATATGAAATCATTACAAATCTTGTTTCATTAAAGCTACGAGTTGTCCAAGAAATTGCTTCAGATGTTCATATCACATACGGCATTAATTGCTGCCACTACCTACACTAGCAGTACGACAACCACACTTTCTTCAAAAAGAATGAGAATTTCAATTAAATGAAATGTACAATGTCAAGGCATTGAAAAGACAGAATGAGTGATGAGAGATGAGCCTTGATCTCGCCACATGTCCACATCTAATGGTTATAGTGTTATTCCAGAGGTTTCAAATCGCAAGTCTAGTGCTTCAGAGATTTACTTCTGGAATGCAACTACAATCATCCATCGAACATTTAATGAATGGCCCCTATGATTTTTCATTGGCATATCTGTTTATTTCGCCAATAGATTTTTTTACTATTTTGAGATTCTTTTTAATTTGCCAATGAAAATATATTTTTTTCTTTGAAAAAAGGTTTTAATCGCCAATGGAAAAACAATTCTGGTTTGAAAAATGGTTTATTCGCCAATGAGAAATATTTTATTCTATTAAAACAATTTGCAATTCACCAAGATTTTCCACGAACTTCCAGGGATTATAAAAGATTTGCCAATTGGGATTTATTTTTTCCTGTAAAACGAAAAAAATCGCCAATAGAAATAATATTTTTCATCGAGAAGTATACCGGATTCGCCAGGATTTTACACCTGCGCCAAGGGGGGGGTTTCTTAAAGTTATCCCTGGTTAGCTAATCACTCTTTCTAGGTTGACCTATTCACTCTAGTTAAGTATCCACTTAAGGGAATTTAGATATGGATAAGGGCAATGGATTAGTTCATTAAAAATAATGAATATTTATTTAATTAATTGGATAGGACAAGGTGGGATAAAGGTGATAGAGTTAATTAATTAAATAAATAATAAATATTTAATTAATTAATTAGATAGGACAATGTGGGATAAAGGTGATGGGTAAATCAATTAAATAAATAAATAATATTTATTTAGTTAATGGTTTAGGATAGACTAAAATTAGGTGTGGTTGGATGAGGTCATATTTTAGATGTCTACATAATGGTTCCCTTCCTAGGAGAACCTTCTCAACCCCAACATGATGGTAGTGAAACTGATGATGAAAATCCCAAGTTGTTAACAAGAAAAGAGGAGCACAAACCAAAGTTATGTTTCTAAGGAACTCTTTATAAGTTGTATTTATACCTTAGTATTCGAAACAATAGAAGAATAAGAGATTTAGATAGAAGGTGGTACTGAAATTAAATCATAACATAAAGTATAGATGAAGACTCGTCAAAAAATTCATATATAACATAGGAAAGTCATAAATTATATGATATATACATGTTATGATCTCTTATCTTTATATATTCTTTCAATGATATTATAGTGTTATACCATCTTATCTATTCTTTCTTACTTTCACAATATCTATCTATACATATATATGGATTTGGGAACATGTCCCTTACAAAAATCCTCTAATCCTATGAGGACTAGTTGGCCCTTGGTTCCACATGCTCTTTGCATTAGGTTTTTTTTTGTCTTGTAGCTTTGTTTTATCCTTTGTCACTTACCTTGCCAACATCATCTTTCCTTTCAAAACTATGTCTTGTCCTCAAGACATGCAAAACTAATTAGCTAATAATATTTTTGTAAATGATCTTAAGTTGGATCAACATTGTATCTAACTGAGTTTTGACTTGTTGTAGTTGTGTGTCCTTGGATATAGATTAATGTTATTTCTACTTCTATTATGTTGGTAGGGATTTGTATCTGCTAAGTAATTTTGTTTTTTTCCCTTATAATTCAAGTCATATGTGCCAATATTAGGCTTATTTCTTCTCTTAGTTGTTTTACTTGTGATTTTATTTGTTCTCATTGATATTGTACTTGTTGAATATGAGTGAAATGTCTATATCTATGTTCTCAATAACCCATACATGTCTTGTATAAGGTCATGAGAAATAAAAATTTATAGTATTTGGGCTTCTAATTGGTCGATTTGATCTTTAAGACTCTTAGTTATGTGGGCCATTATAGAGAAAATTGGTATAAGATGTTCACATCACTAATTTTTTGTTATAGGTTTCCTATTTGGTCCTCTAAATGTGTGATTTTTTTCACACTTCTTCCTCTCTTTGTCCATTATGTTCTTACTTACCCTTGTTAATTGTTTGATTCCATAGTTTAGCCGCTTGAGTGTCCATCTCCTCCTTACCTCCTTCCATCAAATATTTTAATTATTGTCTAGGGGGTAGGGACATGTCCCTTTGTAATTGTGGAAATATATTTTGTATCGTAGTGATAGAATCTTCCAACTACTCAATTATTTCCACATGTTTCAATATCTCTTCCCCGGATGTGTAATGCCTCGTCTCGTAACCCTAAAGGATGTTGCAAAAACCACAGAAGCGTACTAATTTTTTTTTTTAAAAGTGCATTATTAACAAGGAAGATGCACTAACTATCACAACAACCTCTAAGACACGAGACAAAGGTTACATCTAAATCCATAACATATACAATACTCACATAAAGCATTCAACTAATTACTAACCAGAATTAAAATACATTCATCCAAACATTTAATTTACATTTCAAAGAATAAAAATACATCAAGATCTAGATTACATTAAGTTACAATAAAGGTTACAACACTCATTCCCAGAATGAGGAAGATCATACCTAACTATTACAAATTATGAGATTCATCCTCGAATACAATTGAGGAGTAAATTAAATACAAATGCTAAACTGATAAAATACATCAAGAAAGGAACATAACCATTGGTACCATCACGAGCTCTCCAACTAGAAATCTTGCTATCATGATCTGAAGATAAAGGGGACCCAACGGTGTAGGGTGCACGTTCCTCCCAACCAAGTGGTACCCGAAGGCCCACCCCCCATGCTAGGAGATAGTAACAAGGATCCTAGACAAGACCACTACCACTAGACACAGGCTAACACATGCAACTAAACCTAACAGATACCAATTCAACTCTAACTCAAAGGATACAATGCTACAAGACTAAAATAACTAGCTACACCAGTGAACCATACATACTGCTAACCTAGGAGAAGTGTCACCACAAAGGTGCATGGGTTACTCGACAGATCTTCCAGATCCCGACCCCCATCCAATATCACTCTCCTGCAGTCAACACGTGGAACAAAACCCCTCCAAACATAGGGGCAACACAAAACCTAATCCACTTCAAACAAAGGAGGCACAAATCCCCATTCGTGGAAATCGAGAAATCGCAGACAATAGAAAATGCACTAATCCAAGGATAACATATTGGGTTGACACAAAATAAATCACAACCCCCAACTACATACTATGACTGGAAGACTTAAATAATTCTAAACCAAATTCCTCAAATAATAAAATAGAAGAAATAACTTGAAAGGCAATTGTACAGAAAATTAACTAATTTCGGATATATTAAATCCATTTCCCTTCTACAGTGAATTTACAGTAAAACAATTGCCTTAGTAAATTAATTAATTAAAACAAACTTAAAACCTCTTCACATCTAAAGAAGGGAAAATTCTAAATTTACAAAAAGTCAATTTCCTCGATTACTTTTAAAAGCAATATAATTTCACTGAAAGATAACTCAACCAATTTCTTCTACTTGTGCATATATGCATGCAATTAATTAATTAAAACATTCAATATATATTTTAATATATACACACTAAATATATACATAACCATATATAAATATATGATCATGTATATACCAAAGTATATACATTATGTATATATATATATAATAATCACTTAACAAAATACTTTTTAATAAAACAAATTAAATCACTATTTAATATATATATTCACAAATCTATGTAAATATGTATATATATCATTATATATATATATATATAATCAAATTTAATATATACCAAATCCAAATCACAAATGTTAGGGCGGACGGATCATTTATTGATAATGGGTTCGCTATTTTTAAAAGAGATTTAAACTCCATTCTATGTGGGGAGGGGCGGGCGGCTGTGTTACACAGCCTACCCTTCCCCAAACTCCTTGGGCATGACAGTAAGAGAGGAGGGTTGTGGAGGCCTACCTCCACAATGATGTCCCCTTATGGGGCGGTGGTGGGGGCAACGCCTCCCCAAGCCTTCCCCCCATAAACAATGCAACAAGCCTAACTTAAGACAAAGAATTCGCTTCCCATAAATTTCAAACTTTTCAAATTAAATACATCCCCAGCAATATGAGGAATCATCGTACGATGAAGAATGCATATGACAGAAGCCTTCTAAAAATTTCAACAACATTATATATATATATTTAAAAATTGATAAATAAATATTGTAATTGGGAAAGTAATTTCCAAAATAAGTTCTACAAGAAAAATTTTACAAACATCACGGAAAACCAATTTCATAGAGGATATTCTACAGGTGAAATTTTCCAAATCAAACACAAAGGTTTGCTTCTCACAACTATCTAGAAAAAATATCTTAAAGAAGAACAATAAAATTCATACCATTTATATCACAAGAACTTTTCCCGAGAAAAACAAACTTACAGGAAAAAATTTTCTATAGAAAATAAAATTCCTTCCAGATCCCTAAACATTTCCTTTTGGGTTTCCCTAATTTCACTATAATACCAAATTGTCATTTGCTAAAGTTTTCCACAAAGAAATTTCAACCTACAAAAGAAAATGATTCTACAGATAAATTTATTTACAGAGAAATTATTTACAGCAATACAATTTTTAACACAAGGCAATCTTTTACATAGAAGATGTAATCTAGAATATTTTCAATTAAAAACTAAACAAAATCAAAAGAAAGAACCTGTAGTCCAATGCTTGAGTATTTGTAGATCTAAAACAGTGACTCATCCACAACTCCAAGCAATTTTTCAGACAAACAATGGCTTCCTCCAGGGTAATATGATTTCCTGAACACAACAACAATCCCAAACACAACAAGAATTCCCAAGAACAATTTTTCTAAAGATGCAAGAATACAACAATTCTTTCTACAACAAATTTTTCCAAAAAATTTCTAGATCCCATACCAATCACAGCAAGACTTCTTTTCAAACAATTTCCCAACCCCAAAATATCTCGTGCTTTTGTCATGAAGAAGCTTTCCACGTCCTCTCTCAAAGCCAAAATCTTCTCCCATGAATTAATTTTCCAACAAAATCATTAATTTCTTCTAACACATGTTAAAAATCATAAAATATCGAGCTAACAACCCATTTTGCATAAAATCCCCCAAAATTCAAAATTAAAATATTTAATAATTACAAACATTTCCCTTTTCAAATTTAACTTAACTAACTAATTTAATTAATCAATAAACAATATAATCCAAGGATTAAACTATTTAACAATTAAATTGAATTTATTAATTTAAAACTTCTAACATGAAAATAAAATTAATCTAATAATCAACTTTAAATGATTAAATTCATTAAATCCCCTTTTAAAGCATTATAACATGATAATTCAAAGCAATAATAAACAACTTTTAACAAACAAAACTAACTAAACCATATGACACACTGAGACTAGGGTAAAGGTTTGACACAAGTATCCTAGCTACTATCTCCCAATCAACTTAACCATTGGGTGGTGGACTCGCTCAAACCTGTGAAGCTAGGTGGAGTTGATGTCCTATACTTGCAAACCTGTAACCATGGCATATAATGAAAATGCATATTTACATCATAATTAGAACAGACTGTGAAGAGGGAATTGCGGGATCGCAGGGTGCTCACAAGTGAGTGATGCAATTTTGTCCCCTTCACCAATACATTATCTCGAAACTGACAATTCTAACATATACAATATGTAGGTCACTCAAGTGCATATAACCATGTTATTACAAATAATCATAATACTAATCAAAGGCATGTCAAATGCTAACATCAAAGTAGAGAATCATCACATCATATCATACAATCCACATCGCTCTATAAATAATGATAAAAAATAAAAAAGCATCATAATCTAAACATAAGAGAAAAATAGAGGGGTGTTACAAGATGTGTTGTGGAAGATATCTCCTAGTTGAAACTTTTGAATAGGATGAGTATTTTTAAGGTCAACCTTTGTACCTGTTAGAGGTAATTGTAATAGTTATGATGTAGGCATTGAAATTATTTTCTTTTGTTGTGCCAAAAATTCCTTAACGGACTACATAGGGGATGTTGAGAAGGAGGAAGGTTTCTCTGGAGATGGAGTAAATGTGTAGGGTAGCTCTTGACCCACTCACTAACACATCTCTTACTGGACTCCCTATATTAGAGTGTCTTGTGTTTTGAGTCATTGTCTCCTCTTCCTACATGGGCACATAATCATTCTTTGTGGCTTCTAATGTTTTAGCCTTGATTTTTTGTAGTGTGAAGATAAGAAAATAACATAAATATTCAAATGCAATAATGAAACCTTTTACCTCGTTCACTCTTTTATCCTTAAATTGAGCTTGAAGAAGAGTTGCACCCAACACTCTCTTGATGTGATACTTTGATGTATTGATTGGATGTGGTTGCTTATAAAACTAGTAGCATGGTGATAGGATTGATAGAATTTTAGATCAAATAGATAGCATGAGGATATGATGAAGATAGATTGGATAGAAAATGCAACAACATAACCTTATGATGAGAAGAGATGCTCAAATGGGATGGGATGCCTCTCATTTATATACCTTTCAAGAGGTAAATCAAGGGTCAGGACAAATTTTTTAATGAATCTAGATAGGATTGAATGAGATTAGGCCTTGGATAAAAAATTTAGTCATGTGACAAGTGTCACATGAGAGATAAGTGCTAGGTTTAGGATTTGATTAGGGCAGCATCCTTATGTGAATTACTAGGATTTGAAAATGTAGTATGAAATGGAGGGTTATGATGAAAATTTAGTTTGACTTTTGCATCCTTTCACATGTGAAAGAATAAAGGTGGAAGGGATACTTGTCACATGATGACAAGTTTAGATTGTGATCCATTTCAATGAAATCAATGGTTAGGATTAAATGTACAAGGATTGAGGGATAAAGTGGAATTAAATATTGAAGGAAAAGGTGATGAGGATTAATTAGCCTAAATCAATTAATTAATTAATTTGGTTGGAGGATTTGGGGATAAGGGCAATGGATAGATTAATTAAATAAATAGTAAATATTTATTTAATTAAAGTTACAGATAAAGATGAAGGATAAATTAATTAAATAAATAATATTTATTTATTTAATTAATGGCTAGGATAGGGTAAAGTCAAGTGTGGTCAAGAATGGACATATTTAGGTGTCTACATGCAGTGATTATGGATTCTACATCATCAATTTGTCCACTCTTTGTTTTTATTGGAACTCCTTTCCTTGTAATTGGGCCACTTTCTTTTTTTAATCAGGCATAGCTAAAGAAGTGATCTATGCTAAAGCTTCTTCTTTCAATCTTTCATCTTCTTAGATTGATTTTTCCCTTTTCTTCTTTAGGGTTGATTCCAATTCTTGTGGAAATTTTTCCACCATCTTATCTAATATTTTTGTGAAGGAAACCATGTATATGATGATTGCATCTTCTATAATTTTGTATCCTTTTGCTCCCATTTCAACATATAATTGATTCATACTTATGAAAAATGATGTTGATGTCTAGTACATCATTAGCTTGTACCTCTTCCTCTATTTGTTCTTATTCCAAGGAATGTTGTGTTTCCTTCTTTCTCATTTGTTGCTTTTTCCACTTTTTTTCCTTTTTGCACTCATTTGTAAAAGGGGTTCAGTGGGTTGATCCACTAATGTTTCACTTTGGTGGGTGTTGTTGGAAACTTTCTTTTTATTCTACCCTTTTTCTCTCTTGATTGTGTTGATGTGGCTAGAGATGCCCCTACTTGTAACCTTTTGGATCTCCATATAGTTGAGTTTCTCTATTACTTTGGCTTTGATTATGCTTTGGGAATTCCCCATTTTTCCTTTAATTTTTCTTTATTATTTTCCATATGTTCCTTGATTTTTTATTTTCCAAATTATCTATAAATTCCTTGTATATAATAAACCTCTCCACATGGGGATCCTTTGGAAACTTTAATAATTTGGCTATATAAGGGTTAATTTCTATATTGCTAACTTTGTATGGAAGTTGTACAATCCAAGATGTGCACTTGAGCCTATTTGACCCACAAGGTGCACTTGACTCTATCTGACCTGCAAAGTTCACTTGAAAAGGAAAGTTTTTCAAAGTGCAGTTGAGAAATAAAGTTTTGTAGGGTGCACTTGAGAAGGGAAGTTTTACAAATTTCACTTTCAATATGTAATTTTGTATTTTCTTATGCAAACAATTTTTTCACATGACTATCAACCCAATTTAAGTATTTGTGGAAGTTTGAATCCTATCTTAACCAATTTTTTTTGAGTGGCATAATGTTTAGTTCACTTCAAAACGCTTATGATTCATATGAATAATGACATCTTCCACATGTCATGATGATGTCATCAATTACAAAGAGTTAATTAAGCAACCACTTCAAGAAGGATGATGCCATCTTCCCTTATGATGACATCATTAGTGGGAGAAATGGGTCCACATGAGCTTGATACTGCATTAAAAGTGAAGTTGCACTTGATCCTATCTGACCCGTAAGGTGTTCTTGAGCCTATCTACCCACAAAGTTCACTTGAAAAGGGAAGTTCTATATGGTGCACTTGAGAAGGAAAGTTCCACATGGTGCACTTGGAAAGGGAAGTTCCACAAAGTTCACTCCCAATATGTAATCCCACAAGTTCTTATGCAAACAAATTTTTCATGTGGCTATGAACCCAATTCAAGTATTTGAGAAAGTTCATATCCCTACTGAACCATACCATTCCAAACATAACCATCCAGTTCACTTCAAAATGCATGCAATTTGAAAGATGATGAAATCATTCGTATCCCATGCTAATTTCATTAATTCCAAAAAATGGCTCTATCTGACCCGATTAAGAAAACTGTGGGTAATTTCAATCCAACTACACCCAAACAAAATGAAGACGGTGTGTGAGTAATATAGTTCCATTTAAACTCGATAGGTGGAAAGGAAAAAGTGAAGTGATAAAGTTTGTGCAAAGAATTTTGGGAAAATAGCATATCATTGGAACCAATTAGAACCAAAAGGTGTTTCATCAAAACCTAAAAATAACAAAGTCCAAATAATAAATCGTTGAAAAACTTCTTTTGCCACAACCAAATGCAAGATTTAAAAACACATAAAAAGTGATAGGAAGAAGTTATTTCAATGTCCAAGGTGCACTAAGTCTATGCTATTAAAAGATGAAAACATATATGAATGGATACTTTAGATGAAAACCATACCATTAGTAGGGAAATTTTTCCAAGAGCTTGCATAAGATTTTTTCCATCCAGATTTATTCAAAAACATTTTCTTATAGTCAACTCTTTTTTGAAAACATAATTTCTCTAACTTCTCAAAGAAATTAAAAAAACGCATATAAAACTATTCACCATTGACAATTTATAATAGAAAAAGAAAAAAATTCCATGCCAAAGGCATAGAATAATAATAAACATCTATACTTCAAAATACTATTGTAGAGATAATGCTTCCATCTAGATGTTTGCATGACAAAGTTTAAAATAAGTTAATTGAGTTAAAAGTATTTTGTTGTATCCATTTGAATCCACTTCCATCTATAAATGTTTCGGATGACTAACTTATAGATTTCTTTGAAGTAACAAAATATAAGTATATAAGATCAAAGCCACATATATTTATTTTTATTTTTAAATTATTAAATTTATAACTCTCAAAATTCAAATCTATTAATCTTACTTATTATCCAATAAATGTTGAATAACTATTTTAATTGATAAGTAGAAGGCGTTTTCCACAGCATGTCAAATTGTGATATTGTTATTATCGATCAATGAGTTTGACTCATAAAACTACACCATTGAATCGTAAAAACAATATCACAACTATTTTAATATTTTTATCTAAATTTAAATAAAAAATTATTAATTAACTGTTAAAATAATATTCAAATAACGTGAACCACATGAGAATTTCAAACTAACCCTATTATTTTTCAACTAACACAAAACTTAGAAAAATGAATCTAAATTGGAATCTACCATAATTTGCAGTTCAAGTTGCCGAAACAAGAAATGAAAACATCTTTTTTTCTACTCCAAGAAATTCGATGCCCCGTTAAATAAAAAAATTGTGGAAGGGTATAAATTTTGAGCAGTCCACATCATTTTACTGTTTGAATAGATTATGAATAGTTTGATTGGTTATCCATGTTCTATCCATTACTTTCAAAAATATTGAACAGAATAAAGTTATGAATACCTTCATTTTCCTACAGTATTGCGCAACGTATGATATAAGAAAAGTTTCCAGACCCATATGATTAAGGGATGAATTAGTATCTATCTTTCTTAAATCTTCATGGTTAAAGCATACGATCCAAATTTCAATAACCACCAAAAAAAAAAAGTACAAAATCTGTGAAATCGGAGTCAATGAAGAGAGTTTCTGATATAATAGATGGGATTGAGAATCTTAAAAGTGCAAGAGCCCACAAAAGTTCTAGTTAAGTACCTCCACTGGTCCCCAAATCCAATAGCATTTCTTATCAAGCTCCCTTTTATATTATTTCTCATCGACGTGGGATTTGGCAAACGAAAACAGTTCATGCAAGTACGTAAGAAATGCATGCAAATTGTGGTAGCAAGCGCATTGGTAGACATGGATACAAAATACCATGATTGTAAAATATGAAGAAAATAGATTCATTTTGAGCTCCACCTGCTTCATTGAGCTTGACTTAGACACACAACATCCTATATTCATTTTGAATCCCGTTTTTTTTTTATTCATATGAATTCAACGTATGGGAAGATTATACATAATAAAACCATAGAAAAAAGTAGCAGTGGTAAGGAGATGGTGTATGAAAAAAACAGACGTTCTAAACTAAAGAAAAAATTCACATGCAAATCCAATTCGAAATGCATGTAAACTGTGGTAGTAAACTCACTCGTAGACATGCATGCAGAATGCCATGATTGCAGAATATATTGCATACTTGATGCAATAGCGGATTCAAAATGAAATGTTTGCCCCTATTCAAATGAAAATTGCTCTGGTCTCCACAATTCTTGTAAAGATACCAGGTGACTCTTCCACTAGAGGTTGTTTCATTGTCACGTCATACCGACTATTTCAAACGTCATACTGACAGTTTCATTCTTCAATAGCCTTCTTCAATACCATTCTAACTTCCATGCATTGACCCATCATCTAGATGTCAATTTTTGAGACACTAGGTTCATGTTGTCACTATAGGAATACCTCTAGCATAATTAAAAATTAAAATATTTGATTGAAATTGAAAAAAATGTTATAAATATGGAATAATTTATGAAAATGTGCTTTGTTCCTTTTTACATAAGTCAAATTATAGTTAGATGTTCAATTGTGTAAAAGATATATAACTTCATGAAATACATATGAAATAAATTAAAGAGATGTGAAATTTTAAAAGAAAAGGAAAATTCTCTAGGGATCAATTTCAACTTGAATATATTTGCATCGAAAAATAGACTTTGTTACATTTAAACAAACAAACAATACCAATAAATTTTTAGAATCCACACTCACCTTTGGTAGAGTAGTTATATATAAGTTTAGGGAGTCCGTTTAAGACTAGTGAACAATGGGAACACAATGTAAGCAAGTACTGAGTTAAGACTATAAGAAAGAAAAAGAGATATAAACAAGTTCACAGACTCTCGAAATAGATGTGAATGTCAATTGTTTCCCTTTGAAGTGTAAGGCTTTGTGATTTGTGTATTGTTAAGGCCCATGTAATTTTAGTGGGATTTGATGATGGAGGCTATGGCTCAATGAGGAATGGGCTTACAAGGATATTTTTTGGGTTAGATTGTGATCCCAAATTGGGACTATGTAATGTTTGAACTAAACAAAAATAAATAAGGGAAGTTCAGGTGGTTTTTTTGCCATCCTTGTATACAATTTATTTGACTTGACCAATTGCACCATTCATAAGGCTTGGTTCCACCCATAAATTTGAACAAAATATAATCTCATGGACAATACACAAGATTATCTTATATTGAAGTTGTTCTTCGTTTGGATTGGAGTATGTTGACCCCCGAAGTTGCTCTACAGTGAACAAGGCAACATGCATTGCTAAAGACAACAAATTACATTTATTATGTAGTAAGACTATTTCATTTATTGCAAATAGATGTATGAAGGATAAGAAAATAAATTTCTCTGCAGAGGTGAGTGAGGAACTTGAACGTGATATTAGAACTTACCATTCTACAACTATAGTCTTTGCATTATGTAAATTTGAGAGAAATGCACAAAAATAAATTTGGAAAGACTTCTCATGGATTTGACAGAATATTTTTTCAATGTAATAATATTTGTGAAGTTGCACCATAGTGTTCCTCCACAGCAAGTTGAAGCATACATAGGGACATCTTTGACTAGCGATAGTTGGCCCAAGTCATTGAAGAGCATGATTGGGCATCCTCCAAATGGGAGATGGTTATGGCCAGGGAATGCTTCATGTAAACTCATTTCATTTTTTTGTAGCAACTTTGGACCAATTAATCTCATATTATCTATCAAAATGAATTGAGTGAAGTATATGCTTTCTTGGAAGGCTACAAGTGTTTGTCCCAATAGGGACATTTCTTTTATCATTATTCGGAGGGCGGAATGAACTATTGATGCTTGTATATTTTGAAGGTTGAAACACCCATTGGTGCAAGTAGTAATGGTGACTGGTGAATTTGGTCTAACCTCATGTATGTAGACTTGATGCTTGTTATCAGGTGCAAATTTTTGGTTCTTACAATTCCTTGAACCTTTATTTTTAGTGATGGTTACAAAGGACTAACAGATTGATATGACACAACTATATCAAAAAAATTTATTGCTAGCTAGATAGGTTAGTTTGGGTGTGTTGATTGAGAACATGGTGGACTTGAAATGTTGGATGGGTAGAGTTTATAAAAGTAACTTAGCTACAATTTTTTGTAGTGGGTTGAAGTGGGGATCTCCCCAATCATGGTTCAAGTTAATGTCATGTCAACCAAGCATGTCAAGTTTATCTAGGTGAATAGGAAGGCTTGGGTGTAGACTCGAAGATAAGACTTGTCATTCCTTAGAGTTATTTTCTTGCATTACATCTCCCTCATTGGAAGGACTACAAGCATCAGGTTTTTAGACTAGTTTTGTTGATGTGTGTCGCACATACCATGAATTGTAATTGCATAATAACCTCTCCCATTGCATTATAATGTGATTTTCTAATGGACCAAATTCATTGTGAATGTTATGAAATGGTTGGCATAATAGTAGTTCACTCCAAAAAATGATTGAGATATTTTGTCATCTTTTGCAAGGATTGTGGACCATGGGAAGACTCAAATAATGGTTGTTGTTGGATTCTTTTTCCATTGATTGTATTGTTGGCATGCTTTGAAGGTCCATTTTTGAGTCACTTCAATAAGTGACATTATCTCTAGATGTATGGGTCATGACATGTAAGCATCAATGTAGGTTGGGGATGTGGTCATGAATGTGGGTGAGATTGAAACACATTGAATTTTTTTTATTAAAATTTAAGAAACTAATGTCTTGCTAGATAGGGAGAGTGGTAGTTTTAGTAAAAGGTGGAAACTCTCATGGGCATCAATATCATGGTCCACAAGGCTCTCAATAAGAATTTTTTGAAAATCTATTGGGGTTGACTTGTTAGACTCAAAAGTGGTTGAAAGTCAAGATAATATGGCATGATATGTTAAGATTTGTGTTCATATTTGTGTGCATATTTTGCAATATATTTGAGAATAACATCAATTGATAGAATGGGTTGGAAATATACATTGACCCTCTAGATAGAGAGGATAGATGAATTTTGAATATTTATGTGGTCATCATTACAAGCAAGCGTGTGTTTAGGTTGGTCATTCTTAGCATTTGAAAGACTCAATTTATCTTGCATGTTCTAGGGGGCTTTATAATAGCATAAAATAGATGTCCATGTCTTCCTAAGGTGTGTGTTACCAAGAAATTTTTGGAAACACAGACCAACGTTATGAGCCCCAAGTACTTTTTGAGTGTTGTAGTTTATACCCGGACTCGATAATATAAAGGTAAACACCCTTTGATTCAGACACATGAAGAACTTAACTAGATATTCACAAATTGATAGATAACCTTAATTAGATAGAATTTTTTAAATCCTTATATTAATCATATTCAAAAAGGTATAATATATATCTTCCCCTATCCTCTTGTTTATCTCTTATCTAATCTTTATACATATTTTCCTCCATATACAACTCTTACATATCTTTTCTTACATACATTTATCTTGTATCTCTTCATACATATATATCCCCATACTTTTTCATTCATATATTTTCCTATACATATATCTACGGGATGGGACGTGACCCATCTATGTTACCCCTAGTATAGATGACATCTTTACAATATATTAGGCTCCAAAAGTGCTTTGTGAAAAGATGTGGTATGTTTCCCCCGATAGTGTCTTTACTGTCACTATTTTTGGCTAAGTGGCTAACATCATCCCCCCTTTCAAAATTTTGACTTGTCCTCAAGTCAATGCTACTATGTGATAAGGATATCCTTGTAGATATCCTTTAATCTATCATAAGTGGTATCCCATTGGGCCTTGGCTAGATGTAGTTGTTGTGTCTGCACTTGGATCTGTAATAAGAGTTTCTCTGCCTCTGTAAGTGTTTGTGGAATCTTTATCTTTTAGGTCAACTATTGGGCTTCTTGGATGACTTTGGTGATATGGGCTAACCTCAAAGTGACTACTTCATGGAGTTGGTGAAATATGCTCCAGACATGGTCTCTTTGATCTTGGATTTATTGAAATTATGTATGTAACACCTCTATCTACACCATATATTTTCCCATTTGTGTCATGCAATGCATCATAAGTTGTGGCCCTTTGGAGAATTTGTATTTCCAACTAATCCATCTAGACCTTAGTCATATTGCTATCATTGTTGGCCATTATAAGTAGAATTGGTACAAGGCATTTAGACCCCCTTTAGTGTTCTTTATGGTATGAATTTTTGATTCTTAAGCGGAGTGTGTGGTAGAACACTTCTTTCTTTCCTCATTTTTCCTTTCTTTCTAAATTTCTATATGGATTTGTTGTCTAAATGTTTTATTTTGTAGTTGGTTGTCCTTGATTACCCCTTCTACCAAAATTTTAAGTCATGCTTCCAAGGATTGGGATGAGTCTCCTTGGATGTTAGGAAATTTATCTTGTATCTCCTTCACTAGATCCTCTAACTGGTCAGAGCTCTCCACATGATATTTCAAAATTTCTTCCCTTGCAATTTGGTCCAGAATATCACCTAGCTAAAATTTGTGCAAGGGTGAGATTCTTCCAATATCTACTTGTGAGCCTACCAGTGGGAGCTAGAGTAGTTGTGGAGAGTCCACCGATTGGATCTACTTTTGTTTAATCAAGAAGTCCTTGATGGACTGCATGGAGGATGTGATACAAGAAGAGGGTGTCTTAGACTATTGAGGGTGAGAGGATTGTTCCTTCTCTAAAGTGGTAGTTTTATCTTTTGTTTCTTCCTCTTGCAAATTCTGATAATATTTTTCGGTGGCCTCTTTGATATCCTTTTGTACCAGCTAAGTGAATTTTGGTTAAATTCTATCATTATCTTATCCAATCTCTATTTAGACCGAAGCTCTTTAGTTTGAATCTTTGTTATCTTTTTCTTTTGCAGAGGGTTCATTGTAGTGGACATTTCTCTAATGGCTAGGTCTTTTAATTGCTCCTCTTTTTTTGTTGATTTCTCCCTTCTCCTTTTTAATGTAGTAGCCAATGAGTCTGGAAAGCATTCAATCAAGTCTTTCGAAGTTATATTTTATGCTCTCATATATCTAATGATTGCACTTTTTGTAGTTTATTTGTTTGAGCTTGTCATGTTTGGGTATTTTTGTAATGTCATGTCTATTACCTCCTTTCATAATAGATTGTTATATAGTTGGTCCTCATCCATCAGTGGGGAGACTTTAGGGATGTTTATAATCTCTGGAATGGATGTGTCCTTTGGGATCACTTGCTCCTCTTCCTCTACATTGACCACTTGTAGAGAGATTTCTCTATGTGCCTTTTCCTTTCTTCTCTTTGGATTCTTCCATGAACTCGTTTGTAGGAGGGATTATGTAGGTTCCATTTTTATGATTCCTTCTTGGGAAGAGTGCTTGTAATCCTTTGTTTCCTTGGCCTACTAGTCTCACCTCAAGAAGGTGGATTTCTAATGGGGTGCCAAGGTGGAGTCTTCCAGACCTCTAGGGAGTTCTCTACTCCTCTAGTTCTTTCTTGGGTAGGCCCCATTTCTCATACAACTTCTCTTTATTCTCGTCAAAAAATTTCTCATCCTTTTTCTTTGCTAGGTTATCCATGTACTCTCGATAAATTGTGAATTTCTCACTTTACATATCTTTTGGGAAACTAAGGAGTTTAGATACATAGTTGTGGATCTTGGCATCAGATACTTCATATAGAAGTTGGGGTATCCATGAGGTTCTAGGCTCAATGGCTTCCATAAAGGTGTAGACTTTATCCACTAGGAAGACAATATCCTTGATATAAGTTAGTGAACCACCTCATATGATATGTGTTCCCTAGCCCAAAGCTTTTGTTGAAGGGACTTGAAAAACCCCCAGTAGGTTGTGGTAAATGAGGTGGCGTCTTGGAAATTTTTGACATGGTCTTGTATTTTGGCCACCACTACCTAGGTTGAATCCCATATTTTCCCTACAAACCCTAGTAATTGCTTCATGAAATAGAAGGTTTGACATATTAAGAGAGTCCCATACCTGAATTGATAGTGGTACTACTTGGTACATTGTATATTGTTCATGAGTTCCTATCATAAAACCTCATATAGATCTATATCTTTGCTTTCTATAACCATTTGATGTGTTGTGTGGATGGTGGTTGTGGTGGCGGAATCTTCTCAGTTGGTGTAGTAAACCTTGTAATTTATGCCCATGGTGGCATATTTGACCACAGGGTTAGTGATCTTGGTAATATCTAGCTCCATCCATTATAAGTTATTCTAATTAGTCGAGTGACCTTTACATTCTTAATGGCCTTCTTTGGCAAGATTTCCCCCTGAGCCCATAGGCCTATCACTACTTGAATAGAATATTTTGTAATCTAGTATGGTTGGTCCAGATAGAGATACTCATCATGAAATCTTCTTAGGATTATCTAGACCTAATCTTCTTATCTGATGAAATCTAGGAATTATCTCCACACATCTAGTCATTTCTTTTCTATGTTCTTGTATTGCGGGATATACTGGTGTGTTCCCTATTACAGGAGACTAAGCCTTAGGAATTCAAATTTTGTGTGATCAATCTCTCTAAGGGGCACGTGGATGTATTTTATAATGTCTTCTATGTATATAAATTTGTAGGCACTTTTGAGATTTCCCATGTTGGGTTCATCTTCATTTCCTTGTAGGGGAATAATTTATATTTTGGCCTTGTCTTCTGGGAGACATCTACAAGAATAGGTGTGGCCATTGTAGTAGTTGAATTTTTGCAGTGGACTGGAACTAGAATAGGGTTTAGTGCAGAGTGACAGGAGTGTAAGAGCTTAGAATAATATAATTCTTGGTGAGTGGAAGTGAGATAGTGGACCTGGGTTATTTATAACTTTTGTGTAAGGCGAGTTTCATAAATGGTCTATCCATTTTTCTATCTTCCTACTTTTTTTCTCGTTATCTTTTCTATGGCTCTATTTTTCTAGTGAATGTTTTCTCATTTTTAGTGGATGAAAGGGATAGGGTACATTTATATGCTAACTTTATTTAAGTTATATTAATGTGGTTATATAATACATTTGTTTGATCCCTTGTTTTATGTGTTTAGGGTTAGGTGGAGGAAATTGATATTCAAACTCAGGCCTACCCATTAGGTGTGAATACTTTGACTTAACAATTATAGTTGTAATTTTCCTATTCTAATTGATCTTCCTATGTTGAATTATTTTTCTAACTTTATATTTTATGTAGCCTCAAGCTCTATTCCAGAGGTTATTGGTTTTAGTGTCTTGAGTCTTTTGTTTTTTTCTTCTTGGATAGGTCTAGAACCTATTGAATTGGTGTTTGTATAATGCTTTGAGGCATTTGCGGTATTTTATTGTATTTATGGTAATTTGTGAAGGTGTGGTAGGTTTTTTATGTACCATAAATACTCTTTGGAAGCCATATAGCTTTTGGGATGTTAGTTCTTGTTCTCCTTGTATCCAAGCCTTTACAACATCTTCACTGTCGATACTATCATTGTCACTTTCTAATTCATTTTCTCTAGAGATATTGAGATCTTCATCTTATTCTACGATGGGTAATCTTGAGATAGAGTAGAGGTTTCTTGGATCTTCATCTTCTCTGTAGTGTGAAATTTCCTCTACATATGTTATATCTTCTCTTTCTCCTAATAGAATGTGGACTATTCTGTTCTCATATTCCAAAGAGATTTCTTCCTTCTTAGAGTCTAGACTATCCCATTGGAATTTACAAACCATTTCAGTCCAAGAAATGCTCTAAAGGTGTTGAAAGGATCCTTCATTTCAACTTAAAAATCAATAATTTGTGTAACCCCTTTTATGTTCACCTCCACATTTTTCCATGTTTTTAATGTTTCCATGCCTGAACCATCAACTAGACTAATTTTCATGAGTGTTTGAATGAGGTTAGGTCTACCCAGTCTCTCCCAAGTAGTTACCAAAATGATATTAAGGTCCACACCTAGATCTATCATTACATGTTTAAATTTATTGTATTTAGGTTTGCAATAATTAATAGAGGACCATTCTTCCAACTCCAGTCTTCTACAATTTGATGTACTTATTTTTGTTTATTCCAATATACTTTCCTAACTATTTTAATTTTACTAAAATATCTTTCTATTGAGTCACTGAAGCTAAAATCTTCAACATCATGACCTCTTCTTTTGAAAAGCATAATATCTCATATTTTTGTTGTATGATTTGTTCTTTTTCTTTTCCACTATTTTATCGTGTTGTTTCTTATTTGGCCAAAAGTGGTCCAACTCCTTTTCTTTTGGCTATAATTCTTTTGTAATTTCTTCAATATCTCTTCTATGTCCTTTGGTATATGTTCCATGTCTACTTCTAGTTAGAAAAGTAGCTTTATTATTTTATTTTTCGAATTTATTTTTTTCGTATTTGTGGTGGTTGTTCTTCTCTATAATAGTCTTCATTTGATGTGTTTGATGACCAGTTATCTATTATCTGGAAGTTTTTTTACTCCTTGTGGTACTCTTCTAATCTCGTTGGCTCCTTTATTGTCTTGTAGATCATCATTTGTTAAGTGTTTTGTATTCTAATAATATTGTTGTACTTTATCACATTTAAATATATCATGTGAATCATCTACACAAAAGGACATTTTCTTCTCTTCTCTTCCCAACATTATGTGGCATAATGACCTACTTTCCTATAGTTGTAGCAAGTTGCATCACTCCTTTGGTGATTATTTATACCACATCCTCATCCTCCTCTATAATTGGATTGATTGTTATCTCCCATATAGTCTTGTGATGAGTTGTTTTATAATGCATATGCATTTTTATTATCCATCCATGGTGGTTTTTTATATCCTGCATCATATAGAGGTGCTTCTGTTAATCCTTTTACATACATCATTTTCCTATCTATGTCTACATTATAGTTATGGTCCATAGGGCATCTAAGATCTAGATAGTTCTTGGTGTTTTAGATTTGGAATTGGTTTGTAGGACAGTCCTCAATAAGGTGACTATCCCATTCTTGGTAAGTCCCACAATATATTGATTTTTTTTTGCTAGAACTATATTTAATTCATGCAGTGTAGTGACGATTCTCTCTCTTTATGCCTTAGGGTAGTCATTTTGGAGGTGACGTTCTCTTGAGAAATATGTGCACTATATTTCCTTAGTCTTCTTTGTTTCTTCTCTTTCTAAAATTGAATTCCTTATTGAATGCCACATTTGGGCTTAATGTGATATGATATGGTAATTAGGTATGTATAAGTATTGAATATTTTACCTTCCAAAGTTGCTCATATGAATTTTTTAAGTTTGAAAAGGAACCATTTTATCTACTATCTTTCAGTCAATGGTTCTTCCTAGCTTGTGGTAGACTTCTTTGAATTGTATGTCATATTATTTTACTAATCACTTTTCCCTATGTACTAGATCTCTCATTTTACTCACACTCTTTGTTGGAATGTTCGGAGTGTCAAAATTAGCTAGGAAGTCTTGTTTTACCTCATTCCATATTTTTCCATGTTTAGGATAGGTCTTCTTATACCAATCTAATACCTCTTTTCTAAGTGAAGATATGAAATCAAGTAATTTTGGCTTATCTTCATCTATATCTTGCCTTTATCGTAGGGATTCTAGTAAGAATATGTGTTCTTCGGCTTCTATTGTATCTTTTCCAAATATTAGGATATTGATTGATGATTCCATCTTGTCTTTTCTTTCCCTAATTTCAACTATTCGAATTTGTAGACTAAGTTTTTCTTCTTTCTCTTTCTCTACCTTTCTAATAGTCTAGGGTTTTTCTCTCTAGCTTTTTCTCTTGCTAATTTTATATAAAAATATTATTTTCCAAGTATTTCTTCCCATGCTACTTATTTTTCTCCTCTTGTTTCCTTTCCTTGTATCTCTTCTTTTAAAATTCTCTAACTCTTATATTGTTGAGGGGATGGATCCTGGTCGAGGGGTTGTGACTCTTCAAAGTATCTTTTCACTTTCTTATTTGTTAGTATCATTTTATTTGTTTGTAAACCTAACTCTTTACCTAAATTTAATCTATTATCTCTATTTTTCCTTATTACTTCTTCTTTTAATTTTTGTATACTCTTATTGATTAATACTTCTAAGTATTCTACTTGAATTGATGGAGTCTTCTCGAGAGTTTTTAGAGATTCTATAAATTTATCATCCTGGTTAATAGTTAGGTTTGATAGGTTTGGTGTGATTATTGTACTATTAAAAGGTTTTGGTAGTGATGGAGTCTCTATGCTGTTGCAAGGCCCTAATAGAAATCTTCTAGATTCTCCATACTCGTTAATATTTTTCTTTATACTAGTTATCAGTTGTCCTACTTTTTCCCAACATATTTTTGATCTTTTCAAAGTTTTTAATTCTTCTTCTCTATTCCTTTTTTCTTTGGCATCACCCCCTTTGATGCGCTCAATAGAACCCTCACTAGTGTATTCACTTCTCATATTCTTTGCAATTTCCATCCTTCGGTGGTGTCTTTTTTCTCTTTCAATCCTTTTTTGTTGTCCTCTCTCTTCTTTATTTGGGCTAGCCATGTTTACTTTTCTTACAAATTTAATTTGTGTTCTCTATTTTTTCTTGAAGTTATCTTATCTCCTTTTTTCATGGGTGTGATTGATTTGGGGTTTCATTAATCCTTTAATTGTTTCCCATGGTAGTGTAGAGGAGGAAATTTTCTACTCTCAAGTCTCTAGGACAAAGAAGAGTCTATAGGGAGCAAATGGTCCTCAACTACCTCAAGGAATAATGCTCAAATGATAGGATAAAATGATGAGAGTTCCAAAAATAGAAAGACTGGGCTATAGAGGTCTTCTAGACAGACTGACAAGTTCTCAGCCAAGGATGGCGATGCTGCCCAAGGACGGAACATAACACGCCAGTGTCTCGTACAGACTGAAACGTAAGACTATCACATAAAACAATAACAATGACCACACTATTTTGACTTGCTAGGAACTTTTTAAATATAAGATAATAATATAATATAATGGGGTTGGGGCCCTAGCTCAGTTGGCTAAATTTTTCCTTTTGCAGGAGGTTGGTCACGAGGTCTAGTCTCCCCCACCCCCATGGTACCGGAGGGCGTGTCACACCAGCGCCGCCGGTCACATTAAAAATTTTACCAGGCGCACTGCAGTTTATAGAGGGTCGTGCTACCCGATTCCTACAGTCTAATAAAAAAAAATATATATATATATATATATATAATATAATATAATAGAACTAAAATAAAGTAAAGTAAACTAAGTAAAATGTGGATTAAATGGAATGTAGATTATGAAATGAAGGAAGAGAAATACAATGATCACAATAGACAAAGAAATGAAGCCTCCAACAAATAAATATCTCCAACACCTACACACATAATATTGGGAGAAAATATTGGGTTGTTTAGGGGATTTCCTTAGTCAAACCCCATGTTTCAGTGTTTCCACCTCCACGAACAGCCAGATAGATAGAGAAAATAATAGATAGTGAAATAGATAAATAGACAAGATAGACAATGCATAGATAAGGGATGTGATAAATCTCAATATTCTTAAAGACATAAGATAAGAGATAGATATCACTTGCAAGGCTTGAGGAAGCCAAAGAGAGATAAAGAAAGAGAGGGTTGTGAGAGCCAAGAGAGTTGCAAAAAGTGTCGTGAGAACGTGAGTGTTGTAGCAAGCAAGAGATTTGTGCAATCTTGAGAGGAGATTAAGACTTCCCAAGAGAGGGAGAAAGAGAAAAAGAGCAAGAGACCAAGAGCGAAAGATCGAGAAGAAATAATAGAATGAAAGAGATAGATTTAAAAGAGAGTTCATAGGAGGGAAAAAAAGGTTCTCAAGCCGTTACCAGGCATCCTGAGCCATTTCCACTGACCAAGGTAGGTGAAAAGTGGAAACATGCTTAGAAATAGTTATTTGAATGTTGAAATGTCTCAGGATGCTAGTGCGACGTACGAACATCTATGTGACGTGCTAGTTTCCATATAAATCATGGTCAAGAACAGAGGGAATGAGGAAAACACAAGGTTTGATGCAAAGCTTATGCACAAAGGTAGTTGTTGAAAAGATGTACTAAGCATCTTGAGAGGGAAAATTTTGATGCAAGGGATAAAATGATCCTACACAAATACTCAGGGAGTGGACGCTAAAGTGGATGTAAAAAATGTAGGTGAAATTATTATGGGGTGCAATTTTATGACAGTACAAGTAATTATTTGATAGTTTTTCTTTAGAAGTCACATCTCTTCAGAGATCTCTTATGGAATCTCTCTCTCTTTCCATTCTCCATCCCCTTGGTGCCTAACCCTCTCTCACAAGTTAAGTTCCAAGAGGATAGTTCTATAGATTTGTATATCCTTATTGATTTTATTTTCTTTCTTTATGTCTTATTTAATTTTTTTGAAATTTTGGAGTGTTCTTGTCCTTTATACTACCTAACCAAGGTCCCAGTAATGGAATAAATGGTAGAAAGAAATATGGGGAAACACAGACCAAAGTTCTAAGCCCCAAGTACTTTATGAGTGTTTTAGTTTATACCTCAGACTCAAGAATATAAATGTAAACACACTTTGATTTAGATTTTTAATCTTTATACATATGTTCTTCCATATATAGTTCTTACATATCTTTGCGTACATGCATGTATCTCTTATCCCTTCATACATACATATATATCCCCATACTATATCATTCATATCTTTCCCTATGCATATATCTACAGGATGGGACATGACCCATCTATGTTACCCTTAGTCTAGATGGTATCTTTACAATCTTAGGCTCAACAATTGCTTTGTAGTAAGATGTAGTATGTTTCCCCGGTGGTGCCTTCATTGTCATTTTTTCTAGCTAATAAAAGTTTAGAAAGGTACACTTTGTATGGTTTTGAACATGATTGACCAGTTCATTATAGTCGATTGAAGAGCTGATTTTCATAATCATTGTTGTATCTATCAAGAAAGGTTCATCAAGAATAGATTGGTGAAATTTTTGGTTTCTCAATTCAAGGGTTCATGGGTTCCATTCAAAGACATATTATCAATGTAATCAAGTGAATTTTATACTGATTAAAGGTTATTCCATTGTAATCTACCAATTTTAGGTGCTTCTTGGAACCAAAATAAATCATGGATATGTATAGAGCCTTTGTGTTGTCACTTATACCTAGCGAAACATATTTTTAGCAATTAATAAAAGTAAGAGTGTCATGTAAGATTATGACATTAGAAGGGCTATGCCTATACCAATAGTCAATTACACCAAGATTTTTTGAAAACCTCTTCATGAAATGTAGTATTTACCTATGGTACATGTATAGTGTGGTAAGGTGTGGTTTTTGAAATATATTTTGTATCCTCCACCTAGAAGCCATGAAAGGCTTTGTAGGCTCAATGGACACCATGATGCTATGAAATTCTAGCCATTTTGTATATGTCGCACTAAGAGGTGAAGAACAGTGACAAGAAACCAATCTAAATGACCATGTCAAAAAGATCCCCTCTATGTTGCCTAAAAAATGGAAATGTACCATCAATTGATGAGATAAACTCCATGAGTTGATCAAAAATCTTATCATAAAACCTATTCTTTAATCTTTGTCGAAGATCAAAAATTGTTGTTGGTAGATAATCATCCAAATTTATATGGAAAAATACAAATTATTTGGCTTGGCTCTAGTGACACGTATGTATATTAAATATGAATTACCTAAAGTGCCAATGTTGGCCAAACCTATTATCATGGTAACTAAGAAGATGGAGAGAATAATTATGTAGATTAACTTCTTTTATACATTTTTTTTTGAATGTGGTTGTTCCTTTTTAAAATAAAGTGGGGAATAACATTATAAATAATCCTTATGTGGTGTGTTCATGTATGGGGGATAAATAAATGGGTGATCATTCTATACTAGGAGTTAGTCGTCCTTTCCCTAGTTGTAGTAAAGAGCGTACTTCTTTTATCTTTCTATGTGAAAGTGGGAGGTTTTCCACAAAGTAAGTTTTGGTTTGTATGTAATCTTCTAAGGGTTCATCATTTGTAACATTTGTTTGCATGAAGCCTACATCTATGGGATCAAGATTTGTTGTTTCATATAGAAGGTCTGAGATGTCAATGCAGGCATGAGGTAAACATGATAATGTAAGTTCATTTAATTGCACATCTTTGTAGTATGGTTCATTACAGATCTTATCTTTTCAATGCCTCACTAACACATCCTCTACTGATGTCAAAGTTATATGTTTGTTGCTCAATTTCTTTCTTGCTCATTATCAGTATATCTAATTCATCTATATTCCTGGGAAAGTATGTTGCAATTATAGAAATATCTTGAGGAAAAAAATAGTGTGGTCAATGTATTTTAGTTTCCCCTCCTTACATATATAACTTGAAGGATTTGGTTGACCTATCAACATTTCCTCAACTTGAGATAGTTTTTGTAAACATCTAGGTTGATCAATAGGGTCCATGTTGTTCCTCTTTGAGAAGTGATGGTTTTTTTATGTGCATCTATAACAAGTAGCAATTCCATGTGATTTCCTAGTTTTAAATCACATATATCTTTTCATGCAGACTAGACATGTTGACATGTTTGTAAGGCTATCCAACTTTGAACGAAAGGTATTTCTAGCAATGTAATAAACTTTAGAAGGTAGAGGAGGGTGTATTTTGATAAATGGGTTTGGTTGAACTATATTTTACAAATGAGGTGCATGTGTTTATAGATGGGGGTTATTGGAAGAAGAGAGTGTATATGTGGATGCTCCATCAAGGAAGATTTGTTGGTTTTCTTGTCTTATTATATTACTATTATTTTTCCTTGCATGGTATTGTGTATGTTGCATTTCATTTTGATGCATACATTTTTCTTGCATCCTTACATTTTATACTTTCATTTCAAGGTATCAAAGGAATGCAATTTATTTGTGAATGATGATTTTAAGAATATATAATAAATCAAAGCATGGGAAATCAAGGTATACAATTATTTGTAAGAATTTTCGTGGTGTTAATTTACATATAAATGTGCAAACATAATTTTAAATAACAAGACAAATTATTATAGAGAATGTTAGGAGATAACATGGTGTAAAAATAGAACTTGATACACAAGAAAATAACACAACATATTTTGATATATATAATTATTTCAGGTTAATCATCTTTTACATATATGGACTCAATGTACATAATATTGAAGAAGATACACCAATGGACACATGATAATAGATATTTATAGTTAAATGTAAATTTTCAATGGGCTTAATGGTTGTAGTAATAATGCTTCATGTTTCTTTCCCACCAAATGAAATCATTTTGATGGTTAGATCAAGAAAAAACTTTCAACCAACAACATTGCCTAAAATATGTTTAGCAACATTAGGATATGTTAGTAAAAGTTGAAAATATTCTACGACAACATCCATCAGAGAATTTGTTGTTCCTTCACTAGTTCTATTTCCAAGTCCATTTTAAGCACATTGTATCTACAATTACATCTAGAGAGATTGGTATAACACTTTGCATCGAAAATTATTGGAGGAATTTTGCATAATTTTTTTCTTACATTTTTTATTATCCACCAAAAGAGGGAAAAAAAGGTAATATAAGTTGTCCAAGTAAATTTTTGAGATAGAGGCCTTAACACAAACATTTTTTTTCTCAAGGAAGCTTGTATTTTCAATAGATGAGATGTCAATTGGATTTGCAAACTTTTGGGGGGAATGGTGGCTCTTTGACAAGGAAATGAAAGGCTTGGCAATCCCTATAGTGGAATACCATGTATGTAATATTGAGGCTTCCAAAAAAATTTGATTTATTAGAATTATAGTTGGAAAGATGATATCAATACCTTTTTCCACACCACGAGGTTATATGTGTATGTTTGATCAAAATAATAGGATTGTCTGGTTGTAGGGACATTTGAACAAAGATTTTTTCCCTTCAATTTGACAATGATGACCCCAAATTGTAACATCAAAGATACAACTTGACATTTTTATGATTGTAGTGGTACACTTTATTGTTTTGATTTCATATATTTTGTGTATGGTTGATGTAGGGGAGATATATAGAAGCATGCCAATGACATATACAAGGGAATTAATAGGAAATGAGATAAATGAATCTATACTCTTGATATGGAAGGTATGTGTGGGTATGATAGACTCTATGCATGTGGAAGGAGTTATTATTGATGAGTTATGAAGGTATATTTCAAAGGGGTTTGTGGAGTTATTATATTTCATGTTGACCACTTTAATGTGACTATTGGATATCACATAAATACTATTAGAGTTAATAGCTTGTTAGAACTCATCAACAAGTTCATTGAATCAAGTAACATGTATTTTAGAACTTGCTTTGTCTATGAAATAAAACCCAAAAAAAATTCATGGATTGGATTTTTTGTCAAGGCTCAACCCTTAATGGAGACATTCTTATGGTATGGGGTCAACACTTTGATGAGAACTAGTTCAAAAGGTGAAATATTTTGTTAATGTGTAGAGCCTCTATCTTGTTGGAATGAATAATTTATAGACTGAGAAGAGCCCAACGGGTCTTGATAGCTATTTGATGGCACAAAAATTCTATACTAGAGGAGAGGAGTTGGAGTTCCAACTATCAATTCATTATTTGAAAGTATTTCCAAGCTATCAATTATAATAGCCTTGCAATGAAAGGAGAACAATAATTTAGTAAGGAGATGTAGATGAACAAATGAGAGCCAAAAACCAATACTGGAAAATCATGGATGTACATAAATTTATGGAACATCTTGCAAGTATATTATTTTAGATAAACAATAGAACCTTTTACTAAAGCCTCTTCCAAAACAAGATCATGGAATTGGTCAGGAAGAAAAGAATGATTTGTGTGCAAACCATTAGATATTTATATTCAACATTTGAGATTTTTATAACAAGCTTGTTGAATGGAGTCAATACATGTAACTTGTAAAGAAGGGTCACGACCAAACATGCCTATAAGAATGTTGAAAATGGTATTTGTAGTTAACGCTTTCACAATTCAGCTAAAACTAAGTGGAATAAATTAGCCTATGAGAAATTTGAAATATGATAATTAAGTATTACAAAAATTAGCATTGTCATCATTATAATAAAATTGAGTGGAAGAAATTGTCTAGCGAATAAGTTGAAATATGACAATTAGGTATTGTGAAAAAAATTAACTAGGCCTAAAAGAGAATAGTATAAGAAAATAGGTTTTTAATTTTTAGGAGATTTGATATTTTTTTTCTTCATACATGGTTAAGACCTTTAGAACCTAGAAATATACACAACATTAACAAATGAGGCATGATAAAAGAGGTTTTTCAAATTTAGAACGGGGAAGTGGGGGATCGATCTTATGGAATATAATGTGAGAAAATTTAGTGTTCATTTGTTTAGTAAACCTAAAACATTATTTTTAGCTCGATACATTGTTCAATATGTTATATTATATGGTATCCCATACTATTTTCAAGGTTTGATGAAATTTACAATTGTTCTTATTTAAAGTTCTATTATTTGTTACCAATCAAAGGGGTTGATTTTTATGAACAACTTTTATTAAACAACCATATTCATATTCAAACATGTAGTTAATCATATATACAAGATTGAACACCCACACAATCACACTTTTTCAAAGCTTGTTAGGGTGAGTGCACAAAGATGGGGGACCAAAAAGGGGTCTTAAGTGGCCATTTTTTTAAACCAAGAAAGATTGACCTTGGATGAGAAATTGAATATAGTTACGCTCAAAATTTGAAGATGCAAAAAAAGAAGTCTTAGTACTCTAAATCTACTTTCTAAACCTTTTTTTTTAAATGTTAGAGATTAAGGGGTTCAAAAAGGGGGGGCACACAAAGTGCTCATGTTTCTATAAAAAAATTATAATATAGCATCTAGTGTGCTCCCCCTTAAATTTTAACTCTTTTTTAGTATTTTTAAAATCGTTGCAATGAGAAATTAGCTAACATGATGTAGTTTATGCTTAATTTTTTGTTAATTTTTTAATGAATACATGATGTTTTACAAATTTTCAAAGTGGACACATCCTGAAAAAATAGAAAATTGAGCATGCTCCCCCATAATTTTTTTAGAAACTAATTGAAAATCATTTTTGATTGAATGTGCAAAGAATAGAGTCTAATTTATAAAAATGTAATTTGTTTCAAATTTTGATGAAAAAGTAAAAAATGAGACCAAAGATACTATGCATAGGTTCTTGAAAAAAATGGAGAGACTCACAAAAGAAATTCAAGATCAAATCCTAAAATATTTTAAACATGAAAAAATTACATGGTTATAAATCTAACAAAGAGCTTAATGTTACTACATTGTTTTTGACTTGACATGTTCAAAACATGCAAATGTGAGGGGAAGCATGCTTAAGATCATGTTAATTTTATTACATTTTGCAAAAACATGTCTTTGGATGTTGAAATGTGTTCCCAATCCTTTGGATTTGAAGCCCAAGGAAAATATAACCCTAAGGGTTGGAAATTACTAAAGGTTCCAATAACATGATCAAAGTGAGGGTCCCACCATATATTTTATTTCTTAAATAAGAAAGAAATATTTAGGTTATCCTTTTTTTAAAGAATATATATATTATTTTATTTATTATATTTCTATTTGTTTTTTTTTATTTTTTATTTTTTAAATTATTCATTATAAATTAAAATAATGTGTTCATGTTATTTACTATATTATATTTAAATAATGCAAGTGCATTATAACATTCTCACACTATTTTAAAGGTAAAATCATCATCACCTTATATATATATATATATATATATCCCACCTCTCTACCTCGTACCCTCTTTATCTATCTCACCTCTCTCTCTCCCTCCCCTATGTCTCCTACCTTATCTTTGTCTACCTCCCTCCTATCTCTCTACCTCCTACCATATCTCCCTCTCTCTTACATCTCTACCTCCCTTATCTCTTTACCTCCTACCCTATCCCCCTCTCTCTCTAACCTCACTACATCCCTCTCCTCTTTACCTCCTACTCTCTCTCCACTCTCTCCCTCTCTCTCTCACCTCTCTACTTCCTTCCCCTCTCTCTCCTCTTTACCTCCTACCCTCTCTCCCTCTCTCTCTCTCTACCTCCCTCCCTCTCTCTCTCACCTCTACCTCCCTCCCCCTCTCTCTCCTCTTTACCTCCTACCCTCTCTCCCTCTCTCTCACCTCTCTACCTTCCTCCCCCTCTCTCTCTATGATTTTTACTTGTAGACATCTATTTCATATCATCCCAAAACTATTACACTTAGAAAATTCATTACAAATTTTTCCTTGGTTTGAGTGGAGGACTATTATAAAAATGGCATTCATGTTGGTGTGTAGTAGCACATCCTTCTACTAAAGCATTATTTGTGGTATAGGGTATAGGGCCTAGGGTATTCAGTTTAGGGATTAGTGTTTATGATGGAGGGTTAAATGTTAAAGGTTTAGGAATTAATATTAGTTTTTAGGGTTTGGTGTTTAGGGCCTATAGTTTAGGGTATTAATGTTAGGTTTTAGGGTTTGGTGTTTATAGTTTAGGGTATATGGTTTAAGAAAAATATTAATGTTAGGTTTTAGGGTTTGGTGTTTACAATTTAGGGCCTATGGTTTAGGCCTTAGGGTTTATGATTGATGATGGAGGATTTAGAGTGGCACCTACCTCTCTCACTCTCTTATTTTCTCTACATCACCTCTCTATCTCTATCCCTTCACTACTTCTCCCTCACTCCCTCCTTATATCTCTATCTTTGTCACTCCTTTGCTCTCTCCTCCTACCTACCAACCTCTCTATCACTCACTCTCTTGTTTTTTCTCCATATATATTTATTTATGTGTGTGTTTCTCTCCCTCCTTCCCTCCCCTCCTCCCTCCCTTTATCCCCCCCTATCTCTCTATCTCATAGAATTTTCTCTAACTTTGGCCACCTCTCAATTTTGGGATTGGACTTCATGCAAGTTATAATATGAGCACATTATAATGTGTTTGCATTTTAGTAATACATAAGAAATGGTCAAAAACACATAGGCTCTTCATGATTTAGGACCCACATGTTATACTTTTTCTATATTTTGCATATTATCATATAATTGAATGTTTTTTATGGTGTTGAGGATATATATTGATTTAATTATTTTTACATTACACCACCATTTTTTGTTTCATCAAATGTAGAAGTAAATTGCATGTTTTTAGCCCAAATTTTTCTCTATGAAATAATATTGGAATTTTTTAGTATTGGAATGTTAATTATCATGTTGTTGGTTTGAATTTGATAATATAATATTATTATTTTCATAATTTTTACTAGTTATAGTATATTGATATAGAACTGGACATTGAATATGAAAGAAGTTTTTAAAACTTTCTAATTTTGAAGGTGTGTGAAGCCAAAAATGAAGGAAACATAATTATGCAATTGATCAAATCCATTCCCAATGTTTAAGGCACGTTCTCATTGTCTTTCTATGTTCTCTTTATATTTATCTTAAGCCTCGATGATGGACACATATTATTTATAGTGCATCAAGTGTTAATCATATTTTAACATCTTGGGATGATGAAAATATTGTTTCCTTTATTTATTTTAAGTGTTACTTGAACAAGTGAACATCCTTAACAATTAAATCATACCCTATTCCATAAATTTCCTCTTTTTCAATTCTTCATTTTTTCTCTATGGTTGGTTAATATATTTGCACCACAATTAGGTATGTGTTTAAATGATTTATACTATAACAAGGTTTATTAATTAATTTTAATAATGGTTTCAACCATATTTAATTCTCATGTGGTAGGTTCAACTACCTTGATTAGTAAAACCAATATTTAATTTACCATTCCAATTGGTTCAAGTTCTCACAGATATAAAAGTTTGCATCGCAAAGTCCCCTTTCAAGTTTATTGAGTCATTATTTATCCCTTATGTCTCAATAGACAAGTATATCAAAATACACACATTTTCTCCATAGAAAAGTATATCAAAATATGGGTTGAATATAGATGTGAAAACAAGCTCAAATTTTCTCTATCACACATTTAGATAAAAACCTTCCCAAAAGATGAAACCCAAGTTGCAATAAAGAATCAATATCCAAGTTAGATAATAAAGGTAACACCTATAAAACAAAGGGTCTTGTGCCTTTACATTTACTATAATCTATTACACCTAGAAGGCTACAATAAATTCTTGCAAGTTATCATTCAAAGTATTGTCTTATACCTTACAGATTTACACCTTATTGGTTTAATAGTATTAATACAACTATACTTAGTTGCATGCATTACGCATAAATTCATAATCATGATTTCATATCGCATAAATTAAACCTAAAACCTTTATCCAAGACCTTCACCAATCAAACTATGTTTTACTATATTTTGTTATCTAGAAGTGTAGGAGTTTATGGTGAACTCCACAAGACTCCAAGATCACTTACAAGATAAAATGACTTCCACAAGAGAAAAATGGCAGAAATATCATGTTATGGTTATGTATGTAAGATTTATATATTGAATTATTTTGAAAATGTACATATGATTCCTTGCTTATATAGGCAAGTTGTGAGATAGGATTAGAAAAGATCATGACATGTGTCTTAATCCTGTATAATGAGACAACTACCTCAAAAATTATCAAATAACTTAGGACACAAGCATTAAATGCCAAAATATAAGTGACAAATAATGCTTAACTAAAAAGATTCCCTTCTAATTAATACCAACTAGAAAGATTCCCTCCTAGGACCTAAGTGGACTTAACATGTAAATAGGGCCTAGATAGGTAAAACACCTATTTATATAAACACCCTCCCTTAAGTACAACTTAGGGAGACAACTATTATGCAAAGATGCAAGGATGGGTCTTGGATACAAGACCATGTTAGGTACCCATATATATGCAAATCCAATCTCTCACAAATGGAGAAAAGGAGAAAATCTAGTGGGACAAAACTCCTCCCCAAAAGAGAGATGAAATAAAAAATTCTCAATGATGCATGATAAGACAAAACTCCATTTGAGGAAAAATACCCCCTCATAAGAGAGACAAAGTAGAGACCATTCAACCCCCCCTCAATAAGATAACCTGCTATAAAGAAACACCTGAAGCACACTGGTGGAGTAACACTAGAATCCTTACTCAAGGCCAAGGATGTTTTTGTGGTAAATCTTTGCCAATTGGCGAATAGCACATATCAGCCAAGTTGAATTGGTGAATAAATTTCAACCAACGGGGTGGCCAAATCACCTAAAATTTACCAATTATCGATCCAATGCATTTCCATTCATCATCGATTTATTTTATGGGGCATATGCAATTAATATTTTTTCCATTACAAACTACACATTTCAAATGGACCGATTAATATTTTTGCCTAGAATCTCAAAAGCATGTATTAAATCACCTACACATTCACCAATACTATTAAAACAACATTGTGTATCAGGGCATGTTTCACCAACATCATTAAATGTTCATTGCACGTGATGACCCATTTTGCTAGTTAAAATTTACAAATAATTGCTTATGAGGACCCATTCTGCCAATAACATTAAAAAATAATTACATTTGACACATTTTTCCAATTACTATGACCTCCATGTTAATCATAGGGCTATAATTGCCTTGAAAATTATAACGTGTGTGTTTTGTAGAGGTTTTATTTGCCCAACATTTAAATGTATTGTTGTATAATCACATGAGATTCACCAAAATTTTAATATACCATTTATAAATCACTCAAAATTTTCCAAATATGGATTGATATAAATACAATCGAAACTCTAATTTGTTCTTACACATTTTGTTCAGTTCTGAACTTGTGATCTCTCGATTTGGAATTTAGACTTGGAACCTTGATCATAGGCAAGTTGAAAACTTACAACTACAGGCATTAATGCATTAACGAATATCAATTCAGTGAAAACCTAAAGGTAAGTGATCATTTCTTCATAGTGTTATAAGATTTTTTATCTCTTTTTCATTCTTACTTCAATCTAAAGATGATATTGAGTAGGGAATAGGATCTATATTTTATATCCTCCTTAAACAAGAAGACATTATTTTCAGATTTTATTCGAAGTGAGAGATCAAGATGTCGAAAAACAAGTGCAACAAGGGTAAGACTCCTCATGGTGGTGAAGGGACTAGGAGGCCATCAAAACACCCAAAACGTAGATTTATCATAAAGTATTACTTTGGAATTAGCAATGTTTCTGATCCATCAAATCAAGATAGAGCTACATCATCAACTCTTGTGCCAGATATTAATGAAGAATGCATTCACAATACCTCACAAGAATATCAAAATGATTTAATTGAGTTAGATGAGGATTAAAATGTCGCAAAAGATGTTCCAAGGGATACTGAGGGTAGCCAAAATGAGTGTATTGACCTGGATGGAAATGTTGGTATCGTAGATGATGTTGCTATAAGGAAGATGAAAAGAAAAGCCAAATAAAAAATGGGGCACGAGTGGGATATGACAAGCAATTTTCAAATTGATTGGGTGTCAAATTACCTATTCATTGAACCAATGGAGAATGAAAACAAATATGAACCTCCAACAAAATGAAATTGTAAAATTTATAGTTGGAAATGTAAAAGAGACAAGAAGTTGCAACTAAAGCTTGACACTATAGAAAAGCATATCGGTAAATTTTATGAAAAACAAATCATAGATGGAAAGGAAAAATCAATACAGTAAGATGGAAATCAAAGGAAGAATGTCTTCATGTTAAGTATGCCCTAGAGTATGATGAGCATATGCAAAGAATGGAAAATCTTTTTGTATGTGGATGCATTCTTCCCAGAGTACACTTCCCAAAAAAAATATTAATTTTATTGGCAATTTTTTCTTTTTTTGAGGAAAAATAATAATCTCAATTGGTGAATCTTTTGTAATTGCTATAAGTCTGTAGAAAATCCTGGCGAATTATATTTTTTGAAACCAATAAAATATTTTTATTGGTGATTAAAATCTATTTTCAAACCAATTAAATATTTTTATTGGCAAATTAAACCTATTTTGAAACCAAAAAAATATTTTTGTGGGCAAATTAAACCTCTTTTCAAACCAAAAAAATATTTTTGTTGGCAACTAAAACCTATTTTCAAACCAGAATATATATTTTCAATGGCAAAATAAACCTATTTTCAAGTCAATAAAAAAAATCATTGGAAAATTAAACCTAATTTCAAACTAATAAAAAAATCATTGGCGAATTAAACTAGTATGCCAATAAAAAGTCATAACGTGGGTGGAAAAATTATCAAATTTTATATATTGTTCTACTATGGTAAAAAATTTCCACACATCCAAATTCCTTCATAAAGTGTCAGGAATGGAGACAAGTGTCAACATATTATAAGTTCTTATCAAAAGTGAGCCACTGAGCAAAGTACTATGTTTGAAGCCAGATGTTAGTGCAACTTATCGACTAGTCACTATGAGTTATATTATTTAATAATTTAATATAATATTAATATACTCATAAAATTAAAATTGCACTGATAGTAACTATAAGTTATATTATTGTGCAATTTAATCGTTCGATGAATGTTCGATGGACGACTATAGTTGCATTCCGGAAAAAAAATGTCTGAAGCACTAAACTTGCAAATTCAAACCTTCGAAATAACCCTAGAATCTTTAGATTTATAAATATCAATGGTTGACCTTTTATTACTTATTAAATCACTTAAAGTCGTGACTCATGTTTTATGAAATAATATTTGCATCAACATGTGTGTCTTGTGGTTAATTAAATGCTCAAGTATTGAGTATTGATGTCTTCGTTCTATATATACTTCACCAACTTAATGTTCTACATATCATTTATAACATATTCTCTTTCTCTCTTCTCTATTCACAATTTCATTGTGATATTATGAAGTCTTCATGGCGTGTCATGCTACCCAAATTTTTTTGGGAGAAAAGAAGCAACAACGCATACAATAGACGAAAGTTGGATATGGTTTTCATTATTCATTATGTGTAGGTTGAGGAGGCTATAAGAACAATTTTGGATAGAAAATGGCTTCAAAACACCCCCATGCTCTATTTTTTGAGTGTAACATAGATTTTGGTACCACCTAGGGTTCTCTAACACTTCTAAGGTTTTTCACCTAAAAGGAGAGAGGGATACCAAAATGGAAATGTTACATCCAAGACTAAGGAAAATATGATTTAAATGTGTCTAAATGTAATGATCTAAATGCTGGAAATTGATGAAAGAGACTAAGTACTAATGTAAGACTTAGAAAATGCTACTTGTTTGAAAACACATTGTGATATGTAGAGAGATGGATTGAATGCACCACAAGACAAGATAGAAGGGAAAATAAGGAGTGCACCTGGAAATTGATTGAGGCTAGAGAGAAGACTACAAATGTCCCAGAAAGTCTACAAAATCTGATTTTTAAGCCTAGCGGGACACTTGTGCCAAACTAGGCAACTTAGTCTACTTTCGAGAAAATTTCGGAAAACTGCATCGGGGCCTATTTCAACCAAATGGGTGTCCAAATCTACAAAAAATATCCAAAATACATGCACAATGGGACTAAATCACCACAACTGGGGGAAGTGTCCACTTTGTCTTTTCTAAAGATTTGAAAGGGAAATCTATAGACCTTGACTTGCACTTCTGCTCCTCCAAGTATTAGGACCAAAAACCTTGATTTTCAACCTGTAGGGGCTCTTCAAGCCTCTCTTAGGGTTTTGACAACCTTTCTAAACCTACTCTTTGACAAACCTACAAACAAGACCTGTAAATCACACAAAGAGAGAAAGAAATGTTGGATGTTAGGGCATGGGGGTTTGCCTTAGTCAAACCCCTTTTAGGTAATTAAACCAAAATGAAGAGATAATGTAATGAAGTATGAACATGAAATAATGGAGTAAGAACCTTGCCTTGATGAGAGATCTTGAGTTGCTGCAATCATTGTTGAAAAATATGCCCTTGAATACTTGCTTGATGACTTAGAATGTTGAAACCCTAGCTTGCTTGAGAAGAATGATGAAGAGAAGAGGAAGATAGAAGAATGAGACTTAGGATGTGTAGAAGATAAGAGATGAAAAATCAGGGGAAAACCCTTTATTTATACATGATTTCCCCTAATTTCCGGAAAATAGCTCATCATAGGCCGACCTTAGGGTTTAGAGAACAACTTCCCACCAAAATATTAAAATAATTTTGATTTTTGTGTCAGATGGGACTAAATCGCCCAAGGTGGCGACTTAGTCCATTTAGGAAATTTTAAGTGGATGTCAAAAATTAAAATGTAATTAATGTTGTTTAGCGGGATTGTTCTATGAAACACACTCAATTAGGGCCTATAAGTGCATTAAGGGGTCATTTTAACATAAGAAGAGTCAAGTTATTGATGACAAGCCTAGGAAAGTGTGAGAGTTTGTTATAACTCCTTACAACACTTTGAAATAAGGCTTGGTAGGTGATGAAAAGAGGTTGTTTAGGTGAATTATAATAGAAAGGTCCTAGAAAAGTGTGAAAGTGGGTTACAACACTTCACAAAACCTTTGCAAGACACCATAGAATTCTTATTGATTCACAAGGGTTCAAGATCTAATATAAATATGTTGGCCATATTACAACATTAAATCCAAGCAAAACTAGGCCAAAAACTACAAGAAAGGCCCAAATGAGCGTGAAAAAGGGATACTTTTTCCTACGTTACAATGAGGTATCTTTTGCTTCCTTTTCCAATTGCATGGAAAAAAATTTGGATAAAGAGTTGGTGAAGATGTTGGAAATACATCATTTTTAGCCTTTCATTTACTCTCTTTCTTTGTTGGAGTTGGCACTGGAGCATTATACTTTTGAATTTAGGTTAGCACATGTTGGTGGAATCTTTCCCAAATTTGAAATGGTTGCTTCTACGATGCAAGCTCTTTCCCTAGCTGTTATGAGGTGTGGCTTTGTCTTTGATACGAAAAATGAATCATTACAAAGTCTAGAGTTTTGGAGGAAGGGTTTGGGTGATGCCCTTTTGTTCTCTGCTCTTACTTTGCTCAATTCAATTCACCTCCTTCTCAAATACCCAGTTCAAGGCCTTTTCTAATGGTAAAGAATATTTTGTAATGAGTTGTGTCTATATTTTGTTGTACAGCTCTTGTAATATGTATTTTATGACTAGTTTTTTGTCATGGTACCTTTTTGGCTAGGATGGTTATGTACTTCAATCTTCAGCTACTTAAATTAAAATAATTTTCGTAGATCCATTCTTGTAAATCCTTTTTGCTTTGTTCAATAAAAAAGTGGCTTTTAAGACTGAAAAGATATTTATAATTTTTGTATGATTCATTTATTTAGTTCTTTGACAAATATATATTTAATATCACTTTGAATTGTCAAAAAACTAGTATGCGAATAAAAATTGTAGAATACTCCAAAAAGATTATTATTTTATAAGTTAATATAATGTTAATGTACTAAGAAAATTAAAGTTAATGTACACAAATATTTCACCGTTCGATGGATGAATTATCAACATATAGTTTTGATCATAAGTGAGAAAAATTTATTGTGACCTATTAGTGAACATTAATAATGATTAAGCTACACAAGTCATTTAATTCTCTATGTTTTCAATGATTTGAAGTTCTCTCTACTCTGCCTGTCATTTAATTCTCTATCTTTTATCAATTTCCACAATTTCATGTGATTGTCATTCATTGAAGTAAATATGGTTGTGAAACTACAAAATAATGCCATATGTACCTGGGAAACTTTTAAATGATTTAGAATTAAGTTCCTCTTCTAATCCAAAGCAAGTGAAATGATTGATTTGATAACTTGATATTAAAAATGGTAGAAAGTATGACACATGTTTTCTTTTTTATTGATTTTTCCATAATTTCATGGGATTATTATTCATTGAATAAAATGGGGTTGTGGAATCATATATTAACGCCATATGTACATTTGAAGCGATTGATTGGATAACTTGATATTTAAAACTACACGACGTACTGTACATGATGATGTCGTGAATCTACTTATCAATCAAAATAAAATTTGTAATATATTTCATATTGTTTGAGTGGTGTCCTTTACAAAATTTAGCTAGATGTCAGTTAGTAAAACAATTATACCTCACATGATTAAAGTCATAAATCGTGATTTATGACTTATGACTTATGAGCCCACCATGCTCATAAGTCATAAATGGCCCATAAATAGGGATAGTGAGCACAACTGAAATCCTTTTTAGAAGGCTTTACTATTGAGTGCCACTGTAATATTTTGCATTATGATAAGTGTTTTAATTTTGCAAGGTTAATAAGGAATAAGATGATGTTGTGGTATTACTGGGGATATTCTAAATTCTCTTGCCTCCAGTTATGTAGTTATATAGTAAAAGACCAATTTTCTTCAAGTTCAGAATAGGTGGAATTGGAAAGAAATTGAGATCTGGTTTACTTGGCTTCTGAGACAAGTTTTGAACCAAGATGAGGAGCTCTGATGGAGATAAGTTCTTGCATAGAGTGTGCAGCCACATAAGTATTTTAATCTTGTTTACATTGAAATTCGTCGATTTCTCATACTCCATTTTGACAAAGGCCCTCAAAGGGGAACTGTGGATTTTCAGAGTCATTCTGAGCTATCCTGGTGCCTTGGAGATGCCCGAAGATGGTGGTAGAAGATTTAATACCCCTTATCTTATACATAATTCCAATTGGTAACCAAGATAGAAACATTTTCTATATTCATAGCTCCCATTTTTCGAGCATGGTAGGCAAGTCTTGTGGATTTTCATAATCGTTTTGGGCTTTTCTAGTGGGTTAGATTGAGCATATTATGAAATATCATTTATATTAATTATTTTAACTATCGGCCCATGCTTCACCATAGTGGGATGTAGAACTACGGTAAAAAAAATTCTATAAATGTAGAACCATAGTGGTGGCTTAGAGCTATCATTTTATATCCCAAGCATGGTTAGCAAGCCCCGTGGTTTGAGAATATGGTTTGTATCTCATGACACCACTACTAGCTTGGAATCAATTGTTTTTGATGTAAAGTGGCATGTGTCATTTATACAAACCAAGAGCTTTCATGCTCTATTCATCTTTAAAAAGCTATGTAATAATGTAACATTTTAATTCAGTTGCAATAAAATAAATGGTTATGTTATTTTGTGTTATTCATTTATGGCAAAGAATTATTTTGTGTGTTCAATGTCTATTCAAATTTTACAAGTAATAAGAATTAATATTTCTAGCAGTAGCACTTGCACATAAAATTTAAATCAAATTCAATGATTACACCGATAGAAAACTATATGTTTTTAATATGTTACAAAGTATGTGTTTGTGCATGCATAGGCTGCAAGTTGAAAGTTTTAGTTGCTTGTTGTTGGATTAACTAATTAATAATAAGTGCTAAATAATGGAATTGTGTGCATGTGAATTTGACCTATCTAAAATGAGAAAACTAATTAATGCAAGGACTAAAAACACAAACAAAACACTCACGATTGGCCTAGTTTAGTCTAAACAAAAACACTAGAAATTGGAATTTTTTACCTTTAAACTATTCTTTTGGTTGGCCCTTGGTGATTGTCGATTTGTGTGCTTTCTCCTTGGAAAAATGGCATAATACCTAATGAAAAATGGGGCTATGATGATATGGAATGCAATGGTGATTTTGGGTATTGTTTAGGATTCAAGATATGAGCTCAAAGATGTAGCAATGGAGGATGTATGAATGCTTGAGTGCTAAGTGTGCTTGGATGCAAAAAGTGTGTGTTTTTGGATGATCATGTGTTGAAAATGGAGAAATTTTCACCATTTTTAGGGGAAAGGCCTCTAAACAATGGAGGGCTCAGATTGATCCAAGATGGACAAGATCAAGGGCTAGGGTGAGTTGAGGACTCACAAGCCCTCACATCTCATCATGTGGCAAGTGATGTGGAAAGAGGAGGCGAGGTGGACATGACATGGAGGTAATATATAGTACCTTGGGATTTGGACAAGATCTCATCATAAAGGAGATCCCTGTCCACATGTGAGTGAAAGGACATATGAGGGATTAAAAATTCATCAAAAATCCATATGGGAATGAGAGAAGGAATTTTAAATTCCTTAAAATTCCTTGAGGAATTAAAAGTGAATTAAAAATTCACTTGGGAAGGGGGATGCCTTCTCCAAAAGGATAAATCATTTAAGGTAGTTGACTTAGGACACATGCCATAAATGGCATGGTGATTAGGTTGACCTAATTGGGTGATTAGGTTGTGCAAACAGGTGATTAGCTAAGTTAATGATGGATTAGAAGCAAGTGGAGGATTATGGAAGATGTGACCCTAATCACAGATTAATTAAATTAGTCTGGATTAGAAGAAATTATGAAGGATGTGACAATTGGAGAGAGAAGAATTTGATTTAATTCAAAAGACGAAGAGACTAAATTAAATAAATTGGAGTATTTATTTAATTTAGAGATGAAAGGGATAAAGTATTTAATTGATTTATTAAATACCTTAGGGACATTAGACTGCAAGGAAATATTAATCAAATAATAAATTATTTAATTAATATAGATGAAGTGTGCGGGACAGAAGAATACAAAGGTGAATTTGACCATATGGGGGTGATCAAATTCAGGTGTCTACATTTTTCCCCTCTTTGAAATATTGTTAAAATAATAGTGTTTCAAAGAAAAATAAAACACAGACAACTCGATAGAAGAAAGGAATGTTAGACGATGCCTTGGTGTGTTAGGGAAGTGGATAGGATGAAAATATGGAGGAAAATGGTAGGGTATGCCCCCTCGAGAGGGTGGATGGGGAAGAAAAAGGGGCCCTAGGCAACTTCTCGATATGGAAAAATGGAGGGCACCATGCGATAGAGCTCAAAAAAACATGAAGAATGGATTTTGAATGAAGTAAAATGGACACATGAGGTGCGAATGGCAGCCCTCAAAAGAAAAGGGGGTGAATGAATTAATAAAAGGTTAAATAAAGGGTAAAAATGACCCAAAATTTAAAAGGCTAATTACAGTCAAAAATGAAAATATATAAATAATAAATTTGAAAATTTAGTATTCACTTAATTCTCATTTACACATGTCTCGGCTGATTAAAAGAGAGAGAGAGAGAGAGAGAGAGAGAGAAGGTGAGTGATGAGGATGGCTGATGGATCAAGCGGAGATGAGCAGTATGTGGATGATGAGCTGATCCACCGGGGTGAGGAGGTATGGGAATTCTACTATGAGCATGTGGTACCCCGCTAGGTAGGCCTCAGAATCCTCCTTGTGATTTGGATTTGAATTTTAGTGCATTTTTCAAATTTTGGGTTGAGTAGACTAGGGATTTTGTCACAGTACAGAAGGGCGAATTCGCCCTTCCAAAAGGAAAATTCACTTGTCCTAGGGGATGGGTGAGGAAAGGGGAAAAAATTCGCTATGCAAGGGCAAGCTTGCGAGGGGGAGGGGTGATTGCGAAATCACCTCTCCCCGAAAAGGGAAATCCTGCATTACACAGGGGCAGAAATGCTAGGGGATAGGCGAATATGAATTTTCCAAAATAGGGAAAGGGCGAGAATGAAATCACCCAAAAACAGAAAAGATGAATGTGAATTCATTCAAAGGGGAAACAAGCGGATTTGAATCCACCCCTTGGGGGAAACGGGTGAATGTGAATTCACCCATTGGGTTCAAATGATGCAGGGGTGATTTTGCAATCACCTATGTGGGTGAAATAGGTGAATTCATGCCTAGGACAGAAAAAGGTGAACTTGCCAGATAAATAAGTGAATTCACGTCTGGGACAGAAAAAGGAAAACTCACTAGATAAACAGGAAAATTCGCCAAAAGACAAAGAAGGGGCGAACACGCAAGCTAGACAGGTGAATGCGTTGGGAATGGGAGAAAGGGAAAATTTTCCTAACACAGAGGTGAATTTTCCAAAACAGGGCAGGGATGAAAATGAAAGAAATGTTATGAAACTAACAAAGTTTTCTGCATGGATTGAGAACTTCAATAGACTGTGGACCCAAAAGTGACATTCATCAGTTCTAGCGATGATAGTTGGGGCTATGAATGCCCACGATCACAAGACTTTCACAGGCGGGATTGCTACACATGTTGGGGTATCCCAACATCCAAGCACACCAAGGACTCCTGAAAACACTGATGGAGAGATGGAGTTTAGAGACATTGACTTTCCATCTCCCGACAAGGGAGATGATAGTCACATTAGAGGACATGTGGAGGATTTTGTGGCTGCCCATCTGAGCGAACTTAGTCAGTTGGACTCGTAGGGAGCAGTGGAGGAGAGCCTATGGGCTTGTTTTGGACCAGTGGAGCTACCCATCTGAGGGAGGGAGTTGGATGTAGATGCATGTTTGGATTTGGGCATACCAGCCTTGCCATTATATTTGTGTGGGTTGATTAGTGACATTTTATTGCCATACATGAGTGGGAGATTCTGCAACCTCAAGGTCATTGAGATTGTTAGGCACATAGTAGAGAGACAGGAGGGGGTATTTGCATGGGGGGCTAGTTGTACAGGGACATGCATGTCATCTGTTATAGAGGAGCATTGAGTGTCACCCATGTGACACTGCTATAGGTATGGGCTTGGGAGCACATGAGTGTTGTCAAGCCATATATTTTGATTGTAGGAGCACAGGATGAGACACTACCCATGGCTTATTGGTGGGGGATGGAGCATGGGGGGAGGCTCCATTATCAAGATGTGGGAGACCTAGAGGGGTGGAGGAGGAGGATAGATGAGTTGAGGCCAGAGGACATCACCTACAGGCCGTACCTGGCACAGAGATTCCAGGGGTGGAGAGAGGAGGATAGATTATATAAAGGATATTTCTTTCAGTCTATTATTTGATCAGTCTGGATCCCCTGGTTGTAGAGCTACACAGACCTAATAGGGTGACCAAGCAATTTGGTATCCAGCAGGATATACCCACAGGACCACAAAGGTTCAGGCAGTTTACACAGGAGTCGGGTGCACTATGGGGGAGAGGATCATAGCTGACTATGGCCGGCATATGTGGGAGGTGGCACCAGTGACCCAGTACCCATGGAGGGTAGGGCCAACAAACACGGTTACTATAGCACAATATGTTGCATGGTGGAGGGAGGTGGGCCCGGGGAGGATGGCCACATAGGATTCGATTGTGGGGGCACTTGGTTTCAGTTTAGATGATCAGAGGAGGTTGGTTGGGTAGTAGTAGAGGAGGAGGAGAGGGGGCTGATAGAGGAGAGGAGGTGGGGAGGATGTGGAGATGCAGGATGCGGGGAAGGAGCACCAAGCGATGGACGTTGATTCCCTAGAGGTGGGGCCACTAGTGATGGTACCTTATGTACCACCGCCGCCTGAGGACCCCGCAGTACTATTGATAGGGTCCCTAGCTAGGATGAGGATCATGGAGCAGAGGTTGAGAGACTCTAAGGAAAATCGAGATAGGCTGCAGACAGAGATTGGGAGGTTGCAGGGTGAGGTAGGGAGGCTATAGGAGGCTGAGAGGGTTACAGAGAGGGGCTATGGGGCCCTCGTAGGTGAGGCCTCGAGGATATAGGAGGAGAGGGATGCAGTCCAAAGGGAGAGAGATGAGCTGAGGGACAGGGTGAAGTGTGCGGAGGATGTGATGGGGGATGCAAGAGGCTGGATGGAGAGGGCAGAGGCAATAGAGGCCTAGGTACAAGCACTATAGGGGGAGAGGGATGCCAGGGACTAGAGGATATCCAAGCTACAAGCCCAGGTAGATCAAATGAGATTAGCACAGGATTCCTGGTAGTAGGAGAGGAGGCACATTACAGGAATGCGGGATAGATACAAGATCGAGTGGGACCTGGCCAAGGCACAGGCGATAGAGGTAGCAGATGCTAGGATAGAGGCCGCATATTGTATGCTAGCATATCATCAGGTTGTTCCCAATCCAACACAGAGGGTTGTGCCCTATGTTAGAGCAGTACCCTAGATACCAATGCCATCTCAGGGAGCCACACACACATGGGGTTACAACAGCTATAGAGAGACACCTCCCAGAGGCCAATGGCTAGTGCCAGATTCCCCACAGAGGAAAAATGCATAGAGCAGCGGATCAGTCAGCAAAGGTGGATGAGGGAGGTAGGTCTTATAGTTTTGATAGGTGTAGAGGGGGTTTATAGTAGATAGAGGCAGAGACTATATATTCTTCTTCACAAATTCAGATATTTGATTTATTCATTGATTCATGTATTATTTATTATTTATTCTTTATTCTTTCAGGGGATGTAGTCTCAGTATCATTTGATTAGCACTTTGTACTGGTATTTTATGGATGTTTCATGGACTTGATAGATGGACTTTATTATGTTTTATGATGGACTCATGATGGACTTTTGTGATCTTTTATTACGGACTTTTATGATGGACACTTTATTATTTTTGATATTTATATGTTATGCGATGGACGTTGCCGATACTATGTGATTATTATGTGATGTGATGGATATTTATGTGATATGGTGATGATTATTGTTATTGATATATGCATATGATTATAGTGATTTACTTCTATGTCTATGTGGATGATATGGATTGCATGCATTATGTCTAACGATTGTGGATGCAGGATGTGAGGTGATTTATGTTCTTATGTTGTATGTTGTGAATATGTTACTAATGATGTATGATGCAGATGGTGATATGATTATGATTATTATGTGATGTATACATATGTGTTATGATATGAGAATTAATCATGTATGGATAATGAATCATGTATGGATGGTGCATTGTAATGGTTAATTATGCATGGATATATGACATGAAAATTCAATGAAATGTAATGGATGAAGAAGCATGATATATGTATATATGTGATTAGGATATGGGTGGATGAAAAGAATGTGGTGTAATTCTATGTATGAAATGAAATGAAGAAATATGTTTAGAATAATAGTTCCAAATAGTTTAAAATGAGAATGCAAATGGTAATGATATGATATGCACCAATCTTAAAATGCTTAGAATAACGAATCCACATGAATCTAAACAATCCAAGATGATAATGAAAATTAAATGCACTTAAGATTATTAGAATAACAAATCTATGTCAATCTAAACAACTTAAGATGAATATGATAATGAAATGCAATGCAATGATAATGAAATGAACTTAAGATGCTTAGAATAACAAATAAATATTACCCTAAACAAATTAAGATGGCTATTATAATGACATGCGATGATAATGAAATGAACTTAAGATGCTTAGAATAACAAATAAATACTACCCTAAACAACTTAAGATGCATATTATAATGATATGTGATGATAATTAAATGAACTTAAGATGCTTACAATAACAAATAAATACTACCCTAAACAACTCAAGATGGATATTATAATGATATGTGATGATAATGAAATGAACTTAAGATGCTTAGAATAACAAATAAATATTACCCTAAACAACTTAAGATGGATATGATAATGAAATACAATGAAAATGACATAAAATGATAATGAGAATGCAACTAGGGGAGCAATGATAAGTGTGGCAATAGTGAGATGAATGATGATGGGCGTGATACTACACTTGTCAAAACCATAAAAGCATTGTCAAGAAGAATAGGTGGAAGAGGAATATTTGCACAACCAAAATCACTAACCATAGGCTAGGGAGATGGAATGGATGTGGGAGATGCAATGCAACGAGAGGATAAATGAAATGCAATTTTACTGCCATTTTTCCATATTAAGAGCACTATTTTTCTCTATAGCATGGGACACGATATGCCAGGGTATAAGGAACCAAGGTTGATTAGTGTCCAATGCATAAAACAAACACAACAAACAAGAAGGCTATCCCAACTCCCCAAAACCATAGGGGCTTTGGTCGGGCCTGATGTTGGAATAACCAAAAACACAAAGGATGCCCCAATGTAACACAAGACCACAGGGATCTACGTGGGTACTACATGGGAGAACCGAGAACACAAAAACAAACAAAAGATCAAGATATACCCCTATGTCTACTCATCAAAGCGCACCATGACATGATGGATCTTGGCGAGCTTAACAAAGTGTAATAGGGAGCTCAAATGATAAACAAAATGTCAAAAGAATCAAAAGATCACAAAAAAATTCAAATGTTCTTTGCCATAGGATCAAGAGAGTGGATGGGATTGATGTGGTCTGATTAGGAAGGATACATCCTATTAAGACCAAAGATGGAGGATATATTAGGTGATCGACATGACTTAGGATATTAGAAACCAATTGAACCTTATGATACGAGGGACCTTTGTTTATAAGCACGACCTAAATAGGGGCATACTTGATGATGTGACATGACACAAGACACACCCTAAGGATAGACCTATGGTATTGAGGGTGCATTGATTTATGGCCTTTCCTATGTGAAAGCACAGATACCTCATAGTTTGATAAAAGACCGACAATTGACTATGGAAAAAAAGCAGAAAGAGGACAATGGAGACCTCGATGGATGACAAAGACCGGATGGAAAAATGCCTCTCAAGAGTTGATCAAATTATTAGCCTTGCCTACGTGAAAGCACAGGGGCAACGTAGTTCGACAAAAGAGACCAAATACAAGATGAGACCTAATGATGACCGACACAATGGAGGACCCTAAATGAGGACGCAAGACCGATGAAATGACACAAACAAAGAGATGATGACAAGCTCAAGATTCAAGATAAAAAGCTCAGAACTGTGGATGGCAGACTTAAATTTTCCAATGCTCAATCACAATATACCAAGCGACGAATGAAACGATGCTAATGAGGGATAGGGATCGATTGGATATAGGATAGGATAAGTGGATTGAATGGATGGAAGCATAAAGTAACTACAACGTAAGGTAGATAATGATTAAGCCCCTTATGAATGGTGCTTGTTTCTAGTTTTTCACCAAACATACTTATCCAAGGTGCCACGAAGAGTGGTTTTCACCATAGGATGAATTATTTCTCTTGATTATTTTTTATATTTTTTATATTTTTTTATTTTTTTGTATTTTTTTACTTTTTTTGTATTTTTCTAGGTAGGATAACCTAGCTGACTCAGGTATAGAACCTCTTTAGATGCATGATATTTATAGGCTCCTCTAAGGGCTCTCCTTCAGGTGTTGCAAATCTATATGCTCCAGAACCATATTTTGTTGTGATAACATAAGGACCCAACCAATTTGGTTTGAACTTTCCTTTATTTTCTCTATCTTGTTGGGTACGCTATTTTTCCTTTAGGACCAAATCTCCGACGTTGAACTGATGAGGATAGACCTTTTTGTTGTAGCTCCTCCTAAGATGATGTTGATATGCTTGAAAATTATTGTAGGCCTTGATCCATTTTTCATCCATGAGTTCAAACTGACTTAAGCATGCAAACCGAGCGTCTTCGTCACTGATGAGATTCTTCAAGGAGAATTTGAAGTGATAAGATCTCAAATTCGATCAGCAATATTGCATCAGTACCATATACAAGAGAGTATGGGGTGGTGCTAGTGGGAGTACGAATGGAGGTACGGTATTCCCAAAGGGCGGGATGGAGATGGAGATGCCAATCTCGACCTGTATTGTTGACCATCTTTTTAATGATTTTGATTAAGGTTTTGTTGCTTGCTTCTGCTTGACCATTACCCTAAGGCTAATAGGGGGTGGACCAATGATGTTGGATGTGGTAGGTCTCGCAAAAGGATTTCATATACTTTTTCTTGAATGGCTTTCCATTATCGGTGATGATGGTGGAAGGGATTCCATATCTACAAAGAATATGGAAAAGGATGAATTTGGATATCTGAATACTCATGATTTGAGAGAGTGGAATTTCTCCCACCCACTTAGTAAAGTATTCAATGGTTGTGATGATGAAAGTATGGCCATCAGAGGATGGTGGGTAAATCTTTTCAATCAAGTCAAAATCCCATTGAGAAAAGGGCCATGGTGCTATGATAGGTTGCAAGTCTTGTGTTGGAGCATGGATTAAATTTTCATGTTACTAACAAGGCAAATAATTCTTCATGAACTCACAAGCATCATGTTCCATACTGGGCCAATAGTAGCCATCTCTAACAATATTCTTAGCCAAGGCCATTCCATTAGAATGGGACCCACAAACACCACTATGTACATCATTTAATGTGATACGAGGTTTTGATTCATTGAGACATAGAAGGAGTGTACCATCATACCCTCGACGATAAAATGTATCTCCCACAATGGTGTATCAGGATGAGCGATGGATAAATGATTTTCATTGGTTGCGGGTAAGATCAGGTGGGAGGATATTGTCACAGAGGTAGGTATAAATGTCATGGTACCAGGGTGAGTCGAGACCTATGATATCACACACCATCTCACTATCAAGGACATCATATGCAGGGATTAGTAGTTTCTCAACAATAAATTCACAGCCTATGTGATCTTTGGGAATATCGATAAGAGAGCCAATTGCAGCCATTGCATTTGTTGCTTTATTTTGGACTCTGGGGATCTTCTCAAATTTGATGGAGGTGAAATACTTTTTAAAGTCATCCACCATGTGTTTGTATGGAAAAATCTTATCATCTTTTGTCTGGAACTCATCATTGACCTGTTTGATAATTAGTTGAGAATCATCGAAGACTCTAAGATGGGTGATGTTCCATTGGATGGCGATTCTAAGGCCAGTGATCAAATCTTCATACTCCGCAATATTGTTGGTGCATGGAAAGGCTAATCTAAATGACTTTGGGATATAGTCACCTTGTGGAGTAATGAATAAAACACCTGCTCCAGCTCCATTATGTGTATATGACCCATCAAAGTAAAGTGTCCATGTGTATGTTTCTATGACTATAAGAACCCCTTCATCAGGAAATTCGGCCACTAGAGGATAAGCATCAACCAAGGGGGCATCAGAAAACTGATTTTCTATTACTTATCCTTTAATTTCCTTTTGATCTACATTTTTGATGTCAAACTCACTCAACAACATAACCCACTTGGCCATATGGCCAGTCAAAGAAGTTCTGGATAACGTGTACTTAAGTGGGTCTACCTTTGATATTAGCTTGATGGGATGACTAAGCATGTAGTGACGAGGCTTTTGTCAACTAAAGACTACAACCAAACAATCCTTTTCCATAGGAGAATAGTTGAGCTCATAACCTACAAGAGTGTTATTGATGTAATAGATAGCATGTTCCTTAGAGAACTCATCATGTTGTGCCAATAATTCCCCCAATGCAAGAGATGTAGTTGAGATGTATAACAGTAGTGATTTTCCTAGAATGGGAGGAATTAGGATAGGTGGATGAGCCAAGTACTCCTTAATCTTCTCAAAGCCTTGTTGACACTCTGAGTCCCACTTGAAGGTAATGTCTTTGCATAGCAGATGAGTGAATGATTGAAACTTGTTGGAAAGTTGGGCTATGAAGCATCTAATAGCTTACAACTTTCCTAGAAGGCTCCTTAATTGCTTGAGGTTACGTAGTGAGGGCATTTCCATGATTGCTTTGACCTTGGATGGATCTACTTTTATGCCCCTTCTAAAGACTATGAAGCCCAAGAGCTTTCCAGATGTGACCTCAAACACACATTTCTTTGAATTCAAATGTAGCTTGCAGTTCTCTAACTGCTCAAAGATCTTCTTCAGGATTATCGGATGCTCTTCTCTAGTCTTGGATTTTCCCAATAAGTCATCAAGATAATCTTTCATGATCATGTGGATGATGTCATGAAAGATAACGGTCTTTGCACGTTGATAGTTTTCCCCCACATTTTTAAGGCCAAAGGCCATGACATTATAGCAAAAGGTGCCCCAAGGGGTAGTGAAGGCAGTTTTATGTTAGTCTTCTAGTGCAATTCTGATTTGTTTTATTCAAAAAATCCATCCATTAAGGATAACATCTCATGTCGCATTGTAAGATCAACTAGCATATCAATGTTTGGAAGAGGAAAGTCATCCTTTGGACAAGCCTTATTGAAGTCCCAAAAATCTGTGTAGATTCTGATATTTCCATTTGGTTTGGCAACGGGAACTATATTGGAGATCCAGTCAGAATAATAAATAGGTCTTATAAACCCATCTTCTAATAATTTCTCCAATTCTTTCTTGATGAGAAAATCCACTTGGGGATGCATTTTTCTTAGCTTTTGTTTAATAGGTTTAGCATCCGGATGAGCATCCAAATGATGCACAACTAGAGCGAGATCTACTCCTGGCATGTCTGAGTAAGTCCATGTGAAGTTGATAATTCCTTCCTTAAGCAGGCTGGTAATGGTTGAATGTTCTTCTTCTGAAAATGATTTGGCTATGTATGTGATTTTAGGATCTTCCTCGGTTCCCAAATTAACCTCTTGTGTTTCTTCGATCAAGATAGAAAATCGCTCGAAAAAGTGAGCTCCTACAAGGAGAAGATGAACATCCCCATCCTCTAGTGCCTCATTGAGGTTTTCACTGTCGGATACACCCTTTGTTTTTACTTTTGATGGTCCAAGAAGTGCCTCAAACAGGTTTTCAGTAAATAACCCTTTTTTTTTTTGTTTCTTCTTATTTTTGTGGTTGACGTGTTCATCTTCCCCCAATCCCATAAGATGCATGTAAGTGTCCACTGAAGGGAAGGTGTCAATAGGTGCACTACTTTGTAGGTCTTAATCAATCAAGTCAGGATGGCAGAGGGAAAGGCTAATGGTAAAGATGGATAGGAAATCGAATAAGGAAGGGAGATCAACGTCATTGTACGAGAGTATGATGGTTTTTTCTTCCGGTATGTCTTCAAGGAGATTGCCATTCGCATTAACATTAGTCAAAGTACTAGAGGATGACATGGGACCCTTCTATTTTATGTCATAGCCTAGGCCTACTCATCACGGTTAGATAGCTATTTCAAAAGGCTAGCATCTTCCTTGCTCTTCTATGCAAAGACCTCCCCCTTGATAATTATATTTTTCAGCCAAATTTGATGTATGTGGATAGACCTCTTGGAAGTATTCTACAAGGGGAGGTGATGGTTTTGGTTCCTCTCTATAGACCCATTGGCTGATATCATCTTCCATCTGATCTTGAAGGATACCCAAATCTTAGAATGTTGTTGAGCCCATATTCTTGGAGGTGATGGTTTTTGTCCTTTCTTCTTCTTTTGTTGTTGACTGAGAGGGTTTCGCATACGTGCGGGGAGATGGTGGCATGGTCACCACATTAAGTGCAGTACGCATTTCATATTCCCTGTAGCCCTTGTCAATGATCTAGACTTTGGTGATGGTGGACTCAGATGTGGTGGATGTGGTAGATGTAGTGTTGGATGATGGATTATGATATGGATTGGAAGATGAGGCCTAAGGTTCCCCCACTTCAACTCTTGGGAAATGTTAGGAGTGAGGGAAAGAGGCTTTGAGAGCACGACAATATTCAAAGGGTTGAGGATCAACATGAATGGTTACCTCCATCCCATTGAAAGAAAATTCTAGGCACTGATGGTAAGTGGAGGGAACAGCCTGCATGGAATGGATCCATGGACAGCCAAGGAGGAGATTATATGGAAGGTCCAGATCAAGGACATGACATGTGGTGTAATGCACAACAAGGCCAACCTGAATAGGAAGATAAATGATGCCTTCATAATCCCTCTCTACATTATCATAGGCTTTGATAGGGATAACCTGATTGTTCAAGTTAGCTTGGGTATATCCTACCTACTTTATAAACTTCAATGTACAGAGGTTAAGGGCAGAGCCATTATCTACTAGGACCCTTTTCACCTTATGATGGGCCACGAGGAATTTGATGTGGAGAGGACTATTATGGTTTGAATAGATCGAGGGCATAACATTTTGACTGAAGCCTAACTGATATGTGGATGAAAGATGTCCTACTAAGGCTTGGAATTGAGTAGGATCTATATCATTAGGCACGTGGGTATCCTGGAGATCTTTGGTGAGGATTTCCTGATGGACAGGGGAAGACTTGAGAAAATCCAAAATGGATATCTAAGCAGGAGTCTTTCCAAGATGATCAAGAAAGTTATATTGGGAGCTCACTGGAGCTGGCTAGGATGATGTAGAAGGACCGGGAATGGATATGCGGGTAAAACGCATAGTAACAACACATTGAAAGTCTTTGCCTTTAACAGGAATCATGCACGCTCATGGATCTACCTAACTAATGCACATAACTATGCCATCATAGTTATAGGGTACATTCTTGTAGATAATGTTGTTAGTGTTGTTACTTTGGTTATTATTATTGCTAGGCCCAGGATTAGCGTCGAAAGTGTTGGCACCCTGATTATAGTTGGGGAAAGCATTTTGATATATTTTTAGTTGAGCATTGGATGAGGTGGCCTGATTCACATCCACTAATATGTCACCTCGATCTATGAGATCTTGGATATACGTTTTGAGACCTTGACACTTATTAGTGGTATGACCCTTGATCTTGTGGAAGTCACAATACTCCTTGTCCTTATACCAAGCAAGATTTGGTTTGGACTCATCGAACGGCTTCATCATAGGATACACAATCAGATAGCTTGCCTAAAGCAACCTATTGAACATGGCACTCAGGGGTTCTCCCAAGGGAGTGAATGAACATTTATTGTTTCCCTGATTATTTTGATTGGATTATTATGGATGATGGGGTGCACCATGTGGCATTGATATGACATTAGGAACTGATTGTTGATGAGGGACATATCATGGCCTTTGTGATGTGTTAGATACCTAGACATGCTTGGTATCAATAACGTCATTATTGGCATCATTCTTATTCTTGTTCCAGTAGTGAGATCTATCACCTGATGATTTTTCCTTGTCTGAATTAAAGATTTTGACTTGTCCATTAGAAATGAGGGCCCTCTCAATGGTGGAGCCCTTTTCAATGACTTCTAAAAAGGTAGTAACACAGTGTAGATTAAAATTATGTGTCATATCAGGATGGGCATTTGCAATGAAAATGGTTACCATATCCTTCTCATTGAGATGAGATTTTAATCGACTAGCTAAGGCACACCATCTTTGGAGGTAGCTCACAAAGGTCTCTCCCTCACGTTTCTTCTCTTTCAGTAGATCTAAGGTATCTATATCCTTCTCCAAATTGAAGGAGATGTGTGCCATGAATTTTTTTGAGAGATTTTTGAAAGAGGAGATTGATCCCTTTTGAAGACCCATGAACCAGTCTAGAGCTATCCCTATCAAACTTCGAGGGAATAGATGTAAGAGATAATTATCATTGTGCAGGACTTCTTGGTAGTGTGACTAAAATTCTTTCAAATGGGTTCTTGGGTCACCCTTTCCTTTGTATTTATTGAACTTGGGCATTTCAAACTACTTAGGAAAGGGGATAAGTGAGATGGAGGGATCAAATGGATAGGGACAAATCTCCTCAAACTTAAAGGACTTCTTGGATGTCCCTACTTTAAAGTCCCTTAATGTTGTTGGGAAATTATGTCTCAACTTCTAGTCTTGTGCCTCTGTCAGAAAAGACTTGGTGAAAAATGCATCATTTTTGCCCTTACCGCCTTACCGCGGTGGTCTATTTAAGCCTTGGTGGTCCATGGTGAGAGGGTTGGTGGTCATCGCCTTACCACGTGCAGTGTCTTCCCTCACCACGGTGGCCGCATTTGGAAGCTAGCTATCTATCACGTCGGCTACTGCCGCACTATGGGCGGTGATCTGGCTCACCACGGTGGTTGTGGTGAGACCGCTGGCAATCTGTCAGGGTGGTCACTGCCCTACCGCGGGGTGGCTTGGTGGCCTTCGCAGTAGCACGGTTGACCACTGGTGGTCTGCCAGAGCGATCACTACCCTATCGTGAGTTGGCCTAGCAGCCTCCACGATAGCATGGTTGACCGTTAGCAATCTGGTTGAGTGGTCACCGCCCTACCGTGAAAGGCTAGCGGTCAGGGTCCGGTAGCATGATATGACTGCCTACGGTCTACCTGGCTTTCACCGCCACACCGTGAGGAGACTTGGAGAGCTCGATGGTAGCACGGGAAAGGCTGAGGGTAGGTCGAGTGGGCTCACCGCCATGCCACGGTGGGTGTGAGAGCTCAAAGCGGTGGCATGATGGAGATAGTGTGAGCTCAGAGCTCGGTCAATCGAGTTTAACCGAATTGGACCAAAAGTTAGAGTAGCAAGCGAATGAAAGATGGACACATGGCTCAGTGTCAGACATCCTATTGGCTAAAGGCAAAAATGATAAAGTGGTTAATACATGACTTGTTCAGTTGATGAACATGATCTGATATGGGCAATGAATTTATTGCTTGGGCGGCCCGATGCAAAGGAGATTGGTTTCTTGATTGGGTGATCACTGCATGAACCTAAAGGTCTACAATTAGTTGAGACATTGAATGCAAATGTAAGACTTGACAGTCGATTACATTATTTTATATGTAAACCAAAAGGTGACGGTCTTTTGTAAGGTTGTAAGCTAAGTCAAGCAAAGTTGTATTCATTGTATGCTATGAGCATTGTAATAGTGAGTGAACTTGAGTGTTGTTGTGAGTTGATTATCAGAGAGTGAAGACTAAACTTTGTATGTAATTTGTTCATTACTGTAATACAAATTGTCTTTGCTTGGTGTGGTGGGTTTTTTACCTGAAAAGGTTTTCCCACGTAAATACTTGTGTCAATCTGTGAATGCCTATTTTCTGTTATCTCTTTTATGTTGTATGTATTCATCTCGGAAGTTTTTTAAGAAGCTATAGAACCTGCTTTTTTTCCTCTCCTCTATTTTATTAGTGTTAGGGAGGTATTCCACATTGTCCCCTTTTCTCCCTTCAAATGCGGCTTTTACTTCTTCCAACTCCTTGTTGATAGGCACTGATGAGGAGGGACCTAATTGATTGGACTGATTATAGGAGGGATATTGTTGATAAGATGTAGATGGAGTCGGGATGGTTTGATCATATGATGGTGGAGGTAGATATGAAGGATTTTTTGATATTGATTGATGTATGTGGATTGGGGTTAACATAAGCAGGTTGATATAATGGCGAGGTTTGATGATACACAGAGGAGGAGACACCTTGTTGATAAGATGGTGGTTGTTGATAATAATATGGATAAGATTGATAATTATGGATGGGTTGTTGTTGGGAAGCATATGGAGGTTGTTGTGGAGTGGACTGTTGGTAATAGGGATATTGTTGGGATTGTTGGAGGGTAGTGTGAGATGGTTGTTGAGATTTTTGCACATAAAGTAGTTGTTGCTAAGATTGTTGTGGAGTGTAGTAGTAATAATTGGGATTGGGATTGGATGTAGTGTCTTGCAGGTGATAAGAGATTTGGGTATAATATAAGTATTGCATAGCGGGGTTTCCTAGATTTTGTTGAGTTGATTGTTGGGGTCGCGTCGAGATTTGTGAATGTTGAGGAAGTGGTTGGTAATATGGTGGGAATTGATGAGGAGGTTGTGATGGAATTTGAGGTTGTTGAGGGGTGATCTATGATGAATGAGGAGGTTGTTGTTGGTGTTGTTTTAGGATTTGTCCTGGCTATGGGTTACCTTGCAGTTGATGTGGGGGTTGCGATGAAGTTCCCTGAGCTTGATGTAGAGTTGGTTGTTGAGGTTGTGATGGAATAGTAGTGTGAAGTGTGGGTTGTGGGTTGTGAAGAGGTTTGTTGGTATGGAAAAGTGCCTTGATGCAGTTGTTGGGATGTGAATGGAGGTGGTGGTAAGTTAGATACGGACGTATGACCAGGAGGTGGCAGTGGTGCAACAAAAGGATTATAAGTTGTGCCCCAACATTCCTAGGAAGTTGACCCAATTGATTTGGTGGAATAGGTGGAGCAGATGGTACAGGGATTAAAATTTGTGGGATGTTCACAACTTACGGATTGGGTGTATTTTGAGTCATACCAAGGCTGAGAAGAGCATTTGGATCAAGGCCCTGAGGATTGTTAGGATTAGGTGATGCTCCCATAACTAAAATTGGAACCCAAGGGGGCAGTGTAGGATTTGTCACCTAATAAAGAATAGTGTTGCCGAATCCAGGCCGATACAAACCCTTTTATGGTGGACTTTGGGGAACATACAAATTGCTAGGGTCATTCTGAGAGTTTTACGGATCATGTGCCACAAGAGGTGTAGGAGGCGTGATGTTGGCATATTTTGATAGGTTGAACTCTGGTGGAGGTTTAATACCCTTCATGATCAAGGCGAAAAATATCTAGTCCTCGTGCTCATCGAGAAGACGATCTGTCATTTGCAAATTGGTGGGATTATGGAGGTATTCATAGATTGTAAGCTCAATTTGATTAACCATGCTCTCTTCAAGAGGAGATTTAGAAGGGGCCTTAGTATTATATTATGATGAGCCACCATTGGTGGGTTGATCTTGGGGGTTATGAGGCTAAGTGTCTTGAGGTTGTTGTTCTGCCATGATTTTTCTTGCTTGTGATTGGGTAATGGGCATAAATGCAAAATGGATAAGTAGATGAGATGATACTAAGCTCTAAGGTATACCTAAATAATGACCTAAATGATGACTAAAGGATTGATTGGATTGGATGATCAATTGATGGATTGGTCAATAGGGTTGGATAGGATGACTTGGATAAATGATTTGATTAGATGGTTAATAAGATCCGATGATGGATAAGATTGGATGACCGATTAGGACTGGATGATTCGATTGGATTGGATCAATGTAATTAACTCTAAACTAGGTTCAGGGGCTTAACTTAATGATAATAGGATGATCACAGCACAAAATCTACCTCACAATTAGAGGAGATTGATAAGTTCATGGAGGATTACTAACTTAGGATAGATGGCAATCCTAAGCAAGCATGGATGGTGACAATTAGGGCTAGTTTCCTATCCCAATTAGATAAAAAGCCCCTAAAACAAAGTCTAAAGGATTCAGATTGATGAAATGATGATGGAAATGAAGTACAGGGATGTTCTAAGATGCACCTATGTGATTAGATTGAGGATGTGATAACTTTTGAAAAATGCAAATGGACTAAAATGATGTTACTAGTAGATGGATAATGATAAAAAAAAATGATTGCGGCAACGGGCTTGGAAAATGACAACCTTTCACTAGTTAGGAGGATTCACTCTTGGAAGTTGTGTATGGGAAGCGCTTATGCCTCTGTGTGTCACAAGTTTCCCCCTTTAGGTGATGGGTTTGCCTATCTAAAAATAGCAAAATTGCCTTTGTGATTGACAAGATCGTCTTAGTGTGTGACACGGTCGCCTTTTTCTCAGACTCAGAGTTTCTTGTATCTCGAGATGCAAAAGAAACAGGCAGACATGGGATTCAAAATTTCCTATCAAGGTCTCAATTTCACCTATATCTATGATAGGATCACCCTTCTAAGACGCGAAATCGTCTATATCTTGAAAAACTCAAAGGGAAATGGGCAGGTTCATGACGCAAAATCACCTATCAAAGGATCAGGTTCGCCTCTTTCTTGAAACGTATGGAAGACCATGGATTTTCCTATCTATAGCACAACGAGTTTGCCTATATCTTGGACTATACATATGGGGATATTACGGACTGATGCGGATTCACCCCTGCAAACAACAGGTTCACCTATTCTAAGAATAGGTGGGCAAGGATGACGCAGACTCGCCTATGGAGGAAGCAGGATCACCTATTCCTTAGGAACAAGTGGACACAGGGTCGCCTAAAGGAGGAACCCATAAGAAAATTCACCCCTAACAAGGATGAGTTCACCCAAAGGATGACTTGGACCAGACTCAAAATAAATATTTTCCCCTATTCAGGGCAGGATCGCCTATCCACAATGCAAATTCACCTCTAAAAGAAGCAAATTCTCCATTGATGGTAGGGGAAGACTATGACAAAGGACTGAAGACAAAGAAAACAACAAGCAGTAGGTTGGATAGACTCGTACTGACGATAAGCATTTGTATCGCACTAGAAGACACGCCAGGAAGCACAATCCTATAATTAGTGGTAATGGTTTACAAACTCGATGTAGGCCCACCACCTTGAGGCAACACCCCAAGGTTAATACTCTGTGATACTGGGGTGGTTCTCTGGATCACCCTTTCTGGTGAAGGCTGATAGCTAGAGATCTAATGGCACAGGGTCATCAACAGATGCCATGGGCTCACCTTCTCTCTCTCACTCGAGGATTATTGTAGTCCACCATGATGATTTCTATCTCAGCCCAAAGGAGTACATGGTGAGTAACTTCGGGGTATGATGCACATCCCCTGCAATGGCTAAAACATGGGTCTCTATCTAGGATAAACATGCTATCTCGTGTGTCCTTGATATATTCTAGGTATGTGAGGCACAACCATGAACACCAGTCCATCACAAGCATGATTCAGGAGCCCCAACAAGGTACTAGAAACTTGGACCAACTTTGCACATCTTATCTAGGTATCACCTTAGCTTCGACGCTTCACTAAACATAATTTGACTGGATTGGGGTACAACTTTTATTCTCCCCCCTTTATATACCCCGACAGTAACACTTGGTTGGGATCATCCCTCAAGTGATGAAATCCTAGGCAAGTCCTACTAAGGGAAGGAAATGTTAGACATTTCGGCTGGTCCCCAAGCTAGCACATAGTGCAAGGGGAGAGCTTACATGCACTAACACTCCCTGGGTAGATTGGACTGGACTAGAATGAGTTGTGATTTCTCATCACCTAGGATCACCAAAAGGTGCAAGGGGAGTGGATACATCAACAACTCGCACCCAAACATAGCAAACAAAGTTAATTGACCCTTTAATTAATCTATGTGTGGATAAATTAATGCAAAAAAGACACACAAACAAAACTAAGCTAAGGGTCTTCGACCGATCATCCTGCAACACATGAATTAGTAATTTTCACCACCAATCTTTGTCAAACATGGGAGAAGCTACACAAACCATTAGAGAAATCTCACAATCGTAAATAGACAAGTTAGTCGATTAGTACCCAAAACCTAAATCAAATCGAAGCTCAAATCAAAAAAATAAAAGGTTTTGGAGTTACCACAAATTCACCTCTGAGTGAGATGAATTCACCCATTCAGGTGTATCAAGCTTGCCTATTTGCAAAAAGAGGTGGATTCACTTTTTCCTTTCGTACAGAGGGGCGTATATTTGATTTTTCCCTTGTAACTTTCACAAGTTCACCTTTGTTCTTAGCAACATCGCCTATCAGTGTGTTTTCACCTCTGTGATTGTAGATTCAAGACTTGATGTTGCAAGTTCACCCTTTTCACAAAAGGGAAAAATCGTGTTTCCATATGTTTATTTCAATTTCTCCTCTATTTAAGGCGGGTCCACCTGTGCGTTATGCAAATTCGCCTGTTGGGGAAAATTCACCTCTGCGTATCAAGTCTGAACCTGCAAAATTAAAAATAGAAAACAAACATAAAGCAAACTCATGATGTGGCTCCCACCGGGCGTGCCAAAGATGTGTGCATGTGAATTTGACCTATCTAAGATGCAAAAACTAAGTAATTCAAGGACTAAAAACACAATCAAAACACTCACGATTGGCCTAGTTTAGTCTAAACAAAAACACTAGAAATTGGAATGTTTTACCTTGTTTAAACTATTCTTTTGGTTGGCCATTGATGATCGTCGATTTGTGTGCTTTCTCCTTGGAAAAATGGCATAATACCTAATGCAAAATGGGGCTATGATGATGAGGAATGTAATGGTGATTGTGGGTATTGTGTAGGATGCAAGATATGATCTCAAAGATGCAGCAATGGAGGATGTATGAATCAGGGAAAACTTTAGTGGTGAATCTTCGCCAATTGGTGAATTCTAGGAATCGAGCAAATCGAAATTGGCGAATTTACCATATCCAACAGGGTGTTCAAATCACCCGTATTTCATGAACTATCAGTCCAATGCATGTCCATTCGCTAGTGGTTTTTTTTTATGAGGCATGTTTAGGTAATAAATTCGCCATAACAAACTACGTGTTTCCAATGGATCAATTAATATTTTCACCTGGAATCTCAGGGAGCATGTCATAGAACACCAACATATTCGCCAATACTATTAAAACAACATTATATGAGGACCCATTTCACCAAATAAAATTTACAAATAGTTGCTTGTGAAGACCCATTTCGCCAATTAAAATTTATAAATAATTGCTTATGAGGACCTATTTCGCCAATAATATTTAAAAATAATTACATTTGAGGACACATTTTGCCTTGAAAATTACAAGGTATCATTGTATAAGCACGCGAAATTCGCCAAGTTTTTAACATACCATTTAAAAATCCCACAGAATTCGCCAAATATGGATTGATATAAATACAATTGAAACTGTTATTTGTTCTTACACATTTTTTTCGGTTATGAGGTTCTACTTCTTGATTCAGAAGTCAGCGAAACCTGAAAATGTAGACTCAAAGGTGAGTGATCATTTTTTCATACTGTTATTAGTTATTAGTTATAATAATAAAATTTCTTTATCTATTTTCCATTCTTGCTTCTGTCTTAAACATGATTTTGAGTAGGGAATGGGATCTATATTCTCTGTCGATTTGTCCTTCTTAAACAAGACATTTTTTTCCAACTTTTATTCGAAGTGAGATATCAATATGTCGAGCAGCAAGGGTAAGACTCCTAAGGGTAATGAAGAGACTGGGAGGCCATCAAAATGCCCAAAACGTGGAGGTACCATACAGTGTTACTTTGGAATTGGCAAAGCTTCTAAGCCATCAGATCAAGGTGGAGCTACATCATCAACTCTTCCACCAAATATTATTGAAGATGGCATTGACAATACCTCACCGCCACAGGAAGGTCAAGGTGAGATTGTCATTGAGTTATATCAAAATGTATCAAATGAGGATGGCAATACCGTAGAAGATGTTTCAAGGGATACCTTGGTTAGCCAGAATGAGATAATTGACTTGGATGAGGATGGTGTTAGTAGCAAGAAAAGAAAAGGCAAATCAAAATTGGGGCACGAGTGGGAAATGATAAGGAATTTTCAAATTGGTTGGTTGTCGAAGTACCCATTCCTTGAACCAGTGGGGGTATCAAAGGAAAATGATATTGAAAGGGAAACAAAGGTCAAATGTAAGATTTGTAGTTGGAAATGTGGAAGAGACAAGACGATGCAGCTAAAGCTTGACACTATAGAAAATAATATCGGTAAAGTTTACGAAAAACAAATCATAGATGGAAAGGAACAATCAGTCGTGCGATGGAAATCAAAGGGAGAATGTCTTCATGTTAAGTATGTCGCAGATTATGGAGAGCATAATTATAGAATGTTGAATATTAAAAAATGTGAAGGTACACTTGAGGCTCATTTTGGAAAAGCCATGGCAGCAGCAAATCTGTCAAAAACTGCTCAGATGACTGTTGTTTTTCATATTTTGTCCAGGGGGCGTCCTATGACAGACTACCTAGAATATTTTGATTTATTGCCTTATTTGAGTTTTCTCCACTTTCCCTTCTCACATTGGTCAGTAAACGTTGGATGGGAATGGGCAAACTGTCTTGCTGCAGTGGAAAAGCAAGATTTAGAGGAGAAAGTAAAAGAGTCAAATTTCATTAAATTATCTTTAGATGAAGTTACTGCGGTAGACAATACTTCTTGGGTTTGTCTGCATTTGTATACTGTAGAACAACATGTTCTCCAAGATCATCTTCTTTGTGTTCATAAAATGAAGGCTAGTTCAACATCGCAAAATCTATTTGAACTAGTCAAGAAATCTTTGAATGAAATTGCAAGTATGGATGAGTTGACGATTGCCAAAAAGTTGGTGTGTGTAGGAGTTGATGGAGCTACAGTGATGCAAGTTCAAAGGAGCGGTCTTTGCACAAATTTATAAACTACTTGTGCACCATACATTCTTAGCATTCAAAATTATAAGCAAGTTTCCTACAGTATCAAATTTTGAAAATCTAGTTCGCGAGATCCACACATACTTCTACCGAAGTCCCAAACGTTTCCTTGAATTTCAACATTTTGCTAAGGGAATAACACCTAGAAACAAGCTTCTCAAGGATATTGATACCAGATGGATCTCCCTGCATGGACTAGCACAACAAGTTCTTTTAGAATATCAATCCTTGATTGGAGTGATTTTTGAGCATCGCAGCACAGTAGACAAAGCTCCTGACCTCTTACATAGGTTAAGCGATATAGAGACACTCTTGACTTTAGCTAGTCTTCTCCCCATGCTGGATGAGATGAAAAATCTTGTGAAGAAAAGCCCAAGATAAAACTATGTATATTTATGAATATGCCAATCTACGTAAACTTACATGCTTGGCCCTCAATCATCTATATCTAGATCTAACACAAGAAGGCGCAAATTATTTGATGTGGCAGAAAATTACTGATTTGAATAATCCTGATAATTATTTATAGTTTAATGCAAGCAGACACTTATGTATCTGTGTACATGGATATGAGATACCAATGCACCATTGTAAGATAGCCAGGCACTCTAGTAGAGAAGTACATGTTAACGAGGAAGATTTTAACGGTATTGTTAAATCTATTAGTGATACTTTGAAGGAAATTGCAAAATCTCTTTCCTCATAGATTCGTGAAAGATTCCTTCAACATGAAATACCTAAAGACATGGGTAGTGTGTATCCTCAATTTTGGGTAAACCCAGATAACCCAAAATATTTTCATGATCAAGTAAAAATCTTGATCGAGTAGTTTTCGAAAGAGGTAACATACAATGAACAGAAAATAGAAGGAATTTTAAATGAAAATAAGCTTAGAAAGAAATGTAGGATTTTTTCAACAGCTATGAGGGACTAGTGTAAATCCATGGGCAAGGAGAAGGCCTTTGAACCGGGATCAATAAAAAATGTTTGGACAAGCTTAGGTCAGGGTAAAATATTGCGTGGTTCGATGTTAGAATATTTCAAACTTGCTTATTTATGTCAAAAAATGATATTGGGGTCGGTGGAGGATGAGAGATTTTTTAGTACATTGGGGTTTTTGAAATCAAATTTAAGTAACAAACTGGACAAGAATTTGGAAAATTGCTTGAGGATGAAAGGAACTATGTATAATGTCAAAAAAATTCCTTTTGAAAGGGCACTCATAATCTGGAGGTCCACATGTGAAAGAAGAGGGACCGGATTGTGCAACACAGGCTCTCTAATTCCAAGCGTCGTCGATACTGGTGGTAGTGGCAGCAGTAGTGGGCCTGTGACAGATGACAATGATATTGAAATTGACACAAATCACACAATGAATGTTGAATTTGAGACACAGGCCGAAGAAAGTGAAGAGAAAACTCAGAATCAAGATGACTCTTTTACTTTATCTCAATATGAGCATCGGTTTGAGGACCTTGACTCCGTTTGGGAAATGGAAGAGAATTAGCAAGTTTAAGGTATTTTTACTGCACTTCATGAATCAGTTTCCATTGTTCAAAGTCCAAACTGTAGTTGATGATATTTTATATTGTATTCAATGAACATTGAAATTGTGAATCATTGCACTTCATGATATCTTACTTTATATTGCACTCAAGCACTGCATGAATCATATTCCAAACTGTAGTTGATGATTTTTTATATTGTATTCAAATAAATTGTGAATCATTGCACTTCAATATATTTTATTTTATATTGCACTCCATGATATTTTATATTATATTGCACTTCATGAATAATATGCCAAAGTCAAACTGTAGTTGATGATATTTTATAAACTATATAGTATTCCATCATCCATGAAATTGTGATATTAAAATTTAAATTTGGTATCTTAAAAGGAAATTTATCTTTTCTTTACAAAGAAACTAGCCTCCACCGAGTCCACCCCACTTATCTTCCACATATCAATAATCACAAAAATATACGACACTTTGATTTTATGATTCATAAATTATGAACAATGCAAATTGTAGAAATTTGTGTGACAAGATCCATATTATAGCCTACATTCACATTGCATCCATAAACAAATTTAAAATTTTGTAGTGACGTAGTCCTTCCCCCATTCCTAAAAAAAATCAATACCATCAGCCTAACAATGCTTCATCGTTGGAACCCCCATCACAGTCCCACCGATGGCCTAATGAAAATAGCTCACAACCTAGTATCGGTGTAACAATACTCTATCGGGCTGACTCCTAAGGTGCTCTCCCAATATACCGATAGAGTCAAATTGTCGAAAAAAGTAACCATGAATTATAACCATGGGCATGAATTATCGAATGCATAAAGTATATCGGGGGAACTATGGTGCATCTGGGAAACATTATCTAGCGTCCCACCGATAGAATGAAGGATAGGTGTCCATTGGTGGAGAGGGTGGCTATCGGTGAAAGACTGATGTGACATCCTGGGGCATCATCGACTTCAAAATATTTGAAATAAATGTTCTTCTTCGATGACAAAACTGAAAGACGGTCCATGGATGGTGCATTTATGAACTAGAATTGAAGTGAATTATATCACAAGTTGATCGCATAGTTGTTACAAAATCTTGGAAGATTTCACTTAGGGCGGAAGAAAAAAGGAAAAAACTTGGAGTTCTAAAGTAGCAAAGATCAGTGGAATGTGGAGGCGACTCGGTGAGACTCACGTAAGTACTTCAGACCCATCTGAGAAGCTATTTTCATCAAAAGCTTAAGATTTAAATAATGGAAGAGAGTATAGACAAACCCAAAGCTAAAAAATAGAAAACTGAAAAGACTAAGACTTTGGATCAACTGGACATTAAAAAGACTAAGAGACTCCTAAATGAAGACCTGATAGATCAATGCCCTGGGTCGGGGCCAAGACCCAAGAGGAGTGCTCAAATAAATCCTTTCATGGATCGACTATGGGATAAACATAAGGGCTTAGGCGATATTTGGACACTGCAACGAGGGTACGACCTCTTCATATACCATTACAGAAAACAATTTAGGTTTCAACCAGTCTGCAATCTGTGGAGGTTGAACCTGGGAAGACTTGTGGTGCCCAATGTGTTTGTGAACGCATAGCTAATTAAAGCTCTTGATATCATATATGACCCCAAGAAAAGAACTATTCAATCACATGGTGGGGATGACATGCTTGTTATTTCTAGGGATCTCATTTCTAATGTATTTCAGTTAGAGTGTTCACTGAATTTATCATTCACGGTCAAATATCTCTTGACAGAGTATCGCCACATGGATACCAGCTATAAGAGATGGAAATTACCTTTGCATAGGCCCAAGGATGAAGGATTCCAACTCAGGAGGTTCTCTAGCAGTGAAAACCCTCCTTTCCATGAAGATTTGTTCAAAGAGTATTTTCGATACACCTATTATTTAGCTAGTCAGGTTTTGGGAGTAGAGGTTTCGCCTCTCATGTCGATTTCCCCAATGGTCTTAGTTGCAGACATATAGAGAAAGGATGCCAGGCCATTTGATTATGCTATCTACTTGGCCAACGCCCTACATCGAGGGCTTGGAAAGATTAAAAATAATAGTGATAATATTAATTTTGAACACTATTCTTTGCTTATGCATTTGCTTTTGTACGAGGGACAAGTCAGAGGGGTCTAGAGTGAAGAATTAAGGATAAAATATATAGATGAAAATGGATATTTTAAACCTGTACAAATGTGGACTTCATTGTGGCATAGCCGATTTGGTAGGTCTCACTACCTTTATTTTGAAGATTTTTTTGTAAAACCATTGATGAAGTTGTTGGGATATCCGTGCAATTATAACCTATCCCCAGAAGTACAAAGATCTCTAAGATCAAAGGAAAATGATCGAAGAAATAAAGTGAATCATAACTGGGGAGACTGGTATGCTTTCCTTGATTATACAGTGATAAGGGTTTATAGGTTCGAAGGGGCTCCACACTTGATGCCACGAGTAGTTCCTGACCAAATTTCTTATTTAGAAATTGTGAGGGAATTGGAAAAATTTGATTCCAAACACCTCAAAGGACATAGCAAACAATCAATTATGCTCGGCACCTTATGTTTTGGAGACTTTATAGTGATTTCCAATGAAGGATGTGGAGAAATTGATGGTAAATTAGCATAGTTTAACCTACGTCTAGGTGATTTAAGGAAATAATTTGATGCATAAGGGTTTATTCACAAGGCGATATTATCCCAGGGGCTATCGGGGTATGAACATTTGTTCTCAATCGAAGATTTCATAAGAAACCATGATGAGGCTTCCACCAAGGAAAGAATGGCTGCCTATAACAAGATTATGCTTGCAAAAGAATGGAAGAGAAAAAAATTCCCATCTTATTCAAAGGCATTTGGTGAGATACAGGATCCTTTAACAAGAATTGAGAAACTCATCGCTCATGTAAATGAACTAGTAAAGGATGTTCCCCCAGTTGCTTTTGATGCACCTCATGCAACCTATTCAGGAGTACAAGCTGAAGACATAGAGCCCTTGGATTACATACCTTCACAACCTACTCCTGAGGTATGTTTTTCTGTAGATACTGATATAAGTGAAGAAGAGCATGGTGATGAAGAGGGTGAGCAGGTCAAACAAATAAGTGTTCTTGTGATTGCATAGTACGAGCCCCCTCAAGAGCAAAATATTGTAAGATTTCAGGCAGAAAATGAACTATCTAATGATGTGAGGTTCAAGGCTAGACAACATTTTTGGTTGTGATTTTGTTAAATCTTCTGAATTTAAATCATTTGTTTATGAATATAAAGGCAGAAAAATGAGACAAAAGATATAGGATATCACTCCTGAACAGGAGGCAACCGCTCTTGAGGAATTGAAAAGGGAGGTAGATAAGGAAATGAAGTCCATCACTCCTGAAAGAGGAATGGAATTGCTTCAAGAAGTTGGAGTGTTTCTCCTGCTAAGGTGGGATATAGCTCTTCAATTGTATTTGATAGCTTCAGAAAAAAAGGGGATAAGACAATGAACTTAACAGAAGAAGCAAGTGACAAAATGTATTCAGGATCTAGGTACAACCCAGATGAACCCACCTTGCTTATTTGGTTATTGTATCCCCATGATAAAAGGCCTGCTATAATTAGTAATCCAAACCAAGTGTTTGGACATCTCTTGTTTCAACGAGTAGGGGATACCAACCCTATGGAGACAGCAGAATTGAACATAAATGTGGCAAAATTTACCAAAGCACAAATCAAAAAACTGATTAAGGAAAATGACAAACTGAAGAAAGAGCTAGCAAATCAAAGAGAAATAACATCTTCCTCCTCCACATCAGATTTGTACTCCCCATGGCTTGAAAAATATAAGAGAGTGCTTGATGCATTGGCTGATGCATCCTATTGGAAAAAATACCATCTGAAATCCCAGGGGAAATGCAAAGAATTTGAGAAAGAAGTAAAAACCATCAAATATAACACTGTATCTGAAATGATAAAAGAAAGATTAAACAAAATGATGAAGTGTGTTGATTAATAGTGGAAATTATTCAAATAGACACACATTGCATTGGTGGAGAATGAATGATTGCAACCTGGAATGATTGAAAAAAAGGAGCTCATAGATAAGAATGTCATGAGAGGACAAATATTGCTGACATATAACAAGCTGGTAGAATCACATAATGGATATCATAACAGGCTTAGGGAAGATTTCAACTGCTTTGATTAAGTCCCGACACTTCATAATGGCATTGGAAATCTGCGAGAATATGATGATTGGAAGGAAGAGCTTGTTGGGCTTCTAACTGTTGTGTTGTAAGAAATAAATGACGAGGATATGGTTTTACAAAACACTCATAAGCAACTCAAAAAAATAATGTCTATGGAATATGATATGAAATAGGCGATCTCTAACGTGGACACCTATGCTAAACAGGGGTACATTCATCACCTCTCTAAAGTCAATCTATTTATTAGCCAAACTATAGATGTGTCAGAATCAGATTCAATGAGACAACCATCATATTCAAAGTAAGAATGCCAATTGACAGCATGATGAGTGTCCTATCATGGAGTAGAAGCTTTGAACAGATCTTAGCTAGTCACGGGCTTCTGCTTGGAGATTAACGAATCGGTGCATTCAGCTATGGCATTGTTTTATTTATAATTTGAGTTATGTTTAGTTGTCAAACGTCATGAATTTTTGTAAGGGGTTTGTAACTTGTTGCATCTCATTTATAAGAGAGATCAAGACCCGAATATGAGATCATCCTGCATCATTTTTAATTAGACTTTAGAGTACAAAATAGTAAGAATAATATAGATAATAGATTGCACCAATTCGCCCATCCATCTCATATCATAAACTATTTTTATAATGCATATCATTTGAACTTTGAAGATCAATACAATGGAGAAGGTTACACATAATTACTGATTTTCTTTCGAGTGTTTAACTATTGTGGATTCATATGCTTATATGTTATTAACTTATTTGGTTGTCTCCAAAGTGGTTGTTTATGTTATTCAAATTGAGTGTGTGGAAGTACATTTAATTTGTCAGTACATTGAATTTGAATTCTTCAGGAATAGGGGCTATGACCATGGGGTTTTAGATTTATTTATGGACATGACCAAATAGTAATGTGGGCCAAAAAATGGATCTTGTCACACAAATCTCTTCAATTTGTGCTAATCATAAAATCAAATGTAGTGTATTTTTGCAGTATGTGGGATGTGGGTGAAATGTAAGTTGGTGGATATTGATCAGGATTTTTAGTCCCAACATAATAGAAGCTAATAGCTCAACATCCATAACTTAGAAGCTCTACCAAGAAGTAAATATAATGAGCTAACAGTTCAACATCCATAACTTGGAAGCTCTACCAAGAAGTAAATATAATGAGCTAACAATTCATCACCTTATAGTTCAAATGATAAAATAAATAATATAGATAATTGAACATCATCACATTACTGAAGTCTAAATTTGAGCTTTTTAATTGATTTACACATGAAGGAGTACATATTGGCATTGGCAATGCAAAATCTTGCCAATGCCCAAAGACAAGTCTGAACAAAGCTGAGTTGGAACTTGGAAACTCATATTATCAAAGATTGAAAATTAAAAATCAAGTCATTGTATCACCTTTTCTAGCAACTTCCACTCTTCAGGTGGTGGAATTTCCATTTGTTCTAACTGATGTTGTTTGACTTAAAGTTTTGTTAACATTTCATGATTGTAATTGGAAGTGCAACCTGTCTTGAATTCTTCAGTCAATTTTGCATTCAAGGTTATCAGTGTTCTGATGGAATCCAAACAGTTCACATCTGGGTTATGAGGAAACTAGTCCAAATAAATCTTCCTTGCACCTTCCATCTTCTTTTTGAAACCATCCTTTCCAATGAATCGGTCATTTGTGTCAAAAGCCTCTGGAAAACCAAGCACTGTGAAGCTCCTTACCTTTTCATCCACCACCTTCATCTTGTCTGCAACCAAATGCAAATATTTCTTTGTTCCATGCATTCTCGAACAATTTTCAATGATAGATGACAACTTCATTGAGGTTTCAATTTGATTAATAATCCCTTTTGATTTCAAATAATTGTCACTGGCTTTGTAGATTGTTTGTAGAACCTGATTTCCAAATTTCTTTAATTCCAGCACATTTTTGTTGTCCACTAAATATTTGTTGAGCTTCTTATAATGTTGTCTAATAGCATCAATCAATTGAAACATGTCACACAAATGATCAAACCTCTGCATTATTTCATCCCAGATATTTTATTTCATATGCCTCACTGTATCTCTACAAAATGCAGATAACTTATTTTCAGAAGACTTAATTTATTCTTTTGCTTCCGTCAACTCTGTCTCTAATCTTTCATTTGTTTTTCTCTGTTTCTCCAATTTTTGTTCCCACTGTGCATTTCCATTCGCAATGCTTAGTCTTAATTTTTCTAAAGTGGATTTTTCCTCATCATATTTCTTGTTGCTCTCATCTATCCTTCGCTTCAATTCATTCACTTCTCTCTCATTTGGTTTATCCTCTTTGCTTGTTGATGTAGAGGTAGATTTTATTTTTCTTTTTTCTAATTCATTACTCTTGTTATCTGTTGCTTTCCTCTTTGCTTTCTCACTTGCTAGGTTTTCCTATAACTTTTCTATTTGGGTTTGCAACCTTTTCTTCTCTCTATCTTGATTTAGCAAGGATGTGTACACCAATTCATTGTTCTTCTTTGATACATTAATTTTGTCAGTATTTTTTAGGCCAGAAAAATCCAATTGAAAATTGGTTACCTGGCATTCAAATCAATCCATCTAATTTGTTGGTTTGTTTTGAACTGTGGGAACAATAATAGTGTACTCTGTGATTTCTTTATTTGTGTCAAATGTGGGTAATACCATGGTTGTTGCAGGCTCTGAAGTTATAGCAGACACACTCTCCATTAGTTGCTTCTTTTATTTTTTATTCAAGTTTGATTTCTTTTTAAACTCTTCAATGAAATCATAACTTGGGGAGGCAGGAACAATGGAATGCTTGAATGGCGAAGGAATAGGAGTACTTGTAGTTGCTAATGATGTCGCAACCACACTAACTAGAATTGAGGGAGTGCCTGGAAATAACTCCTTTGTGGTGGATACACTGATAGTGTGACTTGGACCTGTCAAAATCCTTTGCCTCTTTTGATTTCCTTGATCACCTGGTGTTTCTGTGGTATCTTGTATTGTTTTCCTCTTGTCTATAATTTGTTTTTGTAGCACATGTTGACCACTACTAGTACTACTACCCATACCATCGCCACCAATGGCACTCTCAGTTGCACTAAGTTTTCCACCAAGGGCATGTCCTAGTTGTGATTGTATCTGACCATGAGGATGAGGATTAGAAGCTCTAACAAATTGAGTTTGACTTGTATGCCCTTGGTCTAATTTTTCACCTCTAAGCCCAAGGCCAGATTTATCAACTGGTTTTCTATGCTCAACATATGTTACTGTCCAAGGGCCTTGTCTTTTGGACCCCAAAGGACCACCTTCATAACCAATTTTTTCAAGTATGGTTGCTCCTAAAGTATATGCTGAAGCATATGCTTCTTTTGTGGCCTCACTTAAACCGAGTTTGTAATTGGCATGGCTTTGTTCTACTTCTTCACTATCATCATTAGATTCATCATCACTTTCTTTTTTTCCATGTTCATCAAGATGCTTTATATTCCAAAATTTGCTAAACTCTTTATCTTCCTCGTTAGCTCCATACTCTACAAGAGCCCTTGGATCACCTAGGTCCTTCCTCATAGACCAAAAGGCAATATTTTTTTATCGTGACCAATTTTTATCTGTAACTTCCTTCTCTAGAGAACCTAGAAATTTTACTCTACCAGATATTTTATCACTTTTTTCATAAAAATTGTTGTATGTCCTGATTGTCTTTCGGTGCAATGCCATAATTTCTGATGACAATTGTTCAAAAGAAATACCATTCTCAACAGCACTTTTCTCCATTGCTATTTTGACCTCATCCCAAGAATCCTTGTTTCTCAAGTTTTCAAGCAAGGGTTTACTTTGATGTTGAATTCTACTTTTAGCATTCCTATTGGCCAGAATCATTGATTTAATGATGTCACATGGATCATACTGTCAGTGACAGATAGCATCAAAGTCAAAAAAAATCAAAACATTATGTGCCACACTAAATGCTTTTCTCTTGAATGTGAACCCTCCACATGAAAAAGGTAAAGAAGGAAATAAGGTCTTCTTTTGTTGAATGAGAAAGTGTAGTTCATCAACACTCTACAACTGCCTTACATATTCCAATGCAAAAACCCTTTGTGTCACGTGTATTGGAAGTTTGTATGGTTGTACTCCCGATCCATAAAATCTTAGCACAGTATATTCTTCCATTAAGTACCAATCAGACATTTATATTTCTTTTCCTAGTTGCATGCAGTTTCTACATGACATAGGAAATCTAGGCATTGGAGTATTTATAATTGCTTGATGCATTGGATCCAAAAATTAGTCTACAAAATGACTGTAGTTCCTTCAAGAATCATGCATCCTTATCTCATTGGTCCATTCATATACTGGAGCCATTTTCTTTTCCTCTGTATTAGTATAGGGTTGAATCTGAAGCTTGTTGGTCTGAAACATTCCTCTAAATTTGAATAGAAAAATATAGCACAAGTAGGTTGTGAACCTAAATGTCTTGGTGGAACCTTCTTTAATCATTAAAAATTGTTTATGCATGGATTCTACAATGTGTTGAATATAATTATATTTGACATGTTCAACACCATAATGGATATTAAATATCATTTCAAGGAGGCTTGCATCCACTTCCAAATTGCTATCCAGACCGAGGCAAAATGCTAGCATGGAAATAGTATCATGAACCCATGGTTTTAAATTATCCAAATTATAAGGAGGCTTATGATCACCTTTCAATTTGTTTCTATCCTAAACTATTTTATTTAAGAAATCAATTTTCTCCTTTTCTTCCACTGCTTCATAATCACTAGCAAGCTTTTCTAGGTCAATGTGGTTGTTTCCAAATTTTTCGGTTGTAAACCCCAACACTTTTCTATGTTCTTCTTCATTAATGGATAAAAATTATTTTTGGCTATCTTTATTAACAATTGCTCTTTTCTTATCATCATAATTTTTGGCACAGACCATGATAAATTTTGGGCAAGGGAAAACCTCATGTAACATCATGCGCCCTAATCCAATTACCCATGGTGCACTGATACTATTAACTTGTTTTTTATTTGCAGCCTTATTCTGAGATGAAAATCTAAGTTCTGAGGTACGCCTACCATAGATTTCGGGATCATAAATATCATGGTACCCATCAGTGAAATCTAGGGTTTTAAGCAATTCTACATAATGTATTTTTTTATCGGACATTGCTCTAGTGGTACTAGTGGTAGACATGCTTATACAATGTGAAGTTGTGAAATTTGAATTCCCTAATACCTATTAGTCCTTAATTTTTCTTAATTCTTAAGTCTCTAAACCCAAACTTCAAAATTTTGATGAAATAAGATTTTAAGAAATGTCAAACGATGAAACGTAGCCGCAGGAATTTTTCACTTACTCTGATTCTGAGTCCTAACTCTTGAAGAGATTAATGCTAACAGTCATGGAAACTGGAATGGCTTTGTTGGAAGTGGAACTGTGGAATCCAAAATAGGGTGGTCCACTGCAATGAGCAATCTAAAGAGTGAAGACTAAAATTTCCCTATGTCCTGACCCTCACTTAGCAATATAAAGTGCTTTTTTTCTCAAAGTTGGAACATTAAAGTGAATCAAATTTCTTAAGTCTACATGTTACAAATTATAAACTATTGATCTTTCTAAATCTAACGGTTATAGGGTGATTCCAGAGATTTAAGTTCGCAAGCCTATCACTCTGTGCATTTCATTCCAGAATGCAAATACAACCATACATCAAATGATCATCCAATGGTTGAAACTTGACTAGTTTATTATATTAACTTAAAAAAAAAAATATGACACATTGGAACATGTGTTTTAAAGTTGTTTTAAACTTTTGTGCGCTAGAATTAGCATCAAGGCCAAGGGGCCGGTAACTTAACGTTGCAAAGGACTTAAAAAAATCTCCCCGTGTGCTGACCCTCTCACTTAAAAGTTAAAAAAAATCACTTGACAGTTGACACTTAGCAGTATAAAGTGCTTTAAATGCTTTTGTTTTGAAATTGGAACATTAAAGTTGCAAATTTTTAACCATTGATCTTTCTAAATCTAACGGTTATAGGGTGATTCCAGAGGTTTAATTTTGCAAGCCTATCGCTTTGTGCATTTCATTCTGGAATGCAAATACAATCATACATCAAATGATCATCCAACGGTTGAAACTTGACTAATTTATTATATTAACTTAAAAAAATAAACATGACACATTGAGACATGTGTTTTAAAGTTGTTTTAAACTTTTGTGCACTAGGAGTAGCATCAAGGCCAAGGGGATGGTAACTTAACGTTACAAAGGACTTAAAAAAATCTCCTTGTGTGCTAACCCTCTCACTTAAAAGTTAAAAAAAATCACTCGACAGTTGACACTCAGCAGTATAAAGTGCTTTAAATGCTTTTTTCAAAATTGGAACATTAAAGTTACAAATTTTTAATCGTTGATCTTTCTAAATCTAACAGTTATAGGGTGATTCCAGAGGTCTAAGTTTGCAAGCCTATCACTCTGTGCATTTGAAATCCCGTACTCATAGTCCTTCCCCCATTCCTAACAAAATTCAATACCATCGGCCTAACAATGCTTCATCGGTGGAAACCCCATCACAGCCTCGTCGATGGTCCAAAGAAAATAGCTCACAACCTAGTATCGGTGTAACAATACTCTATTGGGCTGACTCATAAGGTGCTCTCTCCAATATACCAATAGATTCAACAAAAGTAAGCACATCGTTGTAACACATAAACATCAATGGAACGAATGATTGCATTCCCCCGATGGCCCAATGTAACCATGAATTATCAAGTGCATATTGCATAAAGTATATTACTTAATTTTTTAAAGGAAAAAAACTGATTTGAATATATTAATATAAATAGACACTGAAGTTTTGAACTCAAAAAATAACTCTTTACTGTAAGTGTAAATGAATAATGAAGAATAGCACAACACAACCATTTATTTTATTGCAACTGAATTTCAATGTCACATTATTACATATCTTTTTAAAGATGAGTAGTTGTAGAGAAGGCAAGCTCCCGTTTTCTATAAATAATATATGTCAGTGTGTCACTTTACATAGACACAATTTAATAATTTATTCCAAGTTGTTGCTCATTACAATGAATTACAAATTGATTCCAATCTCCAAGATTTTGCTGGTGACAACTTAATATAAATGTAACTCTAAAAATAAACGCATGATTCCAAGCTTCTACTCGTGACAACGTAATACAAATGTGGCATTGAAAATTAATTTTAAATGCAAGGGATTTTCCCAATTTCAACCATGTTGGGGGAAAGGGGGTTCTAATCATTCTAGGGAAATGGGAATTGTGAAGAAACAAAATGTACTTATCCCCTTTGAGAACCAAAGTCATGCAGAAGATGTAATACAAATGTGTCTCTGAAAATAAATGCATGGAACTTGCTAGGCCAACCATGATGGGGAAAAGGGAGTTGTGAGGATACAAGAGGAGTAGAAAATTTGCTCCCATCTTTTGCACGCAACTTCCATGCTCTAGTATAGCACTTACCTCCATCAGAGCTCCTCATCCTGGTTCAAAACCTGTTTGAGAAATCGGGTTAACCAAATCAACCTCTTTCCAATTCCACCCATTCTTAACTTGAAGGAAATTCATCTTTTACTGATTACTCTATAACTACATAGCTGTAGGTAGGAGAATTTACAGTATCCCCAATAATACCACATCATCTTCTTCCTGAATCCTTATTAACCCTAGAAAATGAAAACCCTTGCTACACTATCCACTATTCACTATCCCTATTTATGGGCCACCAGACACCAATGTTGCTACCAGCCTGGGTATAATGATAATCGTGATTCATGTACAATTAAAATCTTTAGTTTGATTGACGTTTGGTTGCACGCAAATTGTAACTCAAGCTGACAAGATGTCAAAATCACCAGTGCCACTCAAACGAAATGAAATCATTACAAATCTTGTTTCATTAAAGCTATGAGTTGTCCAAGAAATTGCTTTGGATGTTCATATCACATATGGCATTAATCGCCGCCACTACCAGCACTAGCAGTACGACAACCAAACTCTCTTCAAAAAGATTGAGAATTTCAATTAAATGAAATGTACATCATTGAGGCATTGAAAAGACAGAATGAGTGATGAGCGATGAGCCTTGATCTCGTCACATGGCTGCATCTAACGGTTCTAGTGTTATTCCAGAGGTTTCAATTCACAAGTCTAGTGCTTCAGAGATTTAAATCTGGAATGCAACTATAGTCATCCATCAAAAATTCATCGAACAATCATAGATTATATTAATTTGAACTAACATATGGCTTCAGAAATAATAAATATGTTGACAGTTGTTCGCATTCCAAACTCTTTATGAAGGAATTTGAATGTACAGAAAATATGTCCCAGAATTTGATATTTTCGCCAACCACACTGATTTTTATTGGCATATCTATTTATTTCACCACTGAAATTTTTTATTAGTTTGAGATTATGTTTAATTCGCCAATGAAAATATTTTTTTGCTTTGAAAAAAGGTTTTATTCGCCAACATCTGTTTTGAAAACAGGGTTAATTCGCCAACAGAAAAAAAAAAATGGTTTGAAAAAAGGTTTTAATCACCAATGAAAAATATTTTATTCATTTAAAAAAAATTGCATTTTGCCACGATTTTCCACAGACTTCTAGCGATTGTAAAAGATTCGCCAATTAGGATTTATTTTTTCCCGAAAAATGAAAAAAATCGCCAATAAAATTAATATTTTTATCGGGAATAATACAAGATTCACCGGGATTTTACACCTTAGTCGAGGGGAGGGTTTCTTAAATTTTTCCCTGGTATGAATGCTTGAGTGCCAAGTGTGCTTGGATGCAAAAAGTGTGTGTTTTTGGATGATCATGTGTTGCAAATGGAGCAATTTTCACCATTTTTAGGGGAAAGGCCTCTAAACAATGGAGGGCTCAGATTGAACCAAGATGGATAAGATCAAGGGCTAGGGTGAGTTGAGGACTCACAAGCCCTCACATCTCACCATGTGGTAGGTTATGTGGAAAGAGGAGGTGAGGTGGACATGACATGGAGGTACTACATAGTACCTTGGGATTTGGACAATATCTCCTCATAAAGGAGGTCCTTGTCCACATGTGGGTGAAAGGACATATGAGGGTTTAAAAATTCCTCAAAAATCCATATGGGGATGAGAGAAGGAATTTTAAATTCCTTAAAATTCCTTGAGGAAATAAAAGTGAATTAAAATTTCACTTAGGAAGGGGGGTGTCTTCTCCAAAAGGAGAAATAATTTAAGGTAGTTGACTTAGGACACATCCCATAAATGGAATGGTGATTAGGTTCACCTAATTGGGTGATTAGGTTGTGCAAACAGATGATTAGCTGAGTTAATGATGGATTAGAAGCAAGTGGAGGATTATGGAGGATGCGACCCTAATCATGATTAGGATTGTGCACATCCTAATCATAGATCAATTAAATTAATCTGGATTAGAAGAAATTATGTACGATGTGACAATTGGAGAGAGAAGAATTTGAATTAAAAATTCATTTAATTCAAAAGACAAAGTGACTAAATTAAATAAATTGGAGTATTTATTTAATTTAGAGATGAAAGGGATAAAGTATTTAATTGATTTATTAAATACCTTAGGTACATTAGACTGCAAGGAAATATTAATCAAATAATAAATTATTTAATTAATATAGATGAAGGGTGTGGGATACAAGAATACAAAGGTGAATTTAACCATATGGGGGTGATCAAATTCAGGTGTCTACATGAATAAATAAACTTAGACAAATCAGATTTTTTTCCTTCGAGAAATTAAGTATTATCTATTTATGAAACATTTGTATGCATATTTAAAGCATAAAGCAATACAAATGAAAAAAGAAAGTTGCCATCAAATTGACAAAAAACACTAAAAATGTCACAAATAAACTTAGACAAATCAGATTTTTTTCTTCAAGAAATTAAGTATTATCTATTTATGAAATTTTTGTATACAATTTTAAACATAAAGCAAAAGAAAGTTGCCATCAAATTGACAAAAAACACTAAATATGTCACTCTTTCTACAGTTGGTAAAATTTTACCACTCTTGCTAGGGTTTTTTGAAATGTTATTTCTAATTTTTTTGTGACCTGCTCCCTCAATTCCTGATGTCATTAGTCATTTTATTAAGTCCCTTATCGAGGAACTGCAGAAAGGTGACAGGTGTCAATCAATGTCACATACCTTTCAATCAATGTCTTGCTTTTAAAGGGATTATGTGAGTCCCCAAGATGATTCAAGGAGATCTATATGTGACTCACAAAATCATGGAATGGACACGTGGAATCATCTCAATGTCTCCAATAGGTATTCTATAGAAGGCTAGGATTGTGAGTAATGGAATAATTTCACGAGTCTACAAATAGTTTTTTAAAGGTTAAGTCAATTATTGCATAACCATGGAAAGCGGGTAGGTGTCAATGTCTTACTTTTAAAGGGATTCCACAAGTCCATGGGATGATTCAAGAAGATCTATATGTGACTCTTGGAACCATAGAATGGACACATTGAATCATCTCAATTTGTCTCCAATGATTTTTCTATCGAAGGCAAATCTCATGAGAATTATGTATCCTATCGCACTAAAGTTTAAACCACATGTTTATATCATAAATTACTTGGACCATTTAATGATTTTTTTATGGATGGTTGTAGTTGTATTCCGAATAAAATTCACAAAGCGTTAGGCTTGCGAACTCAAACCTCTGGAATCACCCTATAACTATTAGATTTACAATGATCAACAGTTGAGAATTTGTTTGAGATGGAACATTTGAATGACAACGCCTCTCATCAAAAGTGATCAATTAATAAAAGGTATTAAAATGCAGGACAACTGTTCAATTAATTTCTAAATGTCTCTACAAAAATGTAATATACTAATTATGTAGTCTAGAGGTAACATGTTGACATTTCATTCACTTTAATATTCAAAAAAATAATAATAATAAGTGAACTCTCTAGTGTTAAGTGATTTTATTTTTAAGTGAGAGGGCCAACACACAAGGAGATTTCAAATTGCTCATTACGGTACACCAAGGGGATTTTGGGTTCCAGTACAGCCAGTCCACACCAGTTAGTGTCTTCGTATCAATATTTTTTAGAATCAAAATTTGGGTATGTGAAAGACAGAAATCCTACATTTCATCATTTCTTAAATTCTTAATTTTTCAAACTTTGGGTTTAGGGTTGAGAACTTGAGAGCCTTAAGAAAAATTAAGGACTTAAGAGGGACTTCACACTATACAAGCATGTCTACCACCACTACCAGACCAATTGTTGGGAAAGGCAAAGCAAATTCAAATAAAAAATAGAATATGCTTGAGTGCTTAAAACACCAGGTTTCAAGGATGAATGCCATGATATTTATGATCCTAAAATCTCTAGTAGGCTTACTTCAGAACTTAGATTTTCATGTGAGAATAAGGTTGCAAAGAAAATACAATTGCAAAATAGTAAAACAATTCCAATTAATAGTATCATTACACTGTGGGTAGTTGGATTGGGGTGCATGATGTTACATGGGGTTTTCCCTTACCATAAATTTATCATGGTCTGCACCCACAATTATGATGATAAAAAAAAAATTGTCAATAAAGATAGCAAAGAAGAAATTATATCCATTATTGCAAAAGAATTTATAAAAGTGTTGGGGTTTAAAACTGAACAATTTAGAAACATCCACATTGACCTAGAAAATCTTGCTAATGATTATGAAGCAGTTGATGAAAGGGAGAAAAATACTTTTCTAATTAAAATAGTTTGGGGTAGAAACTTATTGAAAAATAATCATAAGCCTCCTTATGATTTGGGAATTTTAAAACCATGGGTTCAATATACTATTTCCATGCTAGCATTTTTCCTCGGACTGGATAGAAATCAGGAAGTGGGTCCAAGCCTCCTTAAAATGATGTTTAATATCTATTATAATGAATAGCCTATCAAATATAACTCTCTTGAGCACATTGTAGAATCCATGAATAAACAATTTTTAATGATTAAAGGAGGTTACACTAAGACATTTAGGTTCACAACCTACTTGTGCTATTTTTTCTATTCAAATTTAGTGGAATGTTTTTGACCAAAAATCTTCAGATTCAACTCTATACGAATGATAAGGAAAAAAAATGGCTCTAGTATATGATTGGACCCCTAAGATAAGGACGTGTGATTCTCAAATGAACTACAATCATTTTGTAGACTACTTCTTGGCTCCATTGTGTCGGGCAATTATAAATACTCCAATGCCTAGATTGCCTATGTCTTGTAAAAATTACATTCAACTAGGAAAAGAAATATAATTGGCTAATTGGTACTTAATGGAAGAATATACTTTGCTAACATTTTATGGATCAGGAGTAGAGCCATACAAACTTCCAACACATGTGGCAGAAAGGGTTTTTGCATTGAAATATGTAAAACAAATGGAGAGTACTAATCAACTATACTTTGTCAATCAACAAAAGAAGAGCATATTTCCTTCTTTACCTTTTTTCATGTGGAGGGTTCACATTCGAGAGAAAAGTATTTAGTGTGGTACATGATATTTTTAAAAAAATCAATTTGATATTTTTTCTCACTTGCAATATGATCTGTGTAACACCATTAAATTAAGGACTGTGGTCAATAAGAATGTTGCAAGTAGAATTCAACATCAAAGTAAACCCTTGCTCGAAAACTTGAAAAACAAGGATTCTTTGGATGAGGTCAAAATAGCAATGGAGAAAATTGCTGCTAAGAAAGGTATGTCTTTTGAACAATTGTTAGCAAAAATTATGGCATTGCACACCAATAGAGAGAAGTGGAGAAGAAAACCAGGAGGTACAACAATTTTGATAAAAAAACAGTGATCTACCATCTACTAGAGTTAAAATACCAAAATCTCTAGATATGGCTTGTAGAGACAAAAATTGGTTACAATAAAAAATTACTATCTTTTGGTCTATGAGGGAGGATCTAGGTGAACCAAAAACTAGTGTAGAGTTTGAAGATATCGAAGAAGATTCTAAGTTTAGCAATTTGTGGAATAAAGAGCATCCCTATGAACATGAAGAAACGAATGATGAATGTGATTATTATAGGGAAGAACAAAGTGTACAATATGCAAGCAAATTCAAATCTGGTTTAAGTGAGACCACAAAACAAACATATACTCTAGGAGAAGTCATAGCAAAAAAACTGGGTTATGAAGGTGGTGGTTTGGGGTCCCAAGGACAAGGAATTTGTATGGAAGTAAATGTAGACCCTAGAAAACCTATTGATAAGTGAGGCCTTGGAGCTAATAAAATAGCCCAAGAACATACAAGAATAGCTCAAGTTGAAACAATTCATTTTCTTACAGCTTCAAATCCTAATCCTCATGGTCAAATACAATCACAACTAGCACATGCCCATGTGGGAGAAATTAGTACAATTGGAACTACCATTGGTGGAGATGGTATGGGTAGTAGTACTAGTAGTGGTCAGCATGTGCTACAAAAAATTATACACAAGAGGCCAACAATACAAGATACTACACAAACAACCAGTGATTAAGGCATACTAAAGAGGCCAAGGATTATGACAGGTCCAAGTCCAACTACCAGTGCCAGTACCACTACATTAATTTCTAGTTCCACCCCAAAGGAGTTATTTCCAGGCACTCCTCCAATTAGTGTGATTGCAAAAACTACTACAAGTACTCCTTCGCCATTCAAGCATTCCATTATTTATGTGTTCCCAGGTTTTGATTACATTGATAAGTTTAAAAAGAAAACAAAAATTTATAAAAAAGAAAGGAAGCAATTGATAGAGAGTTCATCTACTGTAACTTCAGAGCCTGAAACAACCAGGGTATTACCCACATTTGACCCAAATAAATAAAACATAGAGTACCTGGCGAAAGCAAAACAATAATGGAAGAAAAAATTGGAGGAAGAGAAAAAAAAGTGAAAGATTGGCAGCAGAGTTGAGGGAAGAAAAAAATGAAATAAACTCTTGTCAGAATAAGTTAATTGCATTTTGTAGAGAAATAATGAGGCATATGAAAGAAAAGATCTAGGAGGAAATAATGCAGAGGATTGATCGTTTGTGTGAATTGTTTCAATTGATTGATGATTTGATAATACATCATAGGAAGCTCGGGAAATAGGTAGGGGACAACAAAAAAACTAATTTCATTAGAGAAAACTGCAAATCAAACTCAACAAACAATCTACAAAGCTAGTGATAATGAATTAAAATGAAAAGGAGTTAATAATTGGATTGATGCCTCAATGAAGTTGTCATATATCATTCAAAAGTGTTTGAGAATACATGAAATAAAGGAATTTCTGGATCAAGCTACAAAAAAGATGAAAAGTTGGATAAAAAGGTAAGGAACTTGACAAAGCTTGGTTTTCCAAATGCTTTTGACACAACTGAGTGATTCATTGGAAAGGATGATTTCATAAAGAAGATGGAGGATACAAGGAAGATTGATTTGGACCAGTTTCCTTAGAACCCAGATGAGACGAACTATTTGGATTCCATCAAACCACTAATAACCTTAAATGCAACTTTGATTCAAACATTCAATTCAAGTTCCAATTTCAATCATGAATTGTTAACAAATTTTCAAGTCAGACACTGTCAGTTAGAACAAATGAAACTTCCATCAATTGAATAGTGAAGCTTGCTACAAAAGCTAATAGAATGATTTGATAATATGAGTTTCCAACTCAACTCTATGCAAAGTTATCTTTGAGCAAGATTTTGCATTGCCTCTATGTATTCTTTTATTTGAAAGATTGAAAATCAATAAAAAAGATCAAATTCAATAATGTGTTCAATTATATGTATTATTCATTTTCTCAATTGAAGAAAAACTTTGGTTTCTACTACTAGATACACATTAAACAATTGTTGATGTTCATTATTGTATATTCTACTATTGTTAATATATTATTAAGCATTAAGTTGAGTGATGAATCACTGAGTACATGTAAAATTTATTAGTATGGTACAATTAAAATATTAATTTATTAATAATATGTTCATTTATTCAATCTGATTCATAATTTCAAATTTCATGTAATACAATATAAAATATCATCAACTATAGTTTGGAATATGATTCATGAAATGAAGTATAAATACCTAAAAACTACTAAATGACTTTTGATGGAGTTTGTAAAATTTCATGATTTTTGTGTTGTCTGGTGTGTGGGAAAATTTAAAATTCCTCAATTGTATTGAATTAGGGTTTTAGGGTCTACAATCTAGGGCTTTCTAAAGCCCTTATATGTTAAAACCCTAGTATCCTTTTGTTTTTTGGTTGACATGCTACATTTTTTCACCTAGTCTTTAAGTTACTACTTGAGGGTATCAGTGTCGTGTGTCTACATCCCCCTCTTACTAGGAAGTTACCCTTTTAAATTTATTTAACATAGTTATTTACCTTCCTAAATTATTATGTTCTTAGGGTGCTCTAGACACGTGTCGACATTTCGCATTGTCTCTATGGTTCAAAAGGCTTTGGTTTTATCATTTTCCAGCCTCGTGAAACCCCGACAACATGACATGTGTAAATTTTTCAATGGGATAATGTTTTAATTACACTATTGAGCCCTATTGTCTCATCCATAGTCGTTCCCCCTTTTTCCTAATCGCTTTAAGTTGTTGAATTAAGCACATGTGTTTCACAGAGGCCCTTCTCTTCACAGAGCTCTAACATTCTAACACATTCTTCCCTATGAAATGGAAAAATCTTGACACACATTATACCATGTGCTAATTCCTATCATGAACACTCAAACCTTTGTAGATCCATCGTGAGACCAATATTTTGTTGTTGTGAAGTTGTGAGATGATGACAAGTGTCGGCATCGCAATGCTTTGCGGAGAGCCCTTCCTTCACAGAGGGTATATTTTTTCTTATTATACATTCGCAAGTCTATGAAATGGTGACACATATCCACATAACGACAAAATGAGGTTGTCACTTCGCAAAGACAAATTCAAATCTACGTGATGACAGTCAATCTTGGGATCAATAGTCCACATTCAAACCTAGCCAACGTCTCCTATTGTTCATGAGTAGGTGGATGGGATTGATATCTGTCGAATTCAAGAGGGATAAGATAAATTACTTGTTCAATTTCACTTCATTCACAAATTCTAAAGTAATCAAAAGGATTGCTGCAAATTTTTGAAGTAAATGAGTGTTTTTCTACTACAAAATTAGGGTTTTTTGACATCAGGCGGAACAAGTAATTTAAACATCAAGCTATGAATTTGAAGGATTTTTCTAGGTAACAAGTGGTTATAGTCAATTCAAGGGATAGGAAAACTAAATTACAGTGGGTATATATGCTGCCAAGTTTTTTGTAGAATTATGGTTTGTGAAGAATTTGTTGAAACCCTAGTTTTTGTAAACCTTACACTTAAAATGGTCAGAACATCAACTGGCAAGAGAAGGCTTCTAGATGAGGAGATTATTGTATTGATCCCAAGGTCAAGAAATAGACCAAAGGTTAGTCCAAGGTCGGGGGGTTTGAAAAAAAAACTCATCGATAAGAACAATGGGTGCAAAGACTCCATTATCACAAAACAAGGGTATGCATTGTTCAAACATGCTTACAGAAAAGCAAATCAAAGTATAGAAATTTTCTATAGAGAGGCTATCATGATACTTGATTCCAAGTATCATCAATATTTGCAGGATGTGGAAGTTCTCTTAGCTCACGACTAGCCTTCTGAGAGTATATTTAAGGCATGGAATGAAAAGTAATATTGTTTACCCAACCTGTGAGTTGTTCCATGTATTTATTCCTATTCCTCTTGTTTGAGATTTTGGTTGTCATAAAGGTCTTAACTAGACATGGTGCCAAGTAACTCGGAGATTTTGTAATTTTTCTATTTGATAGCACGGATAGGAAATGTAATTTTTCTCTATAATAACAACAAATGACTCAAATACTCGATGTATTTCTTTAATTTTGAATATCGACCTATCTTGCTCTCTAGTATTGTATTCACTATCTTTTGACTCAAAATAATCAAGGTTTATTTATAAGTTCTCATATCACATCATGTGTTATGGATGTTAAATTGTTAGCTTCTATTGAAGGAATGGATTAATATTGCTTTCACTTATTCATCAAAGATAATCAGTTGGAAACACCAGCACTATTGTTGTTAATATGTTATTAGGCATTGATTTGAATGATGAATCACTAAGTACATGTAAAAATTATCAGTATGACACAATTAAAATATGAAATTATTAATAATATGTCAATTTATTCAATCTGCATCATAATTTGAAATTTCATGGAATACAATATAAAATATCAACTACAGTTTGGAATATGATTCATGAAATGTAGTGTAAATACCTAAAAATTGCTAAACCACTTCCATTTGCCAAATCATGTCCTGGTCCTCACTCTAATGATGAGATTGAGAGTCACCTTGACTCTGAGTCTAGTCTTCATTTTCTTTTCCCTATATACATACGCTCAACTGCATCTCAAGATCAACATTCATTTTGTCACTGTCATTTGTGCCACTGCCACCAATGTTTGAAGTGTTGCACAACCCTCTTCTTTCACATATGGACTTCTATATTGTGAGTTCCCTTTCAAAAGGAAAAATTCAGACATTGTACCTAGTTATAAACACCCTTAAGCATTTTCCAAATTCTTGTCTAGTTTGTTTCTTATCTTTGATTTCAAAAACCCCAATGCACTAAAAACTCTCTCATCCTCCATCGACCCCAATATCATTGTTTGACATAAATCAAAAAGTTTGAAATATGTTGATAACAAATCACGTAATATTTCACTCTGACCTAAGGTTGTCCAAACCCTTGTTATTGATCCCACTTCCATGGGATTCTTCATGGACTCAACTTGGTCAATCATACTTACTACAAAAATCTTAGCTTGTTCTCTAAGCTTAATTTCATTTATAATTCCTCCTATTTTTTGTCCATTGTATTTTGAACTTTTTGAAAAGTGTTGTACCTATGAAAATAGTATGGGTTCCCTCGGTTGCCTGGTATCCAAATTGAGGATACACAATAGACATGGCTTCAAGTATTTCTTCTTGAAGGAATCGTTCATAAATATCTATGGAAAGAGATTTTGCACTAGATTTTAAATTACCATTTACAAATATAACATTCTCACTAAAATCTTCCTTTGTAATAGGTACTTCTCTAGTAGAGCACCTAATTGTTGTACAATAGTGCATTGGTATCTCAAATCCACGTACAAAGACACAAAATTTTCCACTTGCATTAAACTATAAATAATTTTTAGGATTACTAAAATATATAATTAACTACGAGCTTACAAAATTTGGACTTTGAAATGGATAATCTATTAGGATATAGATTATTGAGGGTCATGCATGTCATTTTACGTAGTTTAGTATATTCATAGATATACATAGTTTTGTCTTGGGCTTTCTTCACAAGATTGTTCATTTCATCCAGCATGGGGAGAAGACCAACTAGAGTTAAGATTTTATCTATATCACTTAACATATGTAAGAGGTCGGGAGCTTTGTCTATTATGTTGTGATGTTTGTATATTATTCCGATCAAGAATCGATATTCTAAAAAAACTCATTGTGTTGGTCCATGCAAGGAGATCCATCTGGTATCAACATCCTTAAGAAGCTTGTTTCCTCCTATTATTCCCTCAGCAAAATTTTGAAATTCCACAAAATGTTTGGGACTTCAACAAAAGTATGCGTAGAGCTCACAGACTAGATTTTCAACTTTTGATACTGTACGAAACTTGCTTACAATTCTAAATGCTAAATTCATTTTGTGGGCCATGCAATGAATTCCAATCATGTATGGTGAACAAGTAGTTTGTAACTTTACACAAAAACCACTCTTGTGACCTTGCATTACTATAGCTCCATCAGCTCCTACACACACCCACTTTTTGGCAATTTTCAAGTCATTCATACCTCCAATTTCATTCAAAATATTTCTTAACTAGTTCAAATGGTTTTTGTGATGTTGAGTTGTCCTTCATTTTATGAACACAAAGAAGATGACGTTGGTGGACATGTTGGTGTATAGTATACACATGCATACATACCCAAGAGGTATTATCTACCACAGCAACTTCATCTAAAGATAATGCAATGAAATTTGACTCTTTTATTTTCTCCTGTAAATCTTGTTTTTCCACTACAGCAAGACAACTTGCCCAATCCCATCCAACGTTTATTGATTATTGTGAACTAAGAAATTTAAGAACAACCAAAAAAGATGATAAATTAAAATATTCTAGGTAGTCTGTCATAGGATGCCATCTGAATAGTTTTTGCCAATTGTGCTCCTACCATTACCTTTCCAAATTGAGCTTCAATTGTACCTCCACATGCAACAAGCTTCATCATTCTTTGCATATGCTCATCATATTCCAGGGCATACTTAACATGAAGACATTCTTCCTTTGATTTCCATCTTATTACTGATTTTTCCTTTATGTCTATGATTTATTTTTCATAAACTTTACCGATATGTTTTTTTATAGTGTCAAACCTTAGATGCAACTTCTTATCTATTTTACATTTCCAACTACAAATCTTACACTTTCATTTTGTTGGAGGTTCATCTTTGTTTACATTCTCCACTAGTTTAATGAATGGGTACTTTCACACCCAATCAATCTAAAAATTCCTTGTCATATACCACTCGCACCCCATTTTTTATTTGGCTTTTATTTTCATCTTCCTTGCAGCAACATCATCTACGATGCCAACATTTCCATCCAAGTCAATTAACTCAATCTGGTTACCCTTAGTATCCCTTGGAACATATTTTGTGGCATTTTCATCCTCATCTGACTCAGTTAAATCATTCTAATATTCTTGTGAGGTATTGTGAATGCCTTCTTCATTAATATTTGGTGCAAGATTTGATGGTGTAGCTCCATCTTGATCTGATGGATCAAAAACATTGCCAATTCCAAAGTAAGACTTTATGGTAACTCTACATTTTGGACATTTTGATGGCCTCTCAGTCCATTCACCACCTTGAGGAGTCTTACCCTTGTTGCACTTGTTGCTCGACATCTTGATCTCTCACTTCAAATAAAAGCTAGAAAAAATGTCTTCTTGTTTAAGGACATAGAATATAGATCCCATTCCCTACTCAATATCATCTTTAAGATTGAAGCAAGAATGGAAAAGAGATAGAAAATCTTATCACTATGAAGAAATGATCACTTACCTTTAGGTTTTCACTGACTTGCTATTTGTTAATGCAAGAATGCATGTAGTTGTAATTTTGTAACTTGCCTATGATCAAGGTTCCAAGTCCAACTTCAGAATCGAGAGCTCACAAGTTCAGAACTAAACAAAATGTGTAAGAATAAATTCAAAGTTTTGATTGTATTTATATCAATCCATATTTGGTGAATTTTGCGAGATTTTTAAATGGTATAGTAAAAATTTGGTGAATCTCGTGTGATTATACAACGATACATATAAATGTTGGGTGAATCAAACCTTGATAGAACACATACGTTCTAATTTTTAAGGTGATTATGGCCCTATGATTAGCATGGAGGTGTCATAGTAATTGGAAAATGAGTCCTCAAACATAATTATTTTTTAATGTTATTGGTGAAATGGGTCCTCATAAGCAATTATTTGTAAATTTTAATTGGCGAAATGGAACCTCATGCGTAGTGAATGTTTAATGATGTTGGTGAAACATGTCTCGATACACAATGTTGTTTCAATAGTATTGGTGAATATGTAGGTGATTTAATGCATGCTTCTAAGACTAGGCAAAAATATTAATTGTTTCAATTGAAACATGTAGTTTGTTATGGAAAAAATATTAATTACATATGCCTCATAAAATAAATCGATGGCGGATGGAAATGCATTGGACCGATAATTCATAAAATCTAAGTAATTTGGCCACCTCGTTGATTGCAATTTATTTGCCAATTTTGACTTGGTCGATATGTACTATTCGCCAATTGACGAAGATTCGCCGCTAAAAAAATCCCTAGTCACATTTCAACATTTCCATCCACCTAATATCATATCCCTATGTACATATTAGCTGGTTTGTGGACAAGATTTGCTTGAGAATGAATTTTTTTATTGATGTAGGGCCTTGTTCAAGTTCAACAGTTTTTAGCCTTCTCTTCCTAATTTACACAATTGAGTCTTAGGTTTATGGAAGCCTCTCATCAACAAAAAAAATTGAGTTATTTCCTTGTGCTAATGGCTTCTTCATGGCATCATTTGCCTCTTCCAAGGATAGGAATTAATTTCTTAATGGGGTAAAAGCACAAAACTATGTCACACTTTCAACCAACTTATCAGCACAACTGAATTTAAGTATTTCTAACTAAAAATCAATTTTGTCAAAGATGTGATCTAGTAAGATTCATTCTAGCTAAGTTAGATACTTCCACAACTTTTTCAACTAAAATTGTTGGCTAAAAATATATAGAGCACCACTTTGAGTCCAATTTACCAAAAAAAATTATTGAAAAACTTGAAGTTTCAATAACTCCTACTAATGTAAATAACACTTTTTTTTTAAATATAAAAATACCCTTTTGTAGATCCATAAGTGTAGTTTTCAAAAATATATTTATTTAATAGTTTAATTATTATTTATTTTTTATTTTTTATTTTTACTAATTGTAGGTTATCAGCACAAAATATTAGGTTCATTACCATGCCAAGGAAAAATACTAAAACTTATTAAAAAAATTGAAAAAAATATGATACTCTAGATAAAAGAATATATTTCAAGATGGTATAATTTTTTTCCATTTTAGATAAATATTTAGTATTAAAGTTGACGTCCAATAGAAATAATTATTTTTTGATTCACACACATTTTAATATTTATTTAAAAATATATATTTATCAAAATTGGAATAAAATATATCCATGCACTAAAGTTTCAAGTTATAAATACACACAAAAAATTTGAAAGAAATAAAAAATTACTATTAAAAGTTTGATGTCTCATGCAACTTCATTTTTCAACATTTTATCAGCAACTAAATCATAGTGTTAATTTATTAAAAACTAGTTTAAAATAATTTTTTAATTTTTTTTTTTAAATACAAACATAAAATATACTACAAAATACATATTTTACTAGTTTACATCATTTCAAAATTCAAAACATATATGTCACTTTTTAGTGATTCAAGTTCAAAAGTTGGATCAGTGTTGGTCGTTTCCTTTATAAAGTGTGACACAGCTTTATGCTTTAACCCAATGATATGTTATGGATGTGGGGAGATCACTCTCTCTTGTTCAAGCCTTGGTCTAGCTCTTTCAACCCCCTTTTTGAACCTCCAAATATTAGATATATGTGGGTTCGACTTCTATATATTTCTCTTTAGTTATAGGAATATTCATTCTATGAGCTCCTTGTCAATGTTATTGGTTTTTTCTTGATGGTTTACTTTATACTTCTTACATGGTACACTCTATGTTTTCTCATATCCTAGTAGACATTAATATCTCCAAGATGCTTCATAAGGAAATTATTTTGATGGTGGGGAATAGGCCTTGGACTCAACTACTTAAATATGAGGATCTCCCCTTTAGATGTAGATGATGATTTTTCATCGAGAACCTTACTTTTGGTTGTCCTATTTCCAAATGCAAGGGCACAATGACGTGATGGAAGAAGGCCCATGAAGATTACCTAATTATTCATGCTTTCAACTCTCTAGTTGATGGTTTCTCTAAAGATTTTGAGTATTGTTAGAATGTTGGATATTCTCTTTCCACTTCCCTCATAGATCTTAAGGGATTTTATCATATGATTGGTGTGACTCTGGTGATTCTTGCTCCTGGTACTCCTTTGGCTCCTATTGATGAACCATACCCATCTTCTACTCCATTTTCTTAGTTCTTTATTCTATTTACTTCTATTAGACTTCACCCTACTCGTGTGGCCATTGTTTGACATTTAGATACTTTGGCTCAACATTCCTTTACTTATGATGAACCCTTGGATGGGCCTTCTATTAGAGAATCCCCACTAGCTTCTCTTAGGTCTAAGGACTTGGAAGATAATATTTCATGGACAATTGTACAAAGGAGGAAGAATTTATTCTCAAATTTATCTCTCAATCTCGTACTATAGTGAAGGGTGTGAGAATGAATAAAGTTCGGTTGGCATTGCTTAGGTTGAACCCCTAGGTGCTTTTGTTTGTATTTATGTCTTTATTTTATTGGCATATTGGATACAATTGTGTCTTACACCCATAGGGTAGGTCATTGTATTTGTCTCTCCCTGAGGGTTAGCTTTGTAATGGGGTTGGGACCCTTGTTACCCATTTTATCTAAATCATAAATTCAGAAGTTAGTAAACCTTATTTTAATATTTTTTAAACTATGAGGAAATATGATTAAGTGATATAACATAATCTTGAAACTAAATAGAATTATTTTTGAAATATGAACATGAAATTTTTTTGAGTTTTGGACCTATTTAAACTTTTTTGGGACTTTTCTATATTGATTCTACCTTTTGGAACTTTCATTTTTTCTAAATTGATTGATAAGAGTGTTTGAAAGAAACTTAGTCAAATATCTAGATAGTGAATTCAACAAATTCCTAACAAGGATAGCACAACTAGAGAACTATAACATAGGAGCACTAGTGTCCAAAACAATTGATAGTGTCTTAAAGTTTCTTTAGTGTCCAAAAAAATGCATTTTAGCCCCTAAAGTGAACATGTTCCCTTAAAGCGCACTATATTCTAACTTATCAAATAATTTTGAAGGTTGCACACAACTCTAGAATGTATGTATGACTTTGTTTTGACTATATAAATGTTCTAGAGTCAATATATTATGTTGTACAATCATTTATTTTACTATATGTGTAGTGTTCCATTAAATAAGATAGAGTGTATGAGAGGTCTTTCTCATGGGTTCTATTTAAAAGAATATAGTAGCTATTGAAATATAGTGTTTCTACTCTAAAATATTAGGGGTTCCATTTGAAATAATCCAATGGATACTGCATAGTCGAATTTCTACCTAAAGGTAGGGGTCTTATTTAAAGAATAGAATGTATATCAAATAATAATGTTTCTACTCAAAAGAGTAAGGGTTATATTTAAAAGTATCGAATACGATTTTTTCATGGTCTAGGATAGTTTGATATCTTGACTTATGTTGGAAGTGACGAGATTGGAGGAGAGGTTGGATGTCCTCATCTTACATAGATACATCCTAGCATCATCTTCTCTATTTTGGTCTTAACACATTAAGACCATGTACCCTTAAGTAAGTTGGCAAAAGAATTGAAGCTTGATTTTCTTGTTATAGTACCCACATCAAGGCTAAGTTCTTTAATGCTCTCATCGGCAAAAGGTGCACAAGCTTCATTATGTATTTATTAACAACCTTCCATCACTAGTAGCTAGGAGATCTCTAAATATTTTCATATGGCATATTATATTGACATGCATACTATTCTACATTATAGTAGGGTGCTCTATGGTTGGTATAGTTAACATTCCTATTTTATGGGAAGTAGTTGTATTTAGTTACACTATACAGCTGGGAGATGCATCTTGATGGGTTAGAGGGGCATTAAGTGTGCTATTATTATCATCTATTCATGCTTTCATGTGTCCAAGATAATATATGTCTTATATCAATGCATGTTCATGTTAATGTTTGTTCTAGATCGAATTAGATTATGTATTCTTGGTTGATTATTTGGTCAGCATTCTTGAATTCTTATATATTGTATGAATGTATTTCTTTTATTTATGTTAGAGTTGGTATATATGGTTAGTAAGAGTATTATGCTAAGTAAATGATGCATGTATGGATACATGTTTCCCTACCTTGATCATCTATCAAAATATAGTGTTTCTACTCGAAAGATTAAGTGTTCCATTTGAAAGTATGGAATACAATTGTTTATGGGCTAGGATGAATTGATATCTTGACTTATGTTAGAAGTGACAAGATTGTAGGAGAGTTCATATGTCCTCATCTTAGATGGATACATCCTAGCATCATCTTCTCTATTTTTGTTTTAACACATTGAGACTATGTTCCCTTAAGTAAATTGGCCAAGAATTGAAGCTTTCTCTTCTTGTTATAGTACCCACATCAAGGCTAAGTTCTACTGCTCTCATTGGTAGAAGGTCCACAAGTTGAATTATACATTTATTAACAACCTTGCATCACTAGTAGCTAGGAGATCTCTAAATATTGTCCTATGGCATATTAAATTGACATGCATGTTATTCTACTTTATATTAGGGTTCTTTATGGTTGGTATAGTTAACCTTCCTATCTTATGGGAAGTAGTTGTATTTAGTTACATTACACAGTTAGGAGATGAATCTTGATGGGTTAGAGGGGCATTAAGCATGTGTCATGATTATCATCTATTCATGTTCTTATATGTCCATGATAGTATACGTCTTGTATCAATGTGTGTTCATGTTAGTGTTTGTTCTAGATTGAATTAGATTATGTATTCTTGGTTGATTATTTGGTGTGCATTCTTGAATTCTTATATGTATTGTATAATGTATTTCTTTTGTTTATGTAAGAGTTGGTATATATGGTTAGTATGATTATTATTCTAAGGAAATGATACATGTATGGGATGCATGTTTACCCTACCTTGAGCATCTATCAAAAGATAGTGTTTCTACTAAAGAGTGAGGGTTCCATTTGAAATTATGGAATAAAATTGTTTTATGGGCTAGGATGAGTTGATATGTTGACTTATGTTAGAAGTGGAAATATTGTAGGAGAGGTTGGATGTCCTCATCTTATATGGATACATCCTAGAAACATCTTCTTTATTTTGGCATGAACACATTGAGACCATGTGCACTTAAGTAAGTTGTCCAAGAATTGAAGCTTGTTCTTCTTGTTATAGTACCCACATCAAGGCTAAGTTCTAGTAATCTCATTGGTAAAGGGTCCACAAGATGCATTATGCATTTATTTACAACCTTCCATCACTAGTAGCTAGGAGATTTCTAAAGATTGTCCAACTTGTTATATTGGAATGCATGCTATTCTACAATATTATAGAGTGCTTTATGGTTGGTTTAGTTAACCTTCTTATCTTATGGGAAGTATTTATTTAGGTACACTACATAATTTGGAGATGCATCTTGATGAGTTAGAGGGGCATTGAGTGTGTTCCGTGATTATCCTCTATTCATGTTGTCTTGCGTTCATGCTAATGTATGTCTTACATATCAATGTATGTTCATTTTAGTGTGTATTCTAGATTAAATTAGATTATGTATTCTTGGTTGATTATTTAGTGTATATTTTTGTGTTCTTATATATCTTGTATGAATGTATTTATTTTATTTATGCTAGATTTGGTATATATAGTTAGTAAGAGTAGTATACTAAAGTAATGATACATGTTGTATGGGATGCGTGTTATCCTACCTTGAGAATTTGTCTCTTAATAAAACATATGTCATCAAATGACAAGATCTCTCATATTATAGGATGTGAGTAATAGTTCATTTGGATCTTGCATATGGTATTGAATTTATAGTATCAGTTAAGATTAATATGATTATAAGGTATTTTGAAATATAATAATTGTCATATTTGGCCTCATTTTATGTATTTGGATCATAAATGTTTTTGGTACTAGAAATGATGTGTTGTGTGATTTTTGTTAGTCTTAGAATTATTATTTGGAATTTCTAAATTGTCTTGAATTCTATTTCATGTGATTTTTTTGAATATATTATTTATCATGTATGATTATATGATTTAATAAAAGGATGAATTAATCAAGATAATCACTAGTGTCTTAATGTGCTAGACAATTGGATTATGGATGGATTCCTCATAGCCTTGACAAAAAGATTGAGAGAAAAAAGGATTCCTCTGATGGCACATTCAATGTCTTCCCTAATCAACAACAAGAGCTTGGAGGGATTAGTGATTTGAGCTTGAAATCCTTCAAATATATTTATGATGAAGATTGTATATGACCACTCATATTTGTGGCAATTTGGAGAAGGGCCTATTGTAATCTTTGTATAATATTTTGAGATTTGTAGATCTTGATCTATTGTATAATTGAGATATACATAATGGTACTTCTTATTGTACTTTGTTATTATACTTGATGAATGGTTATTAATACTCACCATGAATTTCTTATAATACTTGCATGGTTTTGCATAATGATGAAATATTTATGTAATTAGAAGAAAGAATTTATGGTCGCGTTTTGAGGTGTATTACATTAACAAGTTCAATGGCACTAGGTATGAGTTATGAAAGCTAAAGATGGAGGATGTACTCAAAGAGGGAGATTGATGCATACTTGTTATAAACAAAGAGAAACCAAATAGAATGTTTGGTGATAATTAGAAGCAATTTGACAAAAAGGCATGAGGAACCATTTGCTTGTGTCTTGTAAATTCTATCCTATTAAATGTTTTTTATGAGACCACGACATAACTCTTATGGAAAAGGATTAATGAGATCTACTAAACTAAGAGTCTAGTAAATGAACTTTATATGAAGAAATTATATTCATTTAATTTGATTGTGAGTTAGCTAGGACCCATTGATGTTAAACTTGAGCATGAGGATAAGCATGTTTTTTATTTTACTCTATCTAAATCATGGGAAAATATAATTCTTTCTCTAATTAATTCAATGAGAGATACAAAGTTGTACATAGTTTTTGCTACTTTGCTTAGAGAGTAAAATGAGAATAAAATTCATGGATGAGGGATCAAAAGATGCATTACATGCTTGGGGAAAGCTCGAGGATAAAGGAGGGTCAAAAAAGATAGGAAAAAGTCTACCAAATGATATAAGTATCAACACTATTCTAAGACCCTAAGAAAGAGTAGAGTGAAGTGCTAAAATTAAGGAGAATGGGGCCATGTGAAGGAGCGAAAAAATAGAAGACTTATGAATTCACCACTAAAATATCCTATCCTATCACAATAGTGATGAAGCTTTTCTTATTTTTGCTAATATTATTTCTAATGAATCCTAGTTGATTGACTTAGGTTTCTTGTACCATAACTCCTCACAAAGAGTGCTTATCTTCCCACCATGTGTATGATTGAAGATAAGTGTATATAGGTGACAACAATTCACATTAGGTTGTTGGTCAGGGGAAGATATGGTTATGTTTTAATAATGGAAGGGTAAAAACTCGTACTAGTGTTTTTTTCAAATTATGAGACTTGTAAGAAGTTTGAATTTTGTATCCAAGTTGAATGATTTTGGATTGCATCTAACATTTGACATGTCTAGTTCTATGTTGGTTAGAGGAAATCTGGTGGTTGTAAAAGAATATCATGTTGTGACTCTGGGAAGAATGCATCCACATTTTATAACTCTACCAATATAGCTAGAAAATATGAAAATGCATATATGTTGTGTTATCAATGATTGAGATACATTGGTGAAAAAGATCTTCAAACCATGATTCATTAAAATATGGTTGATAGATTTTTTGCTAAATTAGTGCTAAATTTAGTTTTCTTCAACATTGTGTGTTTGGTAAAAATAGAATAAATCTTCATTTCTCGTTGGAAGTTATAAAGCAAAGAGGTCATTAGAAGTTGTTTATTCTATATGTTTGATCTAGTGGATGTGGGTTCTATAGGAAAAAAAAATTGTTACATTTATTTGTGATGCCTCTAAACAAACTTAGGCTTATTTTATACATTCTAATTATGAAGTTTTCTCTGTAATTTTCAAGAATTTAATATTTTGTATATAAACAATTAGCTAATGAAACATAAATGTGTTGAGATATGGCAATAGTAATGAATATTGTTCTATGGAATTCACTAAGTTATATTAACATGTAGGTATTATTCAGTAGAAGAAACTCCCTACACATCACAACAAAATGGGGTTTCATAGAGAATGAACCAAACCTTGATGGAAAGAGTGAGAAGCATATTTAGTGGCACTCAATTAGACCAATACTTGGGTAGAAGTTGAGTATTGATTAATACTTAGTAAATAAATCTCCTTGTTTGTTCTTGTTGATAAAACTCATTGTTAATTATATACAAGTAAGAAAACTTTGCTTTTACATTTAAGGACATTTGGTTGTGAGGATTCCATTCATATGCCTAAGAAAAAGAAATCTTAACTAGTTCTACAGGCATAAAATGCATCTTTATTGGTTATGGTGAGAATGTAAAAGGTTATAAGCTTTGTAATCTACTAATGTAAAAAAAATGATCTATTGTAGAGATGTGATTTTCAAGGAATTTAGAACAATTTAAATCCTATACAACCAAAAGAAAAAGGAGGAAAGATAATAATGTATTTGAGACCAAGGTTAAAAAGTAAGAAGGTGCACATGTTAAAGAACAAAATAATGGACTATAGGATGCAGCGGAAGAAGGGAGTTCAAATGAGAGTTTAGTTAGGATGGACAAGTTGAGCATACAAAAGAATAGGTAGAGTCCCTTACTCTTACCTTAAGACAATTTGTGAGACAATGAAACCTAGTTGGCAAGTATAGACCTCAAGATTTCTATTGTGTCTTTGCTTTGTTATGTACTAACGATGAACCGATATCTTTTAGAGAGGCTCTCTCTTTGGAGATAGTGAATATGGGATGTTGACCATGTAGGAAGAAATTTTGGCCTTAGACAAATGTGACACCTAAGATCTAATTAGTTGTCCAAGGGAAGAAAACCAATTAGTCACAAGTGGATTTATAAAAAAATCAAAGAAAATAGATGGGTACATATTAGATTGGTGGCTAAGGGCTACTCCTAGAGAGAGGGAGTTTATTTTGGTGAAATTTTCTCTTTTGTTGCTAAATTATCTTGTATTAGACTCCTATTCTTTATTGCTACATCTTCTGATTTTGAGATTGAACTAATGGGGTTAAAACAAATTTCTTGCATGGAGATCTTGAATTAGTTTTGAAGAGACCATAAACTTTGTACATCAAATAGAATAACTCAAGTCCAACACAAAAAGCTCCCATATAGGACATAAATAATACAACTACAACCTAGCTACTGAGCAAAAACAAACACAATTGCAACCAACTTGCCAAGCATAAAACAAACCCCAAGGATCAAGCCTAAACAATTCCAGACCCCAACCCATTCAACATCATACCTTTAGCTTTGGTGTACAATCAAAAGACAAATTTGGAAACAAAAAACTTTTATTATTATTTTGAACAATTGTCCAAGAAATGTTATTTTCGAAGTTCTCAAACCTAGGAGAAAGTGGGACAAAGGGGATGCATCCTCAAAGGGAATGGGAAAGAATATTTGTCTTGCGAGTTGAATACAATTGCATCCAAGCTACCAAGAAAAATTTCAATCAAGTTGCTAAGCACAAAAGAGTACCTAAGGATCCAACCTAAATAATGTCAGACCCCACCCCATTCAACATCACACCCTTAACTATAGTGTGGTATTGGAAGAGATTTGGGAAGACCTACCTTTTAATTTTGAACAATTGTCCAACAAATATTATCTTCTAAGCCCTCGGATTTGGGTAAAGGGGGGAAAGTGAGGTGCCTCCTCAAAGGGAAGAGGAAGGAATATTTGGTTTCTATGTTGAAACATTCTTTGTATGGTTTGAAATAGTCTCCCTACATGTGGTATTAGAAATTTGATTATTTTGCATTGTCTTTGGGTTTTTTTAGGAGTAAAGGGGGTCATTGTTGTTGCTACAATAAGGTTGAGTCATTCTCGCCAATTTGAAAACTTGAAATTTTAGTGTAATGAAGGTTATTGGTGAAAACCCATAAAGGTGTCAAAGGTTGGTAGCAAGAGAACATATCCTTAAGTAGAACAATATCAATTAGAGATTGTAAAACAATAGAATAATAGTACATGTACAAACAACTTGTGAAAACTCCAAAGATGCACAACTGTGAAGGAATATGTATAAGGACGTGATCTTATAGATAATGATGATATATGTAATGCACCTAGATAGGAGTTGGATAGCATATATATGGATGTGAGAAATATAAGATAAGTGTAATAGATAAATGAGTCATAAGAGAGTAAGAGAGATAATTGTATGAGAAGAAAAGCATGTATTGAAGAATAAATTAAGGTTGTATGACAATGTACAACATTGTATAATGGTGTATAAATATATGTTAATTTTTTTATTATTATTTTGTAATCCACTACACATGTTTTGGTTCTCTTCTTTATCCATCACTATAGTAAAACATAACACTAACATAGAAATAGCATAGATCTCTACTCTATGATTTCTTGTCAATATTTAGTTCTATTGTGAGGATCTTGGTTGTTTGTGGTAAGGAGAATATCAAACCTAGGGAGAGTGGTGTAGTAAAAAAAATTAGGTAGAAATGATTACAAATAAGTAGGGAACAAATGGTGATGATATGCCGTAGTGCCTAGTAGGTCCTCATCCTCCAAGGGGTTAGGGACTTAGGGGGTGACAATTGGAATGGGGGATCTTGAAAAGATGTGACCATTGAGGTAGGTTCAATTTGATCCATTAAGGATGAATAAAAGGATAGTGTAAAACCAAATGAAAAGCACATATGGCCAAAGGAGATAGAAAAAAATTGAAAACAAAAAATTGAAGAAATTGAGATGGCATTTGAGATGAACATTTATGAGGAAAGAAGGTTGAAATGGACATATGAAAGAGAGGAAAGCTACCATTGAATGATCGAGAACGCTAGAGAAGCTTCATTGAAGTGTGTTAGGAGGTTTATTGCTACAAATTTGGAAACTTTAAAATTAGAGGGATCAATAGGAAGGATGGCACTCACTAACATCAACAAATCAAAGCAACCAATAACCCTAATCAAAAAAGAAGAAAGGCATTTGACATGGATGGAAAAAATTAAAGGAGTATGAAGAATTAGTTGAGTTGGAAAGGGGAGATCTTAGAAGCAATAGTTCTCATATGAGGCCTAGAAGCAAGGTGTTCAAAAATTTGCTTTTCTAACTCAAGAACCAACTTATCCTCTAGGTCTCTCAAATATAAGGACGCAATAAATGAAGGGTTTGGGGGTTTAATAACCCCAATTTAGAAATTAGAACTTGAAAAATTTAGTGTGAAAATTTTAGATGATGCGGAAAGTAAGAATGTGGACCTATAAAAGAAGGAAATGTTGAAAATCCTAGAATTTTTAAGGAAGTAAAGTGAAGGAGGGTAAAAGTACAAAGTTGTCACACTTTTATTAAAAAAAAAAGGCCAACACTAATCCAAGTTTTTTACTTAAATCACTAAACAGTGACGTGATTTAAAATTTGAAATGATGTAATCTTATGAAATATATATATTTTAATAAATTTAAAAAAAAAAATCTTCAATTCTTTTGTGTATTTGTAATTTGAAACTTTAGTGCATGAATTTATTTATTTTTTTCTGATAAATATATTTTTTTAAATAAATCTTAAAATTTGTGTGCACTGAAAACACAACCATTTCCATGGGATATCAATTTTTTGTCTTAACTATTTATCCAAAATAGAAAAAAAAAAATGCATATCATCTAAACATAAAATATTTTCTTTAGTGCATCATTTTTTTATTAAAAATTAAATAAATTCCAACATTTTTTCTTGAAAAGATAATCAACCTTATATTTTGATGCTAATGTCATACTTTTAGTACAAATAAAATATAAAATATAAAATATAATTCACTTATAGATCTACAAAAGGGCGTTTTTATATATATTTTTTTTAAAATATTAGTAAAAGTAAGAGTTGTTGAAACATCAAGTTTTTTAAATAATTTTATTTTGTTAATGAATTGACTCCAAAGTGGTTCAAAATATGCATTTAGTGAACACTTCCAATTAAAAAAATTATGGTTGATATCAAACTTAGCTACAATGAATCGAACTAAACCATATGATAGACAAAATTTGGTTTTTAGTTAAAAATTGGTCAAATTCACTTGTCTTGATAGGTTGGCCACATAATTCTACACTTCCACCCAAGAAACAAAGATCTAAAGTAGCAACTTAAAACTTCTCATCAATACAATAGAAAAATATGGGGAAGGATGGGTTATCAAAAGACACATCCCCTAAAATGAAAAGATATTATGAAGTGATGAGCCCCCAAACTAAGTCACCCCTTGTATCATCTAAAATGAAAAGAGTTTCTTCAAAATATTTATAGTGGCCCTTTTGGACAAAGAGAACATGAGAAGAGAGTTTGTGATATTGCGTGAAAATATTTTGGAAGGATTTCTTTGAGATTAAATTGCATAGGGATAAGTGTAGAGACAAAAATTGGTGAAACATTAGGAGGCTATAAAATGTGGTAGGAGTGTTAAGACTTTGAGGGGGAAAGGATCCAAGAAGCCAAAGGAGAGTGCAAAGGAGAATCCTTGATAAACAATGACAAATTACAGGAGCATACTACTTTGCAAATGGAACATAACTAGAAAAATCAAACTAAACTACATATCTTTGTTCTAGAATCTTCTTGGACGAGAAATGGAGTAAGAGCTAATCAAACAAAGCTCTATGACTTTATTGGTATGCTAAGGGGTGAACCACTCAAATGTTATATGAAAGAATATCCCTTACATAACAAAGTATGAACTAATATGAAAGAGGATATTTTGGATATCTTTCAATCTCCAAAGGTCCCCTTAGAAAGTGTCAGTAAGATTAGGGAAATGAAACAAAGGAAAGGGGAGACTAAGAGAACTTAACCAAAAGTTCAAGGGAGTGTCTAGGAAACTCAAGGAACCACTTATAGAGAAACAAAGAATTGAACTGTTTGCTTTTGGGATATTACTTAATATTGGAGCATCCTTAGATGGAAGATTTTTTAAAACATGCACAGGTAGTAGGATTAGCTTCTATAATTGAAATGCAACCTTGAGAAGGGAAAATGAGAAAAATTGGAGTGGGGTAATAGAAAGATCGAAATTGGAACTAGAGTAATTAGATATTAAATAAGAAATATTAGTAAAGGGAATCATAGGGAGACATCACCCCTCTCTAGAAAGATGATTTGGAGACATCACATCTACAAAATGAGTGCCCTATACTAGACGGGAGGATTTGCACAACATTCAGAGTGGTGATTGTAGAGTCACTAATAAGACTCAAGAGTTCTTATTGCAATACTTGCAACAAGTGGGATGAGCATGAACTCAATAACTGCCCATCATTACCATTTGATTTAAGCAATAATCATGAGCCATAGTACAATCATAAAGATGAAGATATTGAGCCCACTCAAAAAGGGAATGGAAAGAGTAAAAGTATTGATAGAGAGTGCCTACCATTCTCAAGATCATGGTTATTACCAACCATAGTGGAGAACAAATAAAATAACAATCAACAAAATATAACATCAAGTATAATAGATCCAAGACAAGAGATCCTCCATAAGCTATCACTATTACTATTCACAGGGAGTGTAATTTCCCTCCCTTAAAATTAGACTCACATTAACCCAATGTCCATCTATCTCGTGGATTTTTGGAATCAAATACTAAGGGAATGGAAATTCATTCAAATTGTTAATGATATGTATCAAAATTAACTCAAGAAAGAAATATTTTGGTTGCATTTTTGTATTAACCAATACTTAAACTTCAATCATGAGCAGCCCAAATACTTTGTTTTCTCTATAGGACAAATTCTACAAGTTGTCATTAATATCAATGACATCCACACCAAGGGATTGGCCTCCAACTACTAGCTTGTGATCAATGAGATAATTGTTTAGCACCCTTGCCTCTGCAGGTCGTGAAACTCTTACCCAAGTGTGATTGCAAGGATTAATCAATAAGAAGTCATCATTTAAGGAAAATTAAAGAGAATTATGGATCACTCAAGAAAGAATTAAATATTGAAACACTGATTGAGTGTTTTAATTAAAAGATATGAGTGGTGACTCGGAGAAAATAACCTATTTAAGAGAAACCAATCAAGGTGAAGAAGACATTGTGAATGCATTTTTATATGTGATTAAAACTCCTTGTGCATGGACTATGGTTCAAATAACCTAAGGACAAAACCCCTCTAGGTTAGAAATTAGAGGATGAAAACACCCTAATTTCCGATGCTGAATTAGAGGACAAAAATCCCTAATTCAAGCAAATGTTGGAGACATTTCAAAGGCATTTCATTGAAGATAAATCACTACAAAAGAGAGACTAGTTTACCAACTGCTAAAAGGAGATAACTAGGTCACTCTAAAACTAATTTTTAAGTATTAAATGTGATTTATAGAATTAATTATTAGCGGTCAATTATGGATCATAAGGATTTCATATTTATACTAATAGTGCAAACTAGTATAATTGTGAGTTAAGGTTTATCATAAAAAAAAAAATAAAAAAAAATTGAATATTAGGAGGTAGTAGAAGTTACCACAAGGATAATAAAGGAGGATTTAGTAGAAGAAGATGTTGAGGTCAAACAAGAAGAGAAGATGTCACATGTTTTAAGTGTGGTGAAATGGATAATATGAAAATGAGTCTAGGGCTGAGAAGAAGAGGTCTTGTGGATTTTACAAAGATCCAACACATGATTATTTTAGTTGCCCTAAGGTAGCCTAATATGATAAAAATGGCCAAACACTTGCAAAGAGCAAAGGAATTTCAAGGCCAAAGGCTGAAAAAGGGGCCACCATAATAATGAAAATTACATTGATAACCCCCAAATGTTAGAAGATGTAAAAGGAAAAAAAAGAGGATAGGAAAGAAAAAGGAGAGACCTCCCTCACTAAGTAAGAGAGATTTGAAACAAAGTACTAGGAAAGAAAAGAGATGTTGAGGAAAAAAGGAATAACCAAATGTAAAAAGAAGAATAGATTAGTAATGATCACCTAAGGAGGGATTGACATTAGAAAGGAAAAATCAATTTAGGATTCAAAATAAGATGAAAGGACTTCACAATAAAAAGCATCCATGGCGTCTTATTGATAAAGCCAAGAAGAGATTTATGAGGGAGCAACAAAAAGAAGAGTACTATAGTGCTTGCTTATGTGAAAAGGAACTTAACTAATATTGATTTAAAAACCCACTAATCATGTTGAACCCTTGGCGATTATGTCTAGATTACTTTGCCATTTATTATAAAGTGGCACTCTCATTCCATTAGGAAGACCTACAAGTGCCAATGCAAAAAGTGGGGTTGGTTGCACCCTTTCTTGTAAAGCAACTTGGTGACACATACGTTTGTTGATGGCTTGCAAATGTGAAGCTAGAAAGCTCTTATGAAGCCCAAGAATTAATGAAGATTTTAGGCAATTGTACTTCCAAGGAACCAATAAAAGTCCAAAGTATGTTTGCATGGTTAGAATATAAAGTGTAGTCCTAACTATGCATGTACTTGCAAAAGTCAAGGGGAGCATGTCTCTACACTCCATCAAGTGAAGGTGTTGATCTCACGCATCCTTGTCAACAAAAGCTTGTCTTTGTATGTAAGCTAGAATGTAGAACATTGCATAGCATCGATACTAAAGATTTGACCTAGCAAAGCCAAATTAAGAAGTGGCTCATTCACTTAGATTATTGAAATCATGTTGTGTAAGATTTGTGCTAAGCACAACTTGGAAGCATTTTAATATGGAAGTTGTTCATTGTGATGTGAGTCTAGTGTAGTGAAACTAAGAGCTTGACCAACAAAGTGAAGTGGAGAATGATTTGTGCTTTTATACTCAAGGAGAGCTTTTGATGTGTGTAGGAGTTGCCTACCTTGAGGGTGAAGCTATAGAAGCTAGCCTTTTCTAAAGATGCACCTAAGAAATAACTAAATGCTCTTATGTGGATTATCCCAAAGGTTGCAGTTTGTGTGGATCACCCATTGAAGACATTATCTCCCTCTCTTATTTTGCACAATGCTAATGTTGTTGAGTTCAATGCGCAAGAGACTAAAGAGGACGTGCAACTAAAAAAGCACAAGAAGAGTGCCTTATTCAACTATCTAAGTTCAACACTATTGGAAGTTAATCTTGCAACCAATTTGTGGTAAACATGTATCATCTAGATATGTATACTTTCCCGAGCATCATCTAGCCTACAATTGGAAAGTATGTGTGTTGGGGTTTTGTGTGCTCTAACATCCAATCAAGGAACTTGAAACTCTAGATGGTTCCTTCTGTGTGGGATGTTGATGGTGTGTGCGATGTTGTTGATGGCTACCAACACATTGACGTGCAAGGCACTAATGACTAACACTTCCAATGAGTGTGATCAATGTTCTCCCTAAGAAAAGTCTAACCTATTAAGACAAGAAGTTGTAGTCTAGTGATGTTGTGTTATGCTACAAAGAAGTCACATCAAGGTGATGTCAAACCTCAAACCCTCAAAGTCTAGAGCATATGGAAATGAGAATATGTTACCTCCCATACGTGATTTCTTTCATCTAGCGAGGTTGGAAAAAAGTCGACTCCCTACTGATCACTTTGCTCTATGTTTTCTCTTTCTAGGTAATGACATGAAGAAATGGATAGCACTCTAATGCCTAGAACCTAGATAGATGTGTTTGACAAAAAGAAACATGAGATAAACCCTTCATGCTCTAATACCAGTTATTTTATTTATGTTTGAGATCATATGACAACCTTGAAGATAATAAAAAGGTTATGAAGAAGCACAAATGAAGATATGTTGTCCATTTGGTGGTTGTCGATTAGAAGCTTTATAGGAGAAGCAAGGCATGAAATAACATGGTGTCAAAAACAATGTGAGGAATATAATGCCCTTCAATGATATTGTGTGAATGTACAATAAGAGTGGTGGTTGGAATGCATGTTCTTGTGATCAAGTAGGAAGAAAATGTCAAGCTAATTTGCTAGAACATCCTAGAGTACAACCAAACCAAATCCCATGATGTGGCAAAGGCTCACTAGTCAACAAACTAGTATATAGAATGTGCAATGATGTGTATTTATACAATACAAAGTCAACAAATTCTTCCACAATATGTTGACAAGTGTCATGTGTGTATAGTGTGCTTTCCATGTGGCTAGGGTTGTGCCAAATGTTTCGCATCTAGCACTAACATGAGAAAATATTAGTGCTTGTGAAAATATTATCATGAGAGATGGGTTCTTGTGAACCACTACTCATGAAAGATGGGTCAATGAGTTTGACTCAAAAACTACACGGTTATACCCTGATAGCAATATCATAATTTGACACTCTGTGGAAAATACCTCCTACTTATCAATTGATGAGCTAAAGGGGCTCTATAATGAATGGTTCATAAGGCACAACACTTGCTGAAAGTTTTGCAAATGGGGTTGCAAGCTAAGTGGGCTTAACCTTGGGGAAAACTTTGTGGTTAAGCGCGTTTGAGCTGGAGCAATACTGGGATGGGTGACCTCCCAAGACAACCCAGTGCTTCACCTCTGTGAGCATCACCTAGATGCAATGAGTGTTAAGTGGACAATTCATTATCATGAGAGATGGGTTCTTGTGAACCACTACTCATGAAAGATGGGTCAATGAATTTGACTCAAAAACTACACAGTTGAATCCTGATAGCAATATCATAATTTGAAACGCTGTGGAAAATACCTCATACTTGTCAATTGATGAGCTAAAGGGGCTCTATAATGAATGGTTCATAAGGCACAACACTTGCTGAAGGTTTTGCAAATGGGGTTGCAAGCTAAGTGGGCTTAACCTTGGGGAAAACTTTGTGGTTAAGCGCGCTTGCGCTATAGCAATACTGGGATGGGTGACCTCCTAGGACGGCCCAATGCTTCATCTCTGTGAGCATCACCTAGATGCAATGAGTGCTAAGTGGACCATTCATTATCATGAGAGATGGGTTCTTGTGAACCATTACTCATGAAAGATGGGTCAATGAGTTTGACTCAAAAACTACACGGTTGAGTCTTGATAGCAATATCATAATATGACACGTTGTGGAAAATACCTCCTACTTATCAATTGATGAGCTAAAGGGGCTCTATAATGAATGGTTCATAAGGCACAACACTTGTTGAAGGTTTTGCAAATGGGGTTGCAAGCTAAGTGGGCTTAACCTTGGGGAAAACTCTGTGGTTAAGCGCACTTGAGCTGGAGCAATACTAAGATGGGTGACCTCCTGAGACAACCCAGTGCTTCACCTATGTGAGCATCACCTAGATGCAATGAGTGCTAAGTGGACCATTCATTATCATGAGAGATGGGTTCTTGTGAACCACTACTCATGAAAGATGGGTCAATGAGTTTGACTCAAAAACTACACGGTTGAATCATAATAGCAATATCATAATGAGAAAATATTGCTAAATGCCAAATCCATATAGAATTGAACATAATTTATAGGTTTGGATGAATTTGTTGCCCATGTGGAAGTCACACAAAATGCGAAAAGGTTGCAAGAGTTGGCAATGTTGTTGTAAAAAAGTGAAGACTTCTAATTATGTCAAATTGTGCATGGCTTAAGAGTGCCAATTTTTAAGTCTATAGGGTTGATCTAGACAAGGTCGATAAGAGCAAAGAGGTGATGGGTGGTCATAGGGCTGTAAAAGCCCTATTTTTGTAAGACTAAGCTCGAAGAGGTTATTTTTTGTTATTTTTAGGGTTGTTTGGGTTTTAGATAATTTGTAGATTTCAGCTCTATCAAGATGGGATCTAATATTTTTGCATGCCTATAGTCTTGAAAGGCTTTAGCCTTCTTGGTGAGGTTCATGGTGTCATTTATTGGTTGTATATGTCGTTTCACATGGACAAGGGCCTCAATAGAATCTTCACTAATCCATCAAAAAGAGACATGAAATATGCTCATTTTTTTATGGCTTTAAAAGGTAGAACCATATTGGCATTACTCAAAGAGTGCATACATGATTAATATGTTTTTTGAACTATGTGTATACTAGACAAGAGCAAGTATATAATCATGCATCTTTTTTAGAATGATAAGAAGGGCAAACAAATGTCTTATTTGACAATTGATAAATGAATGAACTCAAGAAATACATACTAGATCTTGTTAGCAACTAAAGATAACATAGCATCTTTTCATGTCAACAAGAAGGAAGTAAATGGCCACATGGTGAGAAAGCATGGATAAGCTTAGAATTCTAACAAGATTACATTAATTTTAAAGCTTGAACCTCCAATGAATCTTGAGGGTATATTAATATTTGTGGGAGTTGGTAGAGTACAGCCAAAAAACAAAAATCACTAAGAAAACTGCCAATAATCAACTTCCCATATAACAATTCATTCATAAAAGGAAGATCTATACAAGGAAGGAAATAAGCATCAAAAAATATGCTTGTATGAATAGACTGGTTTCAATGGAATGTCAATACCTACAAAAGTCAGCCCTAACGCTTATTAATTTTTAACAATGTTTCTGTGAAGCTGACTAAGGCCACTAGTTTTCACATTTATTGTACTAAGGCCACTAGTTTTCACATTTATTGTTATAACGTGTTATGCATACATGGTCGTTGCTAAATGTTCTTCTATAAACTTCACCCTCAACATCTTTGTTGTATTTTTGGCATTACTCAAGAGTGGAGATAGACTTACAAAACAAAGCTTTCAGAGGCATAGGTGCATCTGCCAAATTCAAGTATATAATCATGCATCCTTTTGAAAATGATGACAAGACAAACAAATGTCTAATTTGACAATTGATCCATAGGTGCATACACGGTTGTTGCTAAATGTGCTTCTACAAAATTCACCCTTAATGTCTTTCTTGTATTTTTGGCACTACTCAAGAGTGAAGATACGCTTACAAAACAAAGCTTTATGAGACATAGGTGCATCTGATAAATTCAAGTGTATTATCATGCATCCTTTTGAAAATGATGACAATACAAACAAATGTCTAATTTGACGATTGATCCATGAATGAACAAAATCAATACATACCAAATCTTGCTTGCAACTGAAGCCACTGTAGCGTGTTTTCATGTTAAAAGGAGGAAATAAATTACCACTATGTTTGAAAGCATGGATAAGGTTTGAATTCTAACAAGATTGAATTAGTATTAAAGCTTGAACCTCCAATGAATCCTGTTGGAAAATAATCATTCCTTGGAGTTGGCAAAGTGCAACAAAAAAATCATTAAGAAACCTGCCAAGAATCAGCTTCCCACTTGAAAATTCATTCATACGAGGAAGAAAGTTAATATGGAGAAGGAGATAAGCATCAAAAAGGATGCCTACATATGAATAGACTAGTGTAAATGGAATGTAAATACCCATAGAGGTCATCCCAAACGCTCATTAACTTTTTTGCAATTTTTCTATGAACCTTGCTAATACTACTGGTTTTGTTATAAAAATTTGACCCTGAGTGAAGAAATATTGAGTAACGACCTTTGTAAGTCTTAGGAATATTAAAAGAATATTGAATTTTTTTTGTAAAGACCCTTGTGAAAGGGAATTAAACATTGTAATTAAATTAGATAAAGATTTGAGATATTGTTTTTGATTAATTAAAAGGGAAACCAGGGTCTGAGGCTCTTTACAGCAAAGCGGAAAAGATTTGAGATATTGTTATGGACTATTGGGCAGAGACAATAATATGGCTTTGTACTTGAGAATATAGCATTGGGAACCTCTTCGATGAAAGTGCAAAGCAGGCAATGAGCATTGAAGAAGGGGCATAGAGAGTATGTCCAACCAAAGATAAATAGCTCTTGACCAAAGTACAGAAAGAATTACATTGATACTTTTTCCTCTTTGCGGCCATTTGTCTAAGGGCCTTCACAGCTGTTCTTCCCATGGGTGACAAGCCATTCACCAAGCTTCTGCAAATATGTTTTTCTCTCTCAAATGTATTTTTGACAATTTGATAATTGAATACAAATGCTTCCAATGGTTTAAATGAATGATTCAATTGTCTGACGAGTATTTTAGAATTGTCACTGTATTTAAAATTTCTATTGTTTAACTACATTTGAGCATGCTGTAATAAGTTATTGCATTATATGTTTTAAAATCTAAAAATTGGTCTATGACAGGTTTTTGTACTTTTTGTTATAATCTGTCATGCAAACATGATTGCTGTTAAACATGCTTCTATAAACTTCACACTCAACATCTTTTTGGTTGTATTTTTCCACCTCCCTACAGGCATCATCAATATCAAACTAACATTCTTAAGATTAAATTTATCTCTAATGCACTTCCAGAAGTCTGTGTCCATATCACCTATGCTCACATAATACTTGTTGATGCTATCAATACATTACCCATTATTCTATTATGTGTTTTAAAATCTGAAAATTAGTCTATGGTAGGATTTTGTACTTCTTGTTATAATGTGTAATGCAAACATGATTGCTGTTAAATGTGCTTCTATAAACTTCATCCTCGACATCTTTGTTATATTTTTCCACCTCCCTACAAGCACCATCAATATCAAATTAACACTCTAACATTAAATTTATCTCTACTACACTTCCGGAAGTCTGTGTCAACATCATTTATGCTCACATAATCCTCATTGACGCTACTACTCCATTGCCCGTTTAACCTGCTAAGGATTGTGGCAAGTACTCCTCTTTGGTTTTCCATGCTAATAACAAGGGCACTGATTGAAGCTTCTTTATACATGTTCCAGAATCACTTGCCAAGCAGTTGGCAGGGTTTGCAGGTACCTTAAAATTTTAGATAAAAGTTGAAGATTCAGATCAAAAGAAACAAGAAAAGCTAAAGCAGAAGCAGTAATCTTGAACATTATCCAGTACAAGGCAGATAACATAATGAAATTTTGGAGATGTCTGAGCCCACACTAGAGAATAAGGAGATGTAGGAAAATATAGGGTTGCTTAGCACATTAAAAGTTCATTGTTTCTGATGTGATATGCCACTTTTCAAGGAGGGCCCAGAAGAGTATAATCCCAACACCAAACCAGATCCAAATGCTAGGTAAAACAAATCACATGCAAATCCTCAGAATTTATAGAACATTACTATACTACACCAATAAGTGTATATAGCCATAGTGATGAGACTTTGAGTGTTGTAAGAAGGAATAGACAAGGGAATGACATGTAATTGACAACTCCAGTGAAAAGTGCAAAACTGGTAACATGCAACCTAAAGCAAATGAGAGAAAAGCTATATTTTGAATGAGTATTCATAAACTATCATTTTAAATAAAAATAATAATATGTTATTGTAGGCAATGCATAGCTTATCCATTATGCTCCCAATTGGTCAGGAAACAAAGATGCTCTGATATCCATATGTGGTTGGTTGTGCTTGGGATAGGGCTAAGACAAGGAGGTTATGTAGCTTACGTTCAACATTTGTGAGAGAAAATAAAGAATACTTGAATTAAAATGCATCTGATCAGTAGATTTGACATAACTGTCCATCTTAAAGATTTCATTTATGAAGTTCTGTACTTCGCAAGATGAGCGCACCTGTGGGTGTCCCAAACCTCAATGGATTTACATTTTACACATTGAAAAAATGAAAAATTTAAGTGAATTAAAGAACAAAGGAGACAAGATTATTTTAAGAGACAAAAAACAAAGAAAAACACAAAACCCATCAAACAAGGAGATCTCAGCAGCCAGACAGGTTGAGAAAGGCATATGGTGTAAATGGGCATCCAAAGTGTAGATGATCCAAACAATCAGGCAACCGGTGAGGAAGAGGGGGATTAAGGAAGATAATAAAGGTAAGCGTGAATAACTTGACAAGGAAACTATCCTATATTATCCAGCACCATCTGTCAGGCTAATGGTTTAAACCATAGTTTCACCGAGTTTCGGGGACGGGGACAGGGGGACGGCAGGGGACGGGTTTCAGGGGCGCAGGGACGGGGGGCCTAAGTTTGGGGGCGGTGAGGGGACGGCGGAGGCGGTGCACTGAAATACATATAAATGCATAAGGCAAGGCATTTGAACTGTTTGACAGTGACTGCATTTGAACTGTTTGACAGTGACTGAATGCATTCAGTCAAACAGTTCAAATGCCTTGCCTTGATGCCTGAATGTATCAGTCAAACAGTTCACATGCCTTGCCTTCAATCAAACAATTCAAACTTCAAATGCCTTGCCTCACATTCCTTGCCTTCAGTCAACCAGTTCAAATGCCTTGCCTCACATTCCTTGCCTTCAGTCAACCAGTTCAAATGCCTTGCCTTGATGCATTCAGTCACTGTCAAGGACTCAAGTGTCAAACAGTTCACAGTTAAAATGCCTTGCCTTGATGCATTCAGTCACTGTCAAGTGTCAAGTGTCAAGTGTCAAACAGTTCACATGCCTTGCCTGTGCTTCCACATTTTGCAGAAATGCCAACAAATAAATAATAGTTTTTAGTTTTAACTTTTATCTCATTTTCGATTTTAAAATTTTTCTAAAAAAAAATTATTTGAAATTGAGGCTGAGGCTCTGAACGAATCCCTCAAAGGGATGCCAGCTCATGGAAGAGGCGACGATGTCGCCTTCCATGAGCTGACATCCCTTTGAGGCATTCAGTCAACAATTCAATGTCCCTTTGAGGGATTCGCTCCCGACCTCCCGTTGCCAATGCTGAATGCCCTAGCAGCCTAGCCTAGTCGAGACTGAGAGACAGGAGACTTGAACAACCATATAAAAATTAAAAAATCAAAATGCTAAATCGTAAATACCTGTTGAGTGTTAATGTTGAATAATGACGCCCTTGGAAAATCCGAAAACCTTGATCTCTCCTCTGGTTCAGTTTGCAGTTTGCACATTCACTCTTAGGCAGTCTCGAATGCTCGCACAGGCACGCACGGGTAGGGTAGAACCGTCGAAATGAGATAAAAGTTAAAACGAAAAAATTTAACTTACATGATAATAGTTAAATTTTAATACATTTGACTTTCATTATTAATAGGGGACATGGGAAACTCGGAGGCTTGGAGACGCCCAAAAGACTCCCAAAGGAGACGCCCAGAAGACTCCGAGACGCGGAGAAGACTCCATGTGAAGGAAACGTCCAAGGGACGACGGAGGGACGGGGAGACAACGAGGGGACGTTTCCCTGATGTCTCCGCGTCTCGGAAATGTCCCCGTCTCCGAGACGGCCACTTTTTCGAGGAGGACGCGACCCTGTGGAACTATGGTTTAAACAAAAGCCTATCATTGACACTATTTATCTTAGCAAATTGTAACACTGAAGAATCATGAAGAATATGCATATTGCTGTTTGTTTGTCTGTAGTGCAAAGAATTATAATACACACAATTCACAAATTGTCTGCAAATAAGATAATTCTCAAATTTAGTTTGTGTTGTTCTTCAGAGGCTTTTATTGGTGATTTGAGGACATTTCTACAAAGCAGGATCCATAATTGTTCAAAAAATCAGTAGTCCACAGGGATTCCTCACCTCAAAAACTGGCTATTTATGGGATGGGAATATCCCCGAGATGCAGGGACTCCAAAGAAACGTCCCCCCACCATCTTGCCACCACTACTGCCTATCAGGGTTTGTCCCTGGACCTCTCCCTCAAAGAGGTAATGTTTCCAGGGTGTCCACCTATTTTGGGTACTACAAGGAGATGTCTGGACATCCCCATGACATTCAAGGGACTTAGTTGCATCTCCTAAACGCCTTGTAAATGCCTAGGTTTCTCCCACATCATTCGGCTCAAAAAGTACATTTATTTTATTTAGAAAAAAAATTATGTTTGTACCAATAACCCTGACCCTTATGGGCACCCCCAACACCCTAAGCAGTCACAAAAAAAAATGAAGGCTGCAAGAGCAAGAGTATTAGGATAAGGAAAAGTGAGAGAAATATCAAGGGTGAGAGCATTAACCAAGTCTTCATTGTTGAGTGTGAGCATTCGAAAGAGTGAAAGCAAGAGCAAGAGGAAGAGCCAGTGCCAAGTCTTCATGGAACACTAAAAAATATGTAGTCCTCATCATTTAAATTAGTTAGATTCTTTAGCTTCACTATTAATTTTTTGAAGAATGAAGACTTGATTAGAAATAGTTGTTAGGATTTAGGTGCCATCAACCTTGTAAATCCTTTAATTAATTATTCTCCTAGAAGTGTTTTGTACATTTACCCATAAGAGGTGACCGTTTGACCAACGGTGGTGAAAGAGACAATGTAAATGCAATGTTACCGTTACTGTTTGTCCTTTTGGAAAAGGACAAAAAAGCTAGGCATCCCACTTTGGAATCTTCTAGAATGAAGTTGTTGGGTCAAAATAGGGTGTTGTAAGAGCATCTATGACATGTATGACAGTTGTCATAAGATGCTATGACAGTATGACAGATTCCCTATGACAGAATATGCTATTTTTGGACCCCAGGCGCCCATGCATGAGAGATGCCTTATGACAACTGTAAGAGCATCTGTAAGAGGCTATTTTTGGTATTTTTTGACCATTTCAAGGAGGGAGGCATGGGTTTTTCTAGGTGGTATTGCTGCCTATTGTTTGGTGAAACCATGGTGGTTTTCATCCTCACAAATCTCTTTAAATTGGGGCCTTGAGCTAGAGTTATTCAATTCAGTTTTGCAGGTTTGCAGGGTAACAGGGTGCTGCCGGATTTTACCGAGAATGATAAGAGAAGTCTATTGCTGCATGTAATATTTCAAATTATCAGTAATATACTTGCCTCTCTTTCGGTGGTGGAGTTTTTTCCCTTCGGGGTTTCTCCACGTAAATTTGTTCTTGCATGTGTTATGTTTCTTCTATCTCTCTCTCTCATTCTTTCTTCACACTAAGGCTAAAGGTTAATCTACACATTTCAGATTTGCATTCACATTTAAGTTCATATTGCAAGCTTTCTTCACTTTGATAATCAACAATAGTAAGGACTTGGTGTTGCAGAAAACATAGTGATAAAATTGTCAAAACGACATGCACCATGAAGGTTTTTGTGGTTTCAAAGGTCTTATTTTGGGCTTAGTGGTGGGACCTCCACCCCTCAATCCTACCCTCTACCGTGACAAGGATGCTGCCCCCCAACCTTGTTGGGGGCTCCACCTGTAGAACCCCCACCCACCACCACCACTTGGAGCATAGCAAAAAATTGATACCAGACCATATAACAAAATTCACATTAAGTAAAAATCTGTATGAGGATAAAAAAAAAACTGAGAGTATCACAAAGAAAAGTAGCAAAATCATTGCTAGAAGCAAACAAGCAACTTGTAGCTTTAGTCTGTGTATCTTTAGTCAGGAAAACACAATCCAGGCACCATTGACAATGACTTTTCACTCCCTCCTCTCCCTATTTGTACCTTGAGATCGTACTTGGAAAGTGTAAATCTAGAACTAACCATGTTGTCAACAAGTATGTTAGGTGAGAAAATGATGGTGAAATCAATTGATTTGAGGACTCAGACTTTTTGACCTATCTGAAGAAGTATTTGAAGCTCTTTTTCTGAGATTCTACATTGAAAGATTTTAATGATTTCAACCTTTTGAGCATTTACAGCATTCTGGTAACAATTACAACTCCATTAGCCCAATTACTTTTCCATCCACCTCTAACTGATTAGCTACTGCAAGCCAGATAATATTTATAAGCTAAGTCATTGAGAAGGAACTGGGCTGGCTGGATTTAGTTGACCCAGGCACAACCAAGAGTCAAAGACTCAAAAGTATGCATAGATTAACAACCAAAGGAAATGCAATGAGCTTGTTGGTGTGCAGGTTAATACTGGGGTGCTCAATATAACTAATCATCTTAAGGCTCTCGAGGTTGGCATTGAAGAAATTAACTGTTGCTTGGGGCCCCAGTAGGAAGAAATTAAATACCTGAACTGACAGCTCTCAAAGATTAATCTTGGGTTTATTCAGAGAATCCTTTACTCAACCTTAAGCCACTAAACATGAAAAAAAATGCACAAGAAAAGACTGACCTGCCAGTACACCATTAGAAGAAAGACACAAATATCTATCAAATCCATCTATATGTGTATGTCACCTTGGTCTGCTGAAACAGAAACCCAAGTAGCTTACACTTTCAAATGCTAATATGCCTAGAATATTTTATCTGTGTATGCCCACATGCCTATTCATTCAACTGTTTCAGTTAGTTATTTGGAAACTCTAACTAGTAAACATAAACTCAGTTATGGAATAACAAATAATTGAACGAATTTGGTGTTCCAACAAATCATGACAATAGAGTTCTCTGTCAAAATGAGCACTTCCAGTTCCTTCATGATGTTGCTATTTTTCTACAGGGCAGTGATTAAGTGCAAGAATAGGGTTGCTGAAGAAATGTGAATAACAGAGAGAGATTAGAGAAATGCAAAGTTGTAACATTTCCAGACTTGCCGTGAAATTGGACAATTGAGGAGCAAGTACACTGATTTCAATTGAACAATTAATTGGGAGAAGACAAATTTTGAACTGCATATGCTCATTATAATGTTGAAGGGCAGAAGACCAACATGACTTTACAGTTTAGGTTTGCTCATATTCTGTGTGCTTCAGAGAAAACAAATTCAATATTCTTATCACTTGGAAGTTGGATATCATCATCATTAGACCAGTTTAGACCATCAACATACTAATAAGCCTCAATAACGTAACACTGTAAAATGTGTTTGGATATGCCTCCTTGCTCCAACATAAACAGCATTCCCATATTAGGCATTCAATAGATTCTTTCCATATCCAGCTCAATAAGTATGGAATCAGAACCATCTTCCATGAAAATTGGAAAATAAAAGCTTTGAATAGAACAGATATGAAAATAAAAAGCACTCTTCCATCACAAAGAGACAACAATCATCTCTCTGCTCACACATTTCAATCGCTCATGAGCTCATATCTTGAGATTATTTGACTAAGAAATCCCTAATTTAAAATTTTTATGTTTTCTACGTATTATAGTTTTGGTAAATTTATACTTTTTGTGTTTTTATTCATGCCATATCCCTTCATGTTATTCTAAGGTTTTTCTAAAATTCATCCCTGCAATTTAGGCTGTATTGGGCAGCCTTAACTCCAGAATCTGATAAGACAGGTCACTATGAACCAACGTTCACGAATCAGAGGAAATTGAACCAACTTTGTTCAGAATAGGGAAATCTAAGGGATGAAACTTTTATGCAGAGAGCTAGGGGAACTTTACCCACACGTGAAATTAAGGCAGTTCCAAAAAAATTATTAATTCAGATCATTTAAAATCATCTCATGGACTATCTGCCTATGCACACATTTTTGAAGATTCAGTACCAATTTCAGGGAAATTTGGTTTTCGGTAAATTTAACTATTATAAATTGCATGAAGATACCCAATGGTCGATAAGTAGTCCATTGTCCAGTGGGCTGGTCTAAAATTAAAGCAGTGCAATTACATCCACAACTACCCAGATCCAAACCCTGCTGCACAGCTCATTTTATTACAAAGCAAGGCACTCGTCTGGACGAGTTTTAACCGAAACCAACCAGTAAAAGCCTCTTGGCCAAAAGATCACTTCTGAGTGTGATGGTGCCCTGTCCTGCCTTCGGGCAGAATGAGAATAAATAGCCAATAAAATAGCTACCTCCATCTCCGATATACTGTTTGCAAGTATTAAATAACAATAGACTCCTATCAGTCTGTTAGACGGGGGTGAAATGAGACGAAAATTCAGGTTCAAAACATTAGGGCATTCCACGAATCCCTGTCATCATCCATCAACCTCGTCCCCCAAACCTTTCCATCAACACAATTAAAAGAGTGTGCCACAGAGAACACCTGTATATCAATGGTTTTCCGTTGAGTTGTGGTATAAGCTCGTTCAAGATTTGCCCACTAAAATTTTACCCAAAATTTATCTAATTGCTTCCATTTTTTCTGTAAGAGAATAATATACAAATAAAAATAGATGTATACAGCCACCATGTGTACGTTCAACTCCACAATTAAAATTAGAATTTCGTTAATTTAGGATCCTTGCTCAGTGTTTTACTGAAAGGGATAAAAAAAGCCTAATTTCATTACAAAACCATTCTAACAGTTCTTTATGGAAATGAAAAACTACCCACAAAAGCATTACAGAAGTCTAATAACCCATTATAGTATGACTAACATTATTCATTTGACATAAACAAACGTGAATCCGACAACCCAAAGGCTTAGAAAACAACCCGAAACTTTGGGGCCTTGGGGTCTCCTGTAGGAAGGATTTGCCACCTACAGGGCTCTATATCATCCGAGACAGGGCAATACCCAGCTAGCGTTACCTTCTCTGTGGATGCTGAAATTGTTCCAAATTCAAATACCGCTGCGTCTTCAGGCCTTGGGACTTCCATTGCAGCTCCATTGTATGGCGATGAAGATTCGGAATCTTTATGATCTTCTCCCACTTTTGGTTTCTCTTCTGTTGGATTTTTCTTTTTTCTCCAGGATAGCAAACCCATCTTCTCCTCCTCTCGTCTTCTTTCTTCCTGCGAATCCAGAAGACAAATAAGACAAAACCGTAGCACAAAAGATAAAGAATACCCAATAGTTAGGTATAGCACTTAATGATTTTTTGGCTGTGTTGAGATAAAACTTTAGAGGAGTGGAAAATCTCTGTAAATTTCAAACTCAGTGAAAAAGGTTTAGATCCAGATTAATTTTAAACTAAAAAACTCTGAGAAGGTTAGGAGTAATGAGGAGAGGCGAACCTAAGTAGTGAGGTACTAGATCCGTAATGTGATGAGGCCTATAATTTGTCATATTGCTAGAACGTGTCCTTGGCATATGAAGGTGTGGCCCAGTTGAACAGTATAAAATGTTCTCATTTTCATTTTTTCATCTTTCTTCTACTAAGATTTCATTGTGTGTGTTAATCAGATTTCTCTAGGTAGTTAGGGTTGTTGGTATGGAAGTGGGTTACCAAAAAAATTAATGGGTATTTACTTAAATTAGAATATATATAAATATGAAGAAATAGGTGAAGATGTTACATTTTTAGTCTTATTAAAACATAAAGTAATAAATTAGAGAGGATAATAGTAAGACTTATAAACTAAAGGTGAGGGTTTATGTTTTGGATTTTATGTTTTATCTGTAATCTATATTAAATTGTTTTGGATAAAAAAAATTAATGTAGATTGTTTTGAAAAGGTTTTCTCTTCAATAATTGTATTATATGACATTTTAATTGGTATTATAAGAGTTTTTGTTGTTTTTTGGTTGATAGTTTATTTTAGTAAGTTGTTATCATGTATAACTATAAATAGATGGTAGTCTAGAATAAATTAAATTAAATTAACTAAAAACACTACACCACAAATTATAATTGAAAACCTTCTAAAATAAAAATAAAAAATTATTGACATAACTCAAAATAAGTGGAGGGTGGAAGATCTATAAAAAGTAAATTTAGAGGACAAAAGGTTAGTTGTTCAATGACTAAATTATCACATAATAATGATGACACCAATCATAGTCTCTATGTAAAAAAATGTATTTCATAATAATAAAATGGAACAAATAATGGATCTAAGTAAAAAATTATCAATTTAATCTGGTCCATTTTAAAAATTCAAAAATTCAAAATTGGTAAAATTTACAACCTTGACTTTTAAAAAATATTTTCAAGATGCATTGTCATGTATACACATTCTTAACTTTGTAAAAAGAATAGCACATCATAATTGTCACAAAATATTTTTTTTATAAGGTGGGTTGTAGAAACAACTAAAAAGTTTTAATGTTTTTATCTATTGAGTTGATCACAATAGTGTAATTTTTGCATATTTATAATTTTTGCTTACCATGCTCAAACAATTTATATAATAACATTATTGGATGATTTTTAGAAGAGTTCAAAAATAATTTTACAAAGAATATACATAATAGACATTTTGGAATCACATTCTTGTTTACCTTTAAAAATATATTCACATTCTTGTTTGCCTTTAAAAAGATATTCACGTTCTTGTTTTCCTTTAAAAAGACATTTACATATTATGTTTGCATATACTCATCATATTTTATCGCGTGATGATGATGATCATTTGGATAAAGTGGTTCTACTATGTGTTGGTCAAAGTATAATGTTGGTGTGTAATTTGTGGGTGGATGTTGACTTAATCAATGGAGCACTTGGTACAATAAAGAATATAGTTTGTCATCAAGGTACTCACCACTAAAGTTGTCATTATGTGTGATTATGGAATTTGATGATTATGTGGGTGTTTTGTGGGACTCTAATAATTCAAAGTTTGTTCATCTTCCACCTATTACAAGAGGCAATCATACACAAATTTGCATCAAGATTGCATGGACATTAATTATACACAAGCCACAAGGGCTAAAATTAGAAACAGCCTACTAAATATTTGCTATGTAGTGAGGGTTTGTTTAATGTTCACTGTTATCTCTTGAATTAAATCTCTCAAAACATTGAGAATACCACCACCATTTTCATTTGAATAGTACTCTAACATAGAAATACAAATTGTGTTAGCAATTTAGGAGAAATGAAAAAGATTAGCTATAATTATTATCCCTAAATTGATCCTTAAAAAAAACATCAAACACATATTCATTTTGTTTGTGGTTGGTTGTGATAAATTAACATGGTGTTAAAATAATTTTATGGTGTTTGTACTTGCAATAATCATTCTCTTTCAAGTATGTACATGTAATCATAATTGTGTAAAATATTATTATTAATGTAATTTTATATTCACATGTGTAAATTGTTAGTATGACATCTTAATATGATTTTCTAAAAGATATTTCATAACTTTCATGTGTTTTCATATTATTATAGTACATGTATTGATTATTTTTTAACCAGAGTCATAAGATTTCCATGGTCCATATTATTGAAATCATGAGTGCTTCTAGATGCAATTGTGTAAGATTTTTTTATGTCAGCATTTTGAATCATACTACATGATTGATCATCGCTTGATGAAGAGAGGAAAAAATGATCAACCTTTATATATCCATTATTTGTGTTGTATGCAACATAATATGGTTTTATAAAAGTAGATAGACATGAATATTTAATACCATTGTGTGATGGCTCTAAAAATATAAATAAGACAAAAATAAAATTTTATAAAAATGTGGTGAATCAACTCCTGCTACAACTTTAACTATTAGCCAAATTTGGATTCCCAAATTTCAATACTAGCCACTAAAAAACTCGCTGATATGGAAGTATTTAAATGCAATCCAAATGTACATTAAGATATTTTACTTAATTTAATTGATTTTGGCATTAAGGATAGATTATATTGTTAGATTGAAGGTCATACCATAAATAAATGTTGTGTTTTTAAACAAAACAAAAATATTGAAATCTTAATTGTTCTTGCCATCGAGAATGCACTATGTTGTTGACTACTTGTGTTGTTGGAACGAAATTCAACCAAAAATAAATAATGTGTTTACAAACACACCAAAAAAATAGAATGTTTATTATTTTGGTATTGAAAATGTATGTTATGTTGTTAACTACTTAAGGTTGTTCAAAATTTTCCTTTCTAAAAATATCAAAAAAATAATCATTTTAATCTTTCTACAATGCTACAACAATTGCATAGCTCATTTCTTAATGTTGGTAAATATTTTTTATTTGTTTTGTTTATTTCTAGCAGCAAATAATATACATTTTTTAGAATAAATGGTGCTAAAAATATCTTTGACGAAGTTTGTTTAACTTTATTAAGGTAGTGAGCTATTTACCTTCTATTTAGGTTTTCCCTAAAATATTTATCTCTAGGGTAAGTAGATGAAAGTTTAAATTAACCCTGTTTGCAAGTTTTATCATGTCACATTTTTTAATGACGATCACATTAGCCTTCTTTATTTTACTTTACATATGTATCAATGTTGTGCACATCCATAGTGAATTTATATTGATCAAATTATGATGAAATTTAAGGGGTTTAGTTGTATGTCTGTCACTCTCACTAATTAAAATTTTAGAATTTTATTATATGTTTACAAGCACGGTCTTAGTTTGTGGCCAATAGCTCCAAGTAGTGGAAAAATTAACAAAAAAATATAATAAAAACCATTTAATGATATCCTCAAACTCATTGCAATCTCAATAACAAAAATAATGAAAATATACAACATTTTTTTGGGTGAAAGGCATTATGCTTGTATAATATATTAATATGAAAAAGATTAGTACAAAATTGTCATGGCTGGCATATAGGAGAGTCTTCAAGATATGTAGAAATGTTTCACTATCACCAATATCCCATATACAGCAATCCAAAAACCAAAATTGGATGCATTCATCAAAGTACTAGCATACTAGCCTCTATACATTACTAATTCCCCATATAAGTCATGATCATGTTGATCAATTACAAAATGCTAAGACAACAACTGACCTTTATGTTGTTAGGACTGAAGCCCAACAGTCTTTCTCCGTATTCCCTCCAATATATGGCCTTTCACATTCAGCTGAAGCTGAATGTTATTTGTATTATGTTTATATATTGGAGAATACTCTCTATGCTACTGTATCGATTATTCAAACTGAAGTAATAATAATTTCCTTTGCTTAGTGTGGATGTAGCCAATTCATTGGTGAACCACGATAAACTGGTGTCTCATTCTTTTGTGCAATTACTCTGTTTTCTGCATCTCTGTTATTTGTTCTTCTTTCATTCACAATTGGTATCAGAGCTGTACAGTGACAGTATAGCTGATTGGGAATTCGGTGTTGAATTTCTGGAATTATGGAGGAAGCAAAAATAGAGAAATTCTCAGGTCAGAATTTCAGTCTATGGAAGGTGCAAATGGAGTCATTGCTGATAAAGCAGGACCTCTCACTCGCGCTTGAAGGGAAAGTAAAGAAGCCGAGTTCGATGGCAGATGAAGAGTGGGTGAAGATGGACAGGAAGGCAAAAGCTACAATTTTCCTCTCGTTGTCCAGTAATGTTTTGTTTAATGTTTCAACAGAAAAGACTTCGAAGGAATTGTGGGATAAACTTTCCTCGATGTATGAGATGGCTTCAGCGTCTAATAGGGTTTTTATTATGAAAAGATTGTATAACCTGGAAATGAAAGAAGGTGAAATTGTGTCCAACCACCTTAATGAATTCAACACATTGGTTACCCAATTAGTTTCAGTAGGCATTAGCTTGGATGATGAGATTAAGGCAATCTTATTGCTGTGTTCGTTGCCTAATAGCTGGGAAGGAGTTGTAATGGATGTGAGCACTTCAGTTGCAACCAAAAATAAATTGAAGTTTGATGATGTAGCAGGCACAATTCTCAGCGAAGATATGCGAAGAAAGAACCAAGAAATTTCTTCCAGCGAAGCTCTAACTGTTGTTAGTAGAGGAAGACCTCGATATAAAGGCAAAGACAATAACAAGAGAAGATTGAAATCTGCGAAAAGGTCTAACTCCAAAGGTAGAATTGGCGACTGCTAGTTTTGTGGTAAGGTTGGTCACACTAAAAAGGATTGTTATTCTTATAAGAAGGCACAAGAGAAAGTTAAAAACAACGAGGCTAATGTTGTCTATGAACACGATGATAGTGTTTTGGTTGTGTCCGTAAGTGAAATCACTTCAGATTTGTGGGTTTTAGATTCAGGTGCATCTTTCCATGCCACCTCTTGTATAGATGCTTTTTCCAATTATCAAGAAGGACAGTTCGGGAATGTTTACTTGGGAGATAACAAATCTTTGGAAATCATTGGTAAAGGTGATGTTCTCTTACAATCCAAGAATGGAAGCTCATGGCTTTTGCAAGATGTTTGACATATTCCAAAATTAAAGAAGAATCTAATTTCTATAAGCCAAATTTTTTCACAAGGCTGCTATACTACTTTCCTTCCAGACTCGTGGAAAGTTACTAAGAATGCTCTACAAATTGCTAAAGGAGATAGAGTGGGCAGCTTATATGTTTTTGAGAATGACTCTCAAGTGGGAGCTGCCATGGCACTGACAGACAGTGAAACCGTTCTTTGGCACCAACGTCTTGGACATATGAGTAGGAAAGGCCTTGAAGTGATGGTCAAAAGAGATCAATTACCGGGTTTGAAATCAATGGATTTGGAATTTTGTGAACATTGTCTTTATGGCAAACAGAAGAGGGTCAACTTCTTGAAGACGGGACATGCAAAGCATACTTCACCTTTGGAGCTTGTTTATTCGAATGTCTTTGGACCGACTGAGGTAACCTCTCTTGGAGGGGCCAACTATTTTGTAACTTTCCTTGATGATTACACTAGGAAGGTTTGGATTTTTATGCTTACTAGGAAATCTGAAGTCTTTAGTAAATTCAAAAATTTTAAAGCTTTAGTTGAAAATCAGAATGGGCATAACATCAAATGTTTGCAAACGGATAACGGTGGTGAATTTTGCTCACTAGAGTTTGATAATTTTTGTGTTGACAATGGTATTCGTCAAATCAAAGTTGTTCCTTTTACACCTCAAGAAAATGGGGCTGTAGAAAGGTTAAATAGAACAATTTTGGAAAGAGCACGATGTATGCTTTCCAATGCTGGATTGGGAAAAGAGTTTTGGGCTGAAGCCTGCAGTACGGTAGTTTATTTAATTAATCAAAGCCCTTCATCCCAGTTAGATTTTGGTATTCCAGAGGAGGAGTGGCTTGGAAAGCGAATCTCTTATTCGCATCTTCGGGTATTCGGATGTGAAGTGTTTACTCTTGTTCCTAAGGAGAAACGATCTAAATTGGATCCCAAATCACAAAAGTGTTTTTTTATTGGTTATGGTGAAGATCAATACGGATTCAGGTTGTGGGATCCTGTCACCAATAAGATTATTCGCAACAGGGATGTGGTTTTCAATGAGCACGTTTTTCCAGCTTTGCAGACACAGGCAGTAGTTCCTAAGGAGTATGTGCCCTCCTCAACATTTGAAAATAATGGATCTCCTGGAAGAAGTTTGCAGTCAGGTAGCATCGGTGGAATGAATTATTCACCCACCTCTATTTTATCCCCCGCTTCTTCTAATACAGAATCACTGTTTGAGCAGACTGGTGCGAGTGAACAACAACCTTCATTTATTGCTCAGCCTACTTATAAGCCCACATTGCTTTCAAAAGACACTGCGCAAGCTCCAATTTTTGTTTCCCAGCCTTTAGAAGTTCTCGCGCAGCCCTCACAAGGAGTCACGCAGCCTCTGCAAGGAATTTCGCAGCCCTCACAAATGTTGCTGCCTCCACTACACACTGCGCAGCTTCCAAGTCTCCATGCGTAGGGTTCAAGTCACCATCTGCAGGCTCCAACCGTTGGTGCGTATGCTCCTAATCTTGGTGCGCAGGTTTCTCTTCATGCGTTGTCTCCCAATGCTCATACTCCCATTTTTGACAATTCTCCACAGCAGTTAACAGGTAATGTGTCTCATATTAGAGATTGCAGCAGTTCGATTGGAGTTAATGGGCAGAGTGGTGGAGACAGTGTGTCAGAATAGGGGAATATACAACAAGAAAATTTACAATCAAATATTGATGATATTCAAGATCAGTTACAAAAAATGCATTTGGAAGACTTCAATATGCAAGAAGAAGGTCCTCAGTTACAGAGGTCTACCCGGGAGAGGAGACGTCCTTTAAAATTTTTAGATTATGAATTATTGTATTCAGAAGAGGCTGAACCTGAACTTTTAGTTTCTGATCAGCCTGACCCAACTAATTTCAAAGAGGCTTGCAAGGCAGCTGATTATGCAAAATGGCATGAGGCAATGCAAGATGAAATGACTTCGTTACAGGCTAACAATACCTGGGATTTAGTCCCGCTTCCACCTAATCAAAGATCTTTGAAGAATCATTGGGTATACAAGTTGAAAGAGGAAGATGCTGGCAAGAAACATTATCGTGTCAGACTGGTTGTTAAGGGGTATGATCAACAAAAAGGCATAGATTTTAATGAGATTTTCTCTCCAATTGTGAGAATGAATACAATCCAGACAGTTTTGGGGTTGGTTGCAGTTTGGGATCCTGAACTTGACCAATTGGATGTCAAGACAGCTTTTCTACATGGTGATGTTGATGAGGAGCTGTATATGGAGCAGCCAGAAGGCTTTAAACAACAAGGACAGGAACATCTTTATTGCAGGCTGATGCGCAGCTTGTATGGGCTCAAGCAAGCTCCACGACAGTGGTATATTAAGTTTGACTGCTTCATGATTGAGCACAAGTTTGTCAGGTGTGATTCGGATCCATGTGTTTATTACAAACAACTTCCTACTGGTGAGTTTGTTATTCTCTTGCTTTACGTTGATGACATGTTGGTAGCCGGTACTAGTAAGAGGATTGTCTCTCAATTGAAGGCACAATTAGCTACACGGTTTGCTATGAAATATTTAGGCACAGCCAAGAAGATTCTTGGAATGATAATCACTAGGGATAGACGAAAGAAGGAGATTATGTTGTCTCAAAAGGCATACATTGACAAGGTTCTCGAAAGATTCGGTATGACTGATGTAAAGGCTGTTTCTATTCCTCTTGCTTCACATTTTCATTTATCTTCTGATTTGTCTCCGAAAACAGAAGAGGATAAAATTTTTATGGAAAGGGTTCCTTATAAATCTGCAATCGGTAGTATTATGTATGCCATGGTTTCCACTCGTCCCGACATTGCTCATGCAGTGGGAGTAGTGAGTAGGTTCATGAGCAATCCCGGAAAGCCTCATTGGGAAGCAGTCAAATGGATTTTAAGGTATCTTAAAGGTACTGCTGATTATGCTTTATGTTTTGGTGGAAATAATATTCAACTGCAAGGTTTCACTGATTCTGATCTTGCTGGAGATTTAGACAGACGAAGATCTACTACTGGTTATGTTTTTATGTTTGCTGGAGCTGTCATTAGTTGGGTCTTGAGGCTGCAACATTCTGTTTCTTTCTCTTCTGTTCAAGCTGAGTATTTGGCTCTTTCTGAAGGTGCTAGGGAGATGATTTGGTTACGGCGATTGTTCAATGATTTGAGATGTCAACAAAGAGATTGTGCTATGTTTTGTGATAGTCGCAGCACCATTTTTATTGACATACATGCTCATTACATCCGTCAGGTGGTTGAAGAAGGCAAGTTAAAAGTTGCAAAAATTGACACTAAGGTCAATCCGGCAGATATTTTCACCAAGGTTGTTGGCAAAGAGAAATTCGAATGCGCCAGGACTTCTCTTTGTCTGGTTAAAAAGAAGTGAACTAAAAATTAAAGCAGGGGAATGGTTGATGAGTTGCAGCAGTCGTTGGACTTCAAGTGGGAGATTGTTAGGACTGAAGCCCAACAGTCTTTCTCCGTATTCCCTCCAATATATGGCCTTTCACATTCAGCTGAAGCTGAATGTTATTTGTATTATGTTTATATATTGGAGAACACTCTCTATGTTGTTGTATCGATTATTCAAACTGAAATAATAATAATTTCCTCTGCTTAGTGTGGATGTAGCCAATTCATTGGTGAACCACGATAAACTGGTGTCTCATTCTTTTGTGCAATTACTCTATTTTCTACATCTATGTTATTTGTTCTTCTTTCATTCACATACGTCTGTAAGTATAACTGAAAACTATTATCTATTCCACCATGTATAGCATACATTAAATGAGCCTGCTTTAACCCCACCCCTATGCGGACAATAGACTAAACTTTCTTCTTGAATACCTTGTGAAAACACTTGCATTTGACCAGCTGCTATTTCCTGAGAATGAAGTGTAACATTTATATCAGGAACTTGAGGAACCATTATGTTGTTCCTACGAATGAGTGACCCATTAGAAACTTGTAGTCCTTGAATGCAGTGATGTGCTTTAAGAAAGGTACTTCCTTCTGAACTGGTCCTCTTCTTCCCAATGAAACTCATCCTGGTATTTGTTGAGAGCTTGATTCAGAAAAGTAGAGGATTCATGCATGTTTGATAGAATAAAACCATGGAATGCCTCCACATACCTTTTTTTATGGTGGAGAAAGTGTCGGGGAACAATCCCCCAACGAAGCCTTCACCACTGTTGAAATCATATTTCTGCACTCCTTTAAGCAAGGCATTATCATCCAGATAACACCCGACCACCACTTTTTCTGCTATGACCTTTAAAGTGTTATAATTTTGTACCAAGTCGAGGATATTGGAGAGGAAAACTGAGAGAATATTTGTTGGGAAAATGATTCTCTGTGAATTTGTGTGGAGTATTTCTTCACCAATGATTGTTTGGGTGCTCTTCAAAACCAGCGAGCAATTCACCTTGAACATGGACTGCAACTGTTCCTTCTCGATGCACTGAGAAAATGGTTCTTCCCACGGTTTCACCTCCACTGGGACCCTATAATTGCACGTGCGAAACTCCATCGAGCCGAGCCTGCAAACAAAAAGATTGAAACCCTGCAAGGAAAACAAGAGTGTCGATATTTCTTTGGTTATTCAAAAGCAATTTTGATTTGCCTTAGAAGGAATTTTGTTGATAAAGCCAAACTTGATGCCACATTTTCCAATTCAAGGACTGTAGACAGGATGAGGATTTAAATGTTGGCACGAATGAAATCTACGTTGGCGATGAAAAATCTTTAAGTCTCTGCCTATTCACATGCCTTGTACAGTCTTCATAACATAAATTTGCCACCTCCTTTACAAAATCATTCAAAAAAGTGATGATTAAGCATGTTAAGTACTGGCCTGCATTACGGAAAATGGGACGTTAGATACCGCTACATGCTCCAAACTTTACATTAGGTGCCAAAATCATTATCAAGAAATGCTCCAAACTTTCATACATTATTTTGACATCCCTTTAAAGCATAAATAGATTGGGATAATCACACTATCTCTGTCCCAGATTTATCCACATTAGCAAACCTCTAAATTAAAATCTGCTAACATTGTGAGCCGTATCAACAAATCCACTTATAAGACTCATTAAACTGTGCACCGACTTTTGAGAGAATGATAGGCTCATCTTGATGACGTTTGCATATGTGATTATCATTTTTTTTTTAAACAAGCTCCATAAACTTTCAAGTCATGAAAAAGTGGATTTGAGGCTGAATGAGATAGGTTCAAGTCCCCTTTGAGGCATTCATTTGATTTAAGAAATACTTTCTTTTTCAATAATTTCGCTTAATTCTGACAAAACCTACATGTTATTAATATTTTATGTGAAATAAATCTCCTTATTATCACACCCTAAATTAGCAAGACAGTCTGCTAAAGCATTACCTTCCTTATAAGTATGTGAAATCCGGAAATCATCAAACTCATCTAATAATTTCCAAACATTCTGCAAAACATATTTCATGGCCCAATTGAAACAAGACCTTTCTTTACAAGCATTTATTACTATTAAAGAATCACCTTCAATATATATTGATTTAATTTGTAATTATCTTGGAAGTAGTAGCCCATGAAGTAGAGACATTGATTCCGCCATATTATTTGTTCCTGGTGGCAAATGCATTGATTTAGCTGCCTTGACAATACTTCTTTCATCCCTGATGCAAAAACCTGCTCCTGAGACACCAAGGTTACCTCTAGATGCTCCATCAAAGTTCAGTTTTAGGAAGCCTGATGAAGGTTGGGACCATTTAATTGAATTCCTATCTAGCTTTACATTATGTGGTTGTTTCAAACTTCCTTTAAATGGAAAGATTATATACTTCCAACTCTTCAAAATATTATTATCCCAAGCTGAAAACACTGCTCCCACATTTTTATGATCTTGAACCCATGTATTCACTACCTTTGAAATAGATTTTTCAATCAAGACATGAACAGATTGCATGGAAGTGGAAGTTTTCCTAAATATACATTTATTCCTCTCCCACCAAATGGCCCATACAACCAATTCCAGGATAACTTGCCAGATGCACGCAAAGAAGGAGGTTTTATATAGCACAGGCCAAGCAGAAAAAAGGTCCCAAATTGTATTGGGAAGAGGAGAATAATAATTTATTTTTTCCAACATAAACAAGTAGCAAGATTGGGCAAAAGGACATTGCAAAAATAAGTGATCATGATCTTCAAAAATTTGATCACACAATACACACTTGAAAGGCTCCACAATTCCTAATTTAACCATTTGGTCACTTGTTAGAGCTCTTTTCCTCATCACTAACCATGCAAAGTTGCCCACCTTTGGAAGGACAACACTATTCCAACAAAATGAGAATGCTCTCTAAGATTGAATAGTGTCACCTCTATTGAGGATTGCCTTATATCCCTATTTGACTGAATAAGAACCACTTTTAGATGGTTCCCATATTACTCGATTCAATTTCCTTGATATGAATACAATTTTTCTTACCAGAATATGTGTCAATAACTCTTTTTGTTCTCTTTATATTTGTAAAACAAAAAAATCTTTCCAGACTACCTTCCCTGATGAAGGTTCAATTGAATTAACATAATTATTAGTCTTGTTCCCCAAGCCTGAGAAAAGACTGGAATGGTTGATTGCAATTCTTGATAATCCCTCAAGGGGGGTGCCCATTTGAGGAGTCACTCCAAAAGTTTACTTCATCTCCCTTATTGACCTCCCAACAAATATACGATGTTACCACTTTTTTACATGAGAGCATAAAGTTCCACATGGCGGAGCCCTCGGGTGGATTAGAAGCTATGAAGATTCTCTTAGGATCTTGACTGTCTAGGTATTTTTCCCTCATCAGGGAACACCATTTGGAATCTGACTTAGAGTACATTTGCCATATAAGTTTTCCACCAAAAGCTTGATTACGTTTTGATAAGTCATGCAATCCCACTCTGCATTTTTCTGATACCATACTATCCAAAGAGACTAAAGGGATGTTTTTTGCATCATTCATGTTCCCTTTCCAAAGAAAGCTTCTTATAATATTTTTAATATGTTCAATTACTGAATTTGGAGCCCTTAACACTGAGATGAAATAATTAGGTATTGTAGAAAGAATTGATTTTGTCAATAGAATTCGGTCTGGAAACAATAGTCATTGAGCTTTCCAAGCACATATTATTTGCTTAATTATGTCAATGACTTCAGCCCAATAGGATGGTTTGTTCGACCCCATGAAAAAGGGAATGCCTAAATACTTGCATGGAAGATTTGCCTCTTGAAATCCCAAAATCCTGATAATTTTTCTTTTTATTGTAGCTTTAGAGTTGAACACGTATATTTTTTATTTTTGGGCATTTATCTTTTGCCCTAAAACCAAAGAGTATTTATCCAAGACCTCTTTTATTTGCTTTGCTTCTGAAGTGGATGCTTTCCCATATAGTAAGGTGTCACCTGCAAATAAATTGTTAGTAGCTAACACATCTGCTTGGGGGATAAGAATTCATTGCCACAAGCCCTTAGAGTGTTTTTCCTTTATAGCCCTACTCAGTGTCTATGCCATTATTATAAAAATAAAAGGCAATAAGGGTTCCCCTTGTCTCACCCCTTGAGTCGCTTTAAAAAAAACATAGGGAAATCCATTAATTATCACCAAAAAGTGTGCACTTGAAAGGCATGATAAAATCCAGTTGCACCATTTCTTTGAAAAGCCAAACTTATCCAGCACCTTGATAAGAAATTCCTAGTCTACTCTGTCATAGGTTTTCATCATGTCCAATTTAACAATAAAAGATGGCAAATGATTTGATTTGATAGAGTGAAGTACCTCATGTGCCATCAATGCCCCTTTTGCAGTTTCTCTTCCTGGAACAAAACCTCCTTGTTCTAAAGAGATGATTTTTGGAATGAGAGGTTGCAAATAGATTGCTTTTGTGAAAATCCTATAAACTGTATTATAGAGGGAGATGGGCCTGAAATCTATAAATTTTTTAGGTTCCTTTCCTTTTGGGAGTACTGCTATATTTGTAACGTTGAAATGCTTCAACATTGTACCTAATCTGTGAGATTCCTCAATGGCCAAAATAAGATCATGGTCTATTATATCCCAATATTTTTGGAAGAATAATGTTGTAAAGCCATCAGGGCCTACAGCCTTATCCGAGGACATTGAAAATACTACTCTCTTTAGCTCTGATAATGTGAATGGTTTGAGTATTGCTTTATTATCACTCTAAGAAATGAGATTTGGAATTGTAGATAACAAATATTTCTCTTCTTGATTTCCTTGAGAAGCATATTTGTGAGGAGTAGGAAGATCCTTGAAGAATTTTACTCCCTCCTTTTGATACAACATCAAGAAGTTAAACTTACTATTTTTATGTCATTATAAAAATATTCAAGCTATAGACTTTTGGTTAATCTAAAAAAACATGTCATTTTCTTTTTTATAAAGCTTCATACTAACAAATCTATGCTATAAACAATAAGTGAAAAACTACCTCAAGAAACTAAGGTGGAAATAATGAATAATTCCCTTCATTACAATTATTTTGACTACTTGAACTTCTAGTTACTCTTGTAATGGTTTTTATCCAAAATTGGATCAATTTATACTAGACTAGATAGAGTCAATACTATAAGAGTTGTCTATAGCACTGATATGTTCTTTGGTGTTATGGGTTCAATTGTGACATTTTTTTGGGTGTTTTGATAGGCTATAAGTGGACTATTATATGTGTTCTATTTTGGCTACATATCATTTTCAACAAGTGTTGCAAGTGCTAACCTATAGGATTGTTGTAGGTGTTCTCCTAGCTACAAGATTACTTATAATTGTGGTGTGGGTATTTTGAATGGCTAAAATTTGACCTATATTAGTTTCTTGAGTGGTCCAACTAACGTGTGAGCCTTCGTACCATTAGTTAAATTTTGTGCAACGCATGAGAGGACTTTATTTGATTAGATTAACTTATGTCAAACAATGATATTACTTGCAATATTTTTTAGGTTAGTTAATTGGTTGAGAAGGATCATATATTTCAATGATTTGAACTGCAACATCACAAGTGAATACATGCATTCTTTGTTCCAAAATTTGGAATAAATCTTTAACGCTCATAATCTATTATGTTGATTATTTATTTTCATAATGTTGTTTGTTCCTTTTCACAATGTCAGTTGCTCATTAATAACATTATTCCAAGCTACCATAATGCTTTATTTCTTTATTTTGAGGAACTCGTATCTACAAGTTTAGCATCATTGCTTCATTTTTATATCATTGCCTATATATTCTCTATTTTTTTTAATTTTGAAGTAGATGGTTGGCTTTGTATTGTTTGACTTTAGCAACATTACTTATAAGTTTATAAATATTCAAAAAATTTAAAAATCACTTTTTGAGTGTTGATTCAAGCTATTGGGGTAGAAAGCACCTAGAACTTGGTTTAGCATTAACATTTGTTGTATGAAGGCTTAACTAATAAATGATGTTTGATTGTGTACAATAGGTTTTCATATTGAAGGTAATGATCCTAAACCAAATCCTTGAGGCGTCAATTGTTGTTCTATTATTAGAACCTCATTATAAGATCAGGGTAAACATGACTACATGAGTTGTTTGTACAAACATGAAAATAATGGGGTCGAGAGCTATTAGGTACATTTGTTTAGAATAATCTTTATTGGGGTATCATGTATCACTAACTTGTACAATTTATGGAACTAGATGAATAATTTTATAGGATTATTGGGTTCCCTACATGCAACAACAAAGTGATGATAAATAATGGCTAGATTAATGGGTAGTAAAAAATAATAAATATTATTAAATTAGGAAAAATATAGGACCATATAGAACTAGATGGAATGATAATATACTTTCCATAATTAAATTCATGTAAAGAATAATAAAGCATTAAACATGTAACATATTCATGCTCTACTTATAGGAATATTAAAGCATCTTTGTAATCTTGGACATGTTCCTCAGCTAATTTAATTTTTATATTTTTATATTTTGGGAGGAATCTTGGTATTATTTTTAAATCATGAGAAGGGCCAACTATATTCAAGGGACTATATTATATTAACCTTGTAGCTAGGGTAGCCATTGGTAGATTACTAGGAATAAAAAAATTATTAACAAAGGGAATGATTATCTCTAAGTGAATAATTAGAAAATTAAGTAAATCTAGCTCTAGGTTTTCCCTTATCAACTCTAGTATTTTTATGTTATATAAGATATAGAAATCCTAAATCACCATCTATAGATTTTAACTTGGTAATAATTATCATTAGTTCTAGTTTTCTATCCTTCTTCTTGTGCCAATCTATTGATGTATTGCTTGACACACCAACTTGCATGGAATAGATTGTCCTTTCTTGGAAAAGAATTACTTTCCCCAAGATTTATGTCACTATTCTAGGAATGCTTGAGTAACATAGTGGTCATCATTAACTATTTTGTTCAATAGCATACATTTAAACTTTAGGAAAATATAACACAAGAATTCATATTTAAGGGTATTATCAAAAACTACTCAATTACTCCCATACAATGCTTTAGTGATAAAGACTAATGATCAAGATATTTTACTTCTTAATACAAAACATGATACTATTTTAATTACAAGTTTAACTAAACTAATAAAATATCAATTTTTTAAAAGATTCAAGTGATCAAGGGGAAGGGAAAATTTTAGGATATAATTGTATTATTCTTAAGCTAGTACCCAATTGGGTGGATCAAACATATTAGCATAAAACCATCCTCAGCTCATCAAGTCAAAACCCAACTAAAGTCTAAGATGATGCAATCTTCAAAGAATGAATCAGCCTTTAAGACTAGCATACATAAACACCATATTCCATCAATATATTTGATGAACCTAGAATTTTTCCTAACTATCTTGTTTAATTTTGATATATCTCATAGATATATCTAGACATTTCTAAGACATTATCCATACTTTGTGTTTACCTTAAGTATTGAAGCATTAAGAATGGTATACGGTATATTGATGAATGATTGTTTATATAATATGATAGTGCTTTATGTTAGTTATGGTAGTTTATGTTGTAAAAATATTGTAGGGAAAAACTAACCTCTATGCAACAATGGTCGCTCGTCAACCCACAACCAAGGGTATGGTCATCTATAGTTAAGGATGCAATATTCCACAACCGCAGGAAGAAGTACTTGAATAAAGAGGGATTGGTTTGGTCATAAAGTATTCCATTCATCAATAATTCCATGTAACAACCCCAGTGTTCTACCCATTGATTTTTACCATGTTTAACCCACATGTGAACAAACATAGCAATAAAAAAATTTCTTATCTAACTCACTAACAAGATGCGTGTTTGGAGAAAACCAATTACAAACTTCCACTACATTTCAATAATAAATAATGCATATTCAAAATTTATCCCATTTCAAATTTCTATTGCATTTCCATAAAGTACATTACATAATTCCAAGAAATGGTTATCTAGTACATAACCTGATGTAAAGATAACATTTATCCATTTACAATATCTTCATAAGATTAGAGCTACATGTTTACATACATATCTTCCATGAGCTTAATGAAATAGGTATACAAATGGTGCATATGTCCCTACCTGGGCATACATCCTTGATGTCCCCAATATTGGTGCATACATTCTAGATGTCCCTATCATTGGTGCATACATACTAGTTGTCCCAAATATTGGTGCGTACATCCTCAAATCTTGGCCACCAACTATATGAGGGAGAGCATCACTCAAGTGCTTTTCCTCCAACCAAGGACTTACTGTGATCCCCCACACATCTGCCTAACTGGTAAGATGGCCCTTCGACGAAGATATTGGTTTGATAACCTCATAATCCTAGCCTTCCTGAGCATAGTGTTGTGTCCTACATATCTAGGGCTGCCATACCTTGGTTTCCACCTGCCTATAATGCAATCATGTATCACAGTGAACTGACAGTGTAAACAATGGCTACTTACACTACTTTGGCCAAGGAATTCAACACCCAGTACTTCTAGTGAGAGTCATCTATCCACCCACCCTTAAGCTTGATTTGGCATTGACCATTAACATAATACATATTCACTCTAAGGTGATGATATAATAAAATGTACAACAAGGTAATTCCCTTAACCATGGATTACCCTAACCCCAGGAATATCCAAGCCTATAACAAATTGATTTTTTGGGTTACACCCTTTCCCATGGATTTCTCTAACCCCAGGTATAATCACACTAATCATTTATGCACACATACTAGTATCTAGCTAGGTTACCCCCTTTCCCATGGATTATCCTAACCCCAGGAATAACCTAATTAACCACCTTGGGTAATCATAATGTCATAACATTAAATGACTCCATTTCAAAAAGTATGACCACAACATTAAATTCCTTCTTTTCAGAAGTATGATCTCATTAATAAATGGCTCCATTCAAGAGTTAAACCTTATAAATGAATTACTTAATAAAAAATATAATCAATAATCAAATGACCAATCGGATCATATAGGTTAATCCCAACCTATTTGCTTCATTCAATAATCAAGTAAACAACCCATCCAAATAAGGTATTCCCAACCTATGGTTTCAATCAAAAGTGATGTAACAATCAAGTGATCATAAACAAATCATAAAACCTATCTTTCAATATACCTCAAATATTCACATGTTTACAATGTTTACTACGTTTGTATATAACTGGGAGGACATTAGCTTGAGAAGAGTTTGTTCTTCTGCACCTACAATTCGTCTTCTCAACATGGTTTTGAGTTGTCAGAACGTGGCTCTTCTTCTAGAACTTCGTAAATAGGAATATATTCCTAATCAGGTATATGATTATAGCATAATCAGGAAATACATTTCTCAACCCTACTGTTGAAAATTGGTATGTCAATAAATTATACTCCCTATCCCTAGGGAAAAGACTATCTTCCTACTTTAAGGAGATATGAGTAAACACTCAATTATAGGCTATCAACATGGTTTGCATGACAACACAACCTATCAATGATGACATGAATATCATTTTATCATTCCCATTATATTCTAACCTTGTTATCCACAAAGGTTTACCTAGCATCATAAACTAACAATTCAAGATGGCAACATATTACATATCTCACTTTTCATGCCATATCCATATAGACTTAATGAACTAAGTATAGTTCTAGTATCATTAAAGCCACACATACTTCAACATTATATAAATGTTCACTAATTCAAGACTCGTTCAAGAATCACATGATAATATTCCATTCTAGGAAATAACTAGGTTCATAAGAATAAGCATATCATGCATTCAAAGATTATTCCAAAACTAGGAAATAACTTATTTCATAAGAACAAACATATCATGCATTCTAGAAAGCAATCTTTTCCAAGCAAAGGCATTTACAATCAAATAACCTTTCAAACATAGATAATGGAGGAATAGAAATTAGCATGTCTGGATAATAAGTACCAACTTGATAATGTTGCTTTCCAACCTTAGCCTTCGCAAGCACGAACTCTATTCCTTCTACGTTCAACTAAACTTCAATTCTAGCCTTCTCTCAAGAATTATCAACAAACTTAACTCACAAATAATTCTCTATCTTTCACTAAAATCTCACAATATTGCTTGCACAAAAATTACAACAGAATAACAATAGGGAAATCAAAACGGAAAGTGTAACAAATGGTAGAGAGCACCTCTATATATACTAAAACTTGAGCAACCAAAGGCTATAAACAATCTAGCAATTCTACCACCTTTCTACTCAAATGAAATGACTCGGTTGAGTAAACTCTCAGCTTGCAACACATAACAGTCCACACATTTCCAATTACATGGAATGGATGAGTGAACCTCATGTTTGTGACAGCAAGGCTCCATTCTGTTGGGTGAAACACAATAATGCATTGATATAGGTTTCCTAAATGGTTTTCAAGTCAACTACCCTCTTATATTTCTTGCAACACTTCATTGACTAAGTTTAACATTTATCAAAATGTTGTACCTGTACATAGCATGGGTTTTAGATTTCTTATTTGCTTCACATACTTCAAACTTGACACTATATATTCATGTCTTAGTGCCCCAAAAAATAGCGTTGCCAAAGACTTATTCTTTTTTAGAATCTGCATTCAATCTCTTTGCAACGTATAAACTATATTCCTTCTTTCATGTGTGGTGAATTACTCTGCATTGACTTGGTCTTTCACTTGCTTTATGCTTAAATTTTAGCCATATCATTATAAATATTACAATGCTATATTATTCACTTCACCATATTCATTGCACTTTAATATGTTTAACAACAATGTTGACTTATGTGCTTTCCTTTACACAAATGTAGTGCTTTTTAAAATGTGCTTAAACCAAATACAATAATGCTCTTTCATATATATAAACAGCAACGCTTATTATTGTGCAATGCTTTATTCAAGCATTATATATATTTATTAATATACATATATATATATATTTATTAATACATACATATATATATACATATATATATATATATATATATATATTTATTTATTTATTAATATATACATATATGTATTCCACATAATATATTTGTATATATTAATATATATATAATATCACATACACATAATTATAAAATGCATCAATTGCCAATCGATATAAATATATATATATATATTCGTATATTAATATATATGTATGTTTACTTTAATGTAAATATATACTTATACATTAATATACATATAACATGAGCCATTCAAGAACAAACATTTCTCAATTTTGTATTTTCACATTATAATATAATAATAAAACATATATTTTACTGACCAAAAAAAATTATACATACAACGTGTATATATATATATATATATCATTATTCCAATATCCAAACTTAAACACATACTCCCCACATATTCGAACCGATCAATGTATATACATGAAGTACATACATTTATATATGTATATATCGTATTTATCTAATCGATACTCCCATGCATTTGGGTTATCAAGGACATTTACATATATACATTCTATATATATGCTTCATCGATTAACATATTAATATGAACACATGAAGAACATATACTCTATAGAGAGATTCAATCACATAATTCAATCCAAAGAAATGGTCATAGTAATCAAAGACGACCACCCAATTATTCCAATAAGCCAAGACTATGACCAAGGGTTCACTTATCGAATCCAAACTGACTTGACTCAACTTGACCAATACTAGGTTGTGAGTGTGTGATAGCTCAAATAGGCACATTAAGGGTCACCAGACCAAGCTCCTCTCCTGAGTGATACTCCCCCTCTCGTACCTAAGGGCTTGACTCCTTCCTACATCCAACTTAGTGCTTCACAAAGGTAGTTAGTCATTCAGATGTAATTCATTTGTATCATAAATCATTTACATCATCAAAAGCATTTAAGTAATCATATTGCATTGTTCATTCATTCACCTCATTTTCCATAATCACGTATATTCAACACATAACATTCCTTCAAAAGTAATAACATCTTTAATGCATATTTCAGTATTTCATTCACTTATTAAACATATCAAAGTCATGATTTACATTTATCACCATTTTTACTCATGAAGGTAAAAGTAACTCGGTAACTAAGAGATGGTGTGTAACATTCCATCATTAGAAATAAATACATCTACAAAGAATAAGAGGAAATTTAAACAACATTAATAGATCATGGTTCATAATTATGTGATTACGTTCTATTATGCATGTTCTTATTTACTTATACCTTCTTTAGGCAGAGTAGAAAATGTCATAACAGGACTGTGACATTCATACCAGCTTTATATAACCATTTTATTTTCTTTTTTTGATTAGGATAGGAATAAGTCATCTTCCTATGATTATGGAAGAGTTGACATATGTTGTTAAGTTTTTTAGAGTCTAAACTAATTAGAATATCCAAATCATGTATATATATGGTAGATCTTGTATGAAATAGAGATCTAGAAGAAATTTTTCTATCAATACTTTTTGTTATCAGTATTGTATTACATTTTCAAAATTCAATAAAGGATATGGATTTAGTCAATGCATGGATTTTTGAGTTAAGATTTAAATTATATTTTATGAGATTACAATCACCCAAGCAAAAGCCACTTGCAGTAACTGCAATGTTCTTTATAATTTAGATTGTTTGTTAATTATAATGACTTGTTGAATTAGATTACATTAATCAGTTATTTTTACTGATTTGTTTTAGATGGTTAGTAGTTATAATAATTTAATCATCAAAAATTACCTTGCACATGGTATCAAAATTTACTTACAACATAGTTGAAAAATATTTGTTTATTGTTCCAACTGAATTACCTACTTGTAGCAATTGTCACTAATTAAGGTTCATAAGATAGAATTTAATTTCAGTCAAGTTTTCTATGTACAACTTCCAGGACAACTCAAAAATCCGCAACTATACATAAACTACAAGTACCATACATAAACTAAAAGTACCATCTAAGAAGAATGTGATTCCCTAGTTTGACATAATTAAATGTAACACAATATAGCCAGTAGGTTGCTTGATAAAGGATTTGTCAATTTATTTAGTTGAATGTATGCCCCTTTTGCATCAATTTACTGGTCATTAATGGAGTTAGACAATATTGAACATACTTAATCTTAGAGATTAGTATTAAATATATTATAAAGGCACTCAACTTATAATTTATCACACTTTAAATAAACTATATATATGAATTTAGAATATCTTGACTCGGATTGGAAATAATGGGACATACAAACTAAATAACAATAGAAGAATCTCCAATATTTATTTATTTATTTTCTATCCCTTTGCAATGTCAATTCATTGGGTATAAAAATATTTCTCAAGAAGAAAATATAGTAAGTTTTCTTACTAGGTTTGTCAAAATAAGTTTTCTTACAGCTACAATAGTTTCAATTTTTTTGTTTTCTAGTTGAAATTATTAAATTCAATTTCCAATATGTACTTTCTAAAATCTTCCTATAATAAGCTTTCATTTAAATTTTGTGGGAAGATGTTTGATAGTAAAATTTTGGTTTCATTTCCAAGTAACAACTTCATAATAAATTTTCAAAATGAGTCTTCATTAGATTTTGGCAACTGAACTCCCAAGATTTGAATGACCTAGCTATAAATTTCCAAATATACTATATATCAAACAATAAATAACCAATTGGAATAAGTATCAACCACCCACAATAAGAGTATGAGTTGATCCAATCAATCAATGGTCCAACCTCACATATAGGGAGGCAATATCAAGTTCCAAAAGAATCGGTTAAATGTATTTAATTTTTTATCCCCATTATTCATGCATTAAATGTATTCAAAAATTGCATACAATGAATTTAATTAACCTCGTCATATAAAATAAAAAAACATTTTATCATGTTACAATGATTACTTCTCTTTAATAAAAATTAAAAAAATTCACACAAACTAATTACTTTGTTTCTAGGGTTCCCTTTGTTTCTCACTTCAATTATATGTAGTGAAAATCTAGCTTAATATTTTTTTTGATACGTAAATCTGATTATATTGATTCAAAAAACACCTTTTACATCCAGCCAAAATTGTGGTGATGAAGCAGATAGAAGCCCAAACACCCTCCTAACACAGCCTACATACCCAAACCCCATGTACATTTCAAAATAAGGGGACGTTGTCCACCTTGGTATACAAACAACCCTAGACAATGTGATGCACAAAACATCTCCGCCAGGACAAGGCGTCGCCACCAAAAAAACAACAAAATTAGTTGTCATGATTCACCATCTTTGCACCACCTTTGCAGACAACCATGCCTAGACCTTGCCAAACCACCCATCCTTTGCAAAATGCCAAGCCAAACCAAAACACATATATAGCCATCATCGCAGACAACGTTCATAGGTCCAGCACCAACGTCGCACGTCCACAAAACTAGTCACTCAAAATCCATGATCGAGCCCCTCATTCATCCAACTCGACCCCCTCCGCAAGCAGATACTCACAGAAATACCACCTCCAATCCAACCCACCTGGAAGTTCCAGATAAAGATGATGTTTGAGAAAAATGAGATCACACCGTGCTCGGTTCTTGTGCTCCTACAGAGCCTCACCTTTCAGATCCAGAAGAAAGGGGTACCTCTGAACTATCACTCCAGGAATCAAAGCCTGATGCATATCCCTATGACGAGGCAACCCAACCCCAACTCTAAAATAATAATCACATCTTCCATACCCTCCAACAGATTGCCCATCACCAATTTGTGCATCATCAGAATCGTTACTGCTTTAGGAACTTCCAAGTCCAAGAGCGCAACCATGAAACGAGCAGCGATGTCGGCATTCATTCGATAACGCTCAGTCGAGGCCATGTATTCTTCCCTCAAGAGTAGTTGCACCACTTCTAATACCAAGGGGTCCCAATCTTTGAACATTGACTTCAACCGCCCGTAGCACATTTTGTCGAAGAAGGCCCATAGCTTGCGAGAAGCCTTAAGGCACACTAGAGTCTCTGTTATTGTAGATGGCCAAAAGTGTCGAGAGATCCGAGGTTTTAAAGACTTACACCACCCATAAAATGTGTGGAGATGCCATCACCTCGCACCACCATATCCATCGACCATTAATCTGCCAGCATGAGCCATCCTTGCAATGATTCTCCACACACCACCCAAGGATGATGTCGTCATTTTCAGTAGTCAAAAAGACAAACCAAGTGTCCTTGGGTGACATCCGCCGATCCTCCCACCCATCATCTAACATCATAATTAAATGCCTCCCCGCCGCCACACACCTCGACCGCACTAGCTAAGCATTATATTGTCCCAAGTCTGCCACCCGGACAATACCAACAATGAGGCTACCCGCTTAGCAGCCATGAAAATCTAGCTTAATATTTTGTTGTCACAATTTAAGACCAAATTCACAATCCATCATTTTCACAATTGATAGTTCACCAAAAATATTTCATAATACCTATAATCATAGATCATTTTTATCCAAGAGAATGTGAACAGTTATGAATATGTGTATTTTAGTCAAACTAAATTTATTTGTGTTGTATTTATTTCTTATTTTGTGACGAACTATCGTTCATTAATTAATATTTTTGTTAAATTTCCTCAATTTTTTTAAAAATATAATAAGAAAGATGACACATTCAAACTAAATATTTAATAACATTGACAAGTGTGTATCATCACGAACTCATAAAGAAATGTATTTCTTTCAATTAAAATCGATGCATGTTTAGATTTAGTACAAACTAATTTATCATTTCAACTACTTGTACATAAGGATTTCTATTGAACAAGTGTTTACATATAAATTGTATAATTTTACATCTTTTCAAGTATACATGATAATATTGTAATGTCCCAAGCCGACAAGCCTAGGATAAAACCTGACAGAACAACTTTTTTTGAAACAACAACAAAAATATCGTTGATGCGACAATAACATGTCACACTTACACAACAATGTGCACACGAGTTTCATGTGAAATATAACAATAAAATGATGATGATGACAAGAACAACTTCATTATTGCATAAGCAAAGGGGAACCAATGAAATACTTAACAATGGTGAGATAAATCCATCACAATGAACCTACAAGAGAGGAGATGATACCTACATGACAATCGATTATTAACACATGACTGTATTCTCTAGAAACAACACACAAGGATAGGATGAGGGGGTATTAACCTCCCATCCACACCCAGACACATTTTGCAAAACTAATAACACACTCAAAAACCATCATGAATAACAAAATTCCTAGGAGCTAACATTGCTTGACTAGATGATGAAATTAATGATTTCTAAAATGAGAAGTATAGTGAGGGTAAAATCACCTCCAATCCCCTCAATTGCATCCTCAAACAACACTAAAAATAAGGACCAACCTTCACAAGAGGCTAACTAATTAGGAGGTACAAAGCCTCCATCAATTAGAATGATGAAATGATGAAATTGGGCACCAAAGGATAGTAGCACCCAAATAGGACATTAGCGCCTAGGGAAGACACTAGTTCCCAAGCATTAGACTCCCATTCTAGCACTAAAGTCCAACTTTAGCACTATAGTCCTAGGCAAGCACTAGCATTCTAACTAGTCAGCAAACCCAAGCTAGGGTTTGGTCCCCAAGATATTCCAAACACTCTAGAACTACCTAAGATTGCACCAAAAATGGACTCAAAAAGAGACAAAATAACTTAGGTCCCAACAAAGAATTTTATTTCCTAAGCATATGACACACTAGACATGAATAGAAGGTTTATAGGGGTCTTGTGACCTCCCCAAGGCTCCAACATGTTGCCCAAAGCAATATGATCAAGGGAAAGGTGAATTCCACACTTTCGACCGCATATAAGACTAGACAAAAGACCTAACAAGGTCTCCAAGACGAGTTGATTCTCAATGACATTCAATCAAAATTTGGGATATTACCAACTCAAGGATCAACTAAAGATTGAATGTTATCTAACTAAGGATTCATTTTAAAACCAAAATAAAGATGCCCGTGTTCATTTTTAAACCAAAACATGAAAGCATTAAAATCATACAAGAGATATGTGTGCTTAACTCCAATGTCAAGACACAAAAACATTATACAATATGGGTACCACTTATGTTGTACATTATTTAATTCATCCCTAAATGGGAGGTCCAGTGATATACAATTATAATTACAATAGGACTCAAATTTCCTTCAACATAAACTACATCACTTTAACAATAAATAAATAACTAAAATGGGAACCTTTACCACTTAATCATGCTCCTAGAGCTCTTCCAAATATCCTTGGTCACCAATAGTGGTTTATAGGCCACCCAACCATGTGGAATCAAAAGATCCACTCCCACTATGCTAGGAGATGGTCACACGAGACATAAGCACACTCACACCAAACACAATGGGAGAAGTCTTACACACACCATACACAGATTATACACTCAACATGGACATCATACAAAATAATTTAGTCAACATCACAAGATGGATCACATACAAATCCTCATTGGGCATAAACACCAATGGTATGACACACAACACTCATATTGGGCATGATTACCAATGGAGAAAATGAGATATCCTCATTGGGCACAATCACCAATGTCATAAAAAAGATCATCATTGGGAGAACGCACTAATGGCATAATAAACACACTAGAAACTAGGATAAGATGTTAGAGAGGAAGTAAGGAGTATCATCACAAAGGTCACCGATATGGATAAGTGGATCTGGGTGTGATCAATTCACTCCTTGAGGAACCCAACCTATAAATCCCAACACCCCTAGGGTGAACATGCCTTCCACACTCATACCTGAGCCTATAAAATCACTATGGTATGACAGGGCAACATTATCTTGATTAATTTTATTACCCAAATGTGATTATTTTTTACTTATTAAAAGAACTCCCTAACGAGATATCCAATGAGCTACTTTGGTTTGAGTAAGCGTTGTGAGCCACTCCACTATGACTCTCTAGTACCCTCATCCTAGGCTCATCACAACTCATGACAATTCAACATGACACGAAAAATAAGGCACAAAAATATGGCAAAAATTTTGGCTTAGAAAAAGGTAAACAAGATCTCAATACAATCCTTGTGAAAATCCATGGAAGAGTCGTCTTTTCCTTGATTCCAAAATATCCAAAAAAACATTGAGAATTTAAATTTTCTAGAAATATTTACAAAGGAAAAACCATAGAATTCCCAATTCCACCATTAAAGAAAAGCTTACAAATTTTTAATTTCTAATTCCTAATTTATAAGAACACCCTTTGGCTCTAAATATGCCCAATAACACACTTTTCAGGTCAATTTTAGATTTCAATTATTTTGAAAAAATTGCCAAAATGAGAGCACAAAATGGCATTTTTCAAAAATTTCACTAAACAATTTAAATTAACTAATTTTGCTCAAATTTAAATCTAAATGGGAAGTCTTAAGCTCTCTTAAGGGTGAACATGGCATCCAAAGGACAAAATATAATCAAAAGGAGAAGAAATGACGAACTTACCTCAATTTTGTTGCCACAAACAATCACACAAAGCTTGGAAAACACAAAGAGAGAGGAAGAATTTGTGTACCCAAGAAATCATGTACCCATTCCCATCCAATCCAAACAAATCCCATCTCGTTCAATCCATAATTGCACCCAAATTCAAATTTTCAAAAAAAAAATGACAAGGAGAGGGTTTGAGAGCAAAAATTTTCCAAAATGAATAATTCCCAAAATGGAAGTCATTTTCCCTTTTAACTCATTTCTCTTTTCATTATTTTTCTAATTTTCTTTATTTCTAATTCTCAAATTTCCATTTAACAATTAAAAAATTTACCTTCATTCATCAACACGATTAAATCAAGCATAAACATACCCAACCCCAAAATAAATTTTTGAAAAGTAATTCACTTAGCAATATTTTTACCAGTTTTCACTAAAATAATCCATTAGGTATAAAATAAATCTCTTACATCATAAAATATTTTTACGATAAAAAAGGGGAATTTAAACTATCATTTAATCCCTGAAAATGTCATTTACGAGAAATCTAGAATTTTAAACCATTAAATTAAATCAAACATTTATGGTAATTTGTAACATAGATGGATTTTGGAATCATCTCTTATTCAATTTTGAGTTAACATAAGTAGTTCATGACACAAACCATACAAGATTTGAATACTATTAGGGAATATAATAGGGAGGCCTAGTGTGACATCTCCAAAATAACCGTCGTTGGGGGGCAACTCATACCTATGTAGCTAGGTAGAGAAATAACCTTGTAGGTTGTAACCACTCAATGCACATGTCAACCATACCTACTCAATATATAAATAGTCAAAGCATAGCAAAGATGATGAAATTATAAGTGAATAGAAAGATAAAGATAAAATCAATAACCAACAATTACCTCAATCTCTTACCCTCCTCACCTCATTGATAGAGCTAAAGTGAAGCACCCATTTCACTTGTGTTTTCTTGATAGTGCAACTATATGGTTTCTCTCCAATGCAACATAACCTTGGTATAAAAGAGATTTGGATGATGAATTCAACAACATAATCTTAACAATTATGAGATGATCCAAATGGAATGGAAAGGCTCCAATTTATAGATTTTTAGAAGGATGAATGGAGGGCCAAGATCCTCTTGTGAGATGGACGATTGGGATTGAAGGAGAGAATGAAAGATTAGCCTTGTGACAAGTGTCACAAGGTGGAGACATGTGAATGTGGCATATGACATGGGGAAGAGAGTAAGGTATGCTCACACATGTGTAAACACACATTGGGAAGAACAAGAAGATGATAAGTGGAAACAAAAGTAACAAAGTGTAAGAGGTGTAGGCTTGGAGGTGTGACAAATAGGAAGAAAAGGAAAGTGTAGGGTGGGTCCATGAGGAAGAGGATTTCACACATGTGTGAGTAGCCAATAGAAAGGAAGGTCAAAGGATAACTTGGAGAGGGAAAGTGACATGTGTATGCAAGAATTTAAGAGGGCTTGGAGGACACGTGTCACATGACTACAAGTTTGGGGAAGTGGGAGGAGTTAAAAATTAAAAATATTAATGAGGACTAGGAGGTGGATTAAATTAATTAATCAATGATTAATTAACTTAATTGGGATTAGAAGACTTTGGGAAATAGAGACTAAGGTTGAATTAAAATAAATTTAATTAACTTTTGAGGAATAGAGCATTAATTAAATGTAATTTAATTAAATACGATGATGGAGGGGAATTAATCAAATAAATAATTTGATTAATTGAGAAGAATGAGGATAATAATTAATTAAATATTTAATTTAATTAATTGCAAACTAAAACTATAATTGATTAAATTTTAATTTAGTTAATTAATTATAGAATGAGGATTCAATTTAGGGTGTCTATACATAGCATAATGTAAGAGATAAAGATTAGCTCCATACCCAAGACCACCTGCAAAAACAATGAAAACCTTCTACAAGAGAGTATGCAAGAATATGAGCTTGCTTGATATTAAGACCTATCAAAATGATGATGAGGTATGAAGTATGTTACATATGTGTACAAAGACCTTCCTTATATAGGAAAGGTGAGAAAGAGGATTGAACATGATTGTGACATGTGTCTTAATCCTATGACATGAGATGAGTAACAAACTAATTGCCTAGGTTTATGCAATAAAGCTAGATAAGATAGGTTCTAAAAAATCCAACTAAGACTTCTAGAAAAAATCTTATATCCTAAGTAAACTTAACATGTGAATAAGTCCCCTAATTACCTAGTGAAAAATTACTAGGTACAAGACTTTAATTCACACCAACACCCCCCCTTAAGTGCAACTCAGGGAGAAGATTATAATTCAAATAATTTAAAAAATTTGCAAAGATGGGTCCCAGCTACAAGGCCATTTTAGGCACCCATGTACAAATGCAAATGAAATCTCTCACAAACAAAGAAAAGGAGAAAACCTAGTGGGACAAAACCCCTCTCCAAAAGAGAGAGAAAAAAAAATCACGTGAGTAAGGATGGAGGACTCCATGATACCCCCAAGTACACCTGTCACCTATATACATTACAAAATCCCCCCAAAAGAGGGAAAGAAAGAGACAACATAGCCCCCCATAATGAAGTAGCTCCAAAACCACTGAAGATTGTCTTAAGACAAAAGAGAATATGATTCTGACAAATAATATATCTCCCCTTGGGAAGAAAAATATCCAATGGTTGATGCTAAAGAAACCTCATCTCCATGAAGAAGCAAGAGGGAAGCAGCCTCAATAATGAAATCTTTGAAGACATGTCAAGAGCCTTTGAAGATGCCTCAATAAAATCAGGTGTTACCCCAATCAAGGAAGAATACAAAGAATGTGAAGACTCGAGAGAAACCTCCAAAGATGAATGATAAAAAAGGAGAGAAACCCCTTCAAACAAGTCCTCTAAATCTGAAAAAGAAGTATGACAAACCAAATCTAATATACCTATCATGAAACCATCCTACAAATGCAAATTTGGAAAACCAAAAGTATCCTACTCATATGAAGTATTGCTCAAATCTGGAGAAGTTGGAGAAGATGCAACCTCTTTAAATGAATGATGAATAGTGAAGTTTAACCATCCACCAAAACCTTCATGTGAATTACTACCCACACTGGAGCTAGGAGAGTTATCCCTAGAACATTCACCATTAGGAACAAAATGAGAAAAGTAGTAGATCTTTTCCTAATGATTGGCCCTACCCACTGCAACAAGTTGTTTGGTATCCAAATCTCGAATGAAGACTGAATCTAGAGTGAACTGAATAGATTTACTAGTTTGTGTTATCTGATACACTAAAAGAAGATTGTGCTTAATATTAGGAATACAAAGCACATTATTAAAACTACCATGTGGCACATCAATAAACCCTTTACCAAATACATCAAGATCCTCGTGAGTGAAGTATACTTCAAGGAAGAGAATCTATCAGGTTGGCTTGATATATGATATGAGGCTCCAGAGTCAATAATCCAATTTCTAGACTCCTCAACATGTGTTACAACAAGAGAATGTTTTAAAATCATTGATCATATCACTCCCATGGGAAATTCCTGTAATACCAGTGTGTGTAGTAGATGTTGATTGAGAAGATGATGAACTTTTAGACTTAGAAGGAAAATAAATGTTATTTTCCTTTAAGAGTTATCTCATTTCATCCAACTCTTGTAACAAGTGTGTTCAGTCCAAGAACAATCTCCTCCCAAGTCCATCATGAACTCTTGTTCATATCTAGCGAATGATCCTCAATCTTCCCATTGAAACCTTCAAAGAGTAACCGTCTCAAGAAAATGTCTCTAATCCAAAGAGATCTCTAGCCTCACCTAAGTCTCCAAGTATCCATGAGCACTTGAAACCAATCAATCCATGCTAAGCCCAAAATATAACACACCCTCATGAAGATTCCAAGCAAATGACCAATGTACTCAAATATCAATAGAACCAACAAAACCAATGTCAAAACTCCAACTACATAATCAAGAACCCAAACATGGCATCATGAGCTAACATCTCCTCCTAGGAGATCACATGCACCAATGCATACATCCCAATCTCAAGAGAACTTGTATCATACAAAACCTATAAGATACCATCAATAATAAACCATGGCACAATACCAAACACACTCTCAACCAAGAATCAACATCTCTAATCACATGAAGATAAGCATATCCTAATAGTGAACCTACAAATTTGACAAAACTCTTTTGCAACAATAGGATCTTAGAGATCTTCCAAGACATTCAAAAACACTAAAGAAGATCATCCATCACCAATGGTGAATCCACATCACTACCAACAAATCCCACTAAATTATGATACCAAACTACACATGGCATCATGAAAACCATCTCCTAAATGAAGATCACTCATGGTCCACACACACACTCAACTACAGTCCCAACAACTCTAGAAAACAAGTTGAACAAAGATATATAATCCAAGAAGATACAACCACCATCAAAAAATTAAGAAAAAATCCTACATCACCAAAACATCACTAACAAAAGCTCTCAATGAAATGTGTAACCAAGTTATCATGACCTCATGATAAAGACACATGCTACAAGTCCTAATCACTCACTATCCAGGCACTCTAATTATCCAGATGAACCTCTCATCTCAATGCAACATACCAATGCACAAATGACCATAGACAAGGCCAACTAACAAAGTCCACATCGATACTGAATCAATCTTGTGGATATAAATAGTCCATATTTAATTCATACAATTACAACCAAATAGGTGATCAACCCACACAATTGCATAACTCATAGATCCTAAATACTAAAACATGAAAACTCATCGTCACATTAGTAACCTAGAAACCAAGATATCAAAGAAGATAATCTTGTAGATATTAAGACTCAAACACCAAATTAACTATGGATTTGATTTTCCAAAGATGCTTACAAATGAGTAACCATATTCAAGGAACCAAACACGCATCTAGGAGATAAGAACAATCTCCTAACACCAAACCAAACCACCACCAAACAACCACATACATGATCATGTTGTGGTGATTCTCAAATATACCTACATATCCATGACACCATAATCATCACCATCATTGTACCTACACTCAACTTTCACTAACACAAGACTCTAAGTCTCCACATGTTTCAACCCATATCCTCAAACTAGAAGACAACTTATGTACCTATCACCATCAAATTCCATCTCTAAAAAATACATATAAACCTATACCAAGAAGCACCCAACTAATACTTAGTTGTACCATCATAAATATCATATAAAAATTTATACTCCCTCAAGTTTTCACCTCTTGACTTGTTTGAATGCTCATATAATCACACTTTGAATCTTAAGCACCTACAAGTGATCAAACAAATACAAACCTCTCTTTGCACCACAAACTAAAAATCTACTTGATCCATTGTGTAGTACATTGCACATGCTCTTTGACGCCTATTTGAAATAAAAAATTTGATTATGTATATAAAATTTATGACTAAAATCGTGTACTAGAGAACACATGACTTCCAAGCTCCAAAAACTAATAAAGATCCAAGAGAGCTTTCTATTGACTATTGGAAGTCAAAAATTTGATATTTTGGGTGAAACTTATGTGATTGAAAAAATTTGTCAGATTCAACTTGTGGGTGGCAAGGTGATGGCCCCTGGGTGGCCCCATCGTTGATGCGCAGGCAATGCATGGGTGCAAGAGTGTGACGTATTTCAATTTTTATTTAATGTAGTTTAATAATTTTCTTACTCTACATGGGGGGGTGTGGCGGGTTGGTTCTCCATAGGATTGGGGCCCAAGCCAGACTAGGGCTAAGCCCCACCAATGATGGCACTGTCGGCTTGGGGCAGATTTTCATCCAACAAGTGGTACTCTGTCACTTGTAAATTGTTAGGCATACTACAAGGGGTACAAGGTCTGCAAACCCTATCCTCCATTTATTTAAATAAAAAATTTAATACACTTATTTTGCAGGATTTTAATTTTTAATTTTTTTAATTATAATTTTCTGAACACCATGGTACGACCATATGACTAAAGCAAGGAGGGGATTCTTTAGTATTTTTTTCATAGTATCCAAAATAGGGAAATTTTTTATATGAATCTCCATTTCTCAACCATCTTGGATTCAATGGTGAGGTTTGTTTCGTCCCAAGAGGTCATTTGCAAAACTTTCCCTACACAACCCTTATATGCAAGACCATTCCAGGAAACCCTTTTGACCTAAGTTTTTCAAACTCCAAATATACAATAAACCCAACAAATTTGTAAACTCCAAAAGACCAAATCTACAAAACAATACCTACATAATGTGTCCATGCCTTGTAATGCTTGAGATCTTTCCTATATTGCCATGGATTCAACTTTGCACTATATCTACTCAAACAAGGTTTATACAAAAACCTGGGAGATCACACCTCCCATAACCATGAAAGCTCTAATATACCATTTATTAAGAAATAATGAATAATACCCACAATGTTTGATCCATTTCCTACATAATCCCATGGGAGAAAAGCATGCATACAAGCTTACAAAATAACCATAATGCAAAGATCAAATACACAAGCCACAAGATAACACAAGGTATACACTAGGAAAACCCTCAAGAGGGAAAAATCCAAGCTCCAAAAATATCCATACTCCATCTATTATTCAACAAATAAACAATACATGTACTTACAAAGTTGCAATGAATACTTCTAAAATATCAAGCCTCTCCAATGAATCATCACAATGCTTTCAGAAGTGATTTTCAATATTTCGAGAGCTCTTCAAACTTCTTGGAGGAGCGGTTTATTTTTAGTAAGTCACCCGATTCACTCTAATCATCATCCCAAATCTTCACTATCATGTTGGTATGATCAGAGTTTGATTTCGATGCAATTTTGGTGCTTTTCATAACTTAGGTAAAACATTTTAATTATTCACTTAAGTTTCTAATGTTAAACTATTAAAGTGACAACTTAAGTATAATATCTTTTTAAAAAGGTGATAATGTGCTTCAAAAGTGGATGCCTAGGGGAATAAGAGGGCCTTTGCACATGAAGAAATATTATTATACTTCTTAAAGGTCATTTTTTAGGATATTGAAATTATTATTTTTAAATATATTTTTTCCCTCAAAATAATCTATATGAGGAGGATGTGGGCTCATTTTGAAGGTTAGACTGTGAATGATATTTTTATGCTATTAGAAATAACCTTAGTTCTTCTCAAGATTTTTAAGGATGAAAATTCTCTTAGAGTTTGGTTTTGGGGACAAAAAACCCCCTAGATAGCTAGTGTGGTTTCATATAGAGATCACCATTGTGTTATAGATCAAAGCTTTAGATTTTGGGTTCCAATTGTGGATGTTTTAAGGTGCAAATTCTGGAGAGAACCACTTGGGCTCAAGTGTTCAATAATCCTTATCTAGGGTCACCTACCATTTGTGGCCAACCCTCAAGTTATTTCTTGGTGAAAAAATTACTATTTGGTGAGATTTGAAGGGTTTGATACCCATTGTACTTGCACTTGCAATGCCTTGTTTGTTGCTATAGTTCAATTTAGGACTGATTTTGGTGGTTAGTTTTTTATGACAACATTGCAATGATGTTGGAGTGTTTTTGATGAAGCTTTAAGTGTTATTTTAGCCTATGTTCATATTGGGTGTGTTGGACTAGAATTGATGAGATTTTTGGGGTATTCCGCTTATTGTCCAAACCTATTGTAGAATGCTCCTAGAGCATTATCAGACTTGCACTAGCATATTATTCATCATTCATCATTCATCAAGGTACATTGTTTTTGTTTCAAAGCTAGGTGGGTTTGTTCATGATTATTGGCTCTAGTTGGGGTGTTACAATAGTTTGTTTATCATGAACACTTTATATCAACAATACTTTCTTTTATCAACACTTTACTTATAATAAATACATCTCCATTTAATATTGTTTCTTATAAGCTAATATTATAAATATTGAAAGGTAGTACCACCACTATATTTATCAGAAATATTATTTGAATCATGTACTCACTCCATTGAATAAGTAGTAGTTGGTATGGATTTATATTGAATAAGTGGATGACTTGGTTTTACTCACCTCACCAAATAAGTGGTTTCATTATAAATTGTCTTCCCATTGAATAAGTGGAAGTGTTGTTATCTTCATTTTACTAATCACTCTATTAAATAAGTGTGAAGTGTATTTCCTTTTAGTACTACATATGCACTCCTTGAAAAATAGTATTTTGTTGAATTTCCACCTAGTGCTTTACTTCAGTTGTTGCAATTTAATTTGATATGTAGCTATTTTCACTATATGCTCTCACCTTGCCCATTTCAAGAATTTGCTAAATAACTTTTTTTTAGACAACATTGTAATCTCACATTCAATTGTTGTAAATTAAAAATAAATAAATCTAGAGTGGTTATTACATTTACTTTGCAAATATATATGTAATTACACCAACTAACATAATTAAAAATGTTGTACCACTTGTTCCCTTACTTTGCATCTATTATAACTAAAAGATGATAAATAATTTATTACTAGTTTAATGTGGGCTTGCCATTACAATGTTAGTATCGTGCTTTCAAAACAATGCTCTATATTTGTCAACATCTATATTAGATGAATAAAATAATATAATATAAATGGCTTTTAATTGTATGCATAATCAAATTCTTATCAAATATGTAAGTAATCATTAACTAATTTAAAATAATCCAAATAAATTGGCTTAATAAATAACAATTTTTAATATCCGAACTTCAATAAAACTTATAATATTGGCACACAACTACAACTATATTTAATAAAGAAAAACTTTTTAAAAAGGCAATATAAAACTACTATATATAAAAGGATGGCTTAATGGATTTGTTTTTTGATCTATAGATAAATTGAGAATATTGGTTTAATCAAAGTAGAGTCAAGCATGAAACCATTGACCATTTTCTAATTTGATATCTATGTTGTTTTTATCTTTATCACCATTATCCCAACTAGTGGCTATAAACTCAGAGGGGGCATTGCAATAGGCTATTAAATAAGAAGGTATGCTAGACGAGGTTCTAACCTTGCCCTCTCCACTATCGTGTCTACCTCTGCTACTATGTTTGTTTACTATATTATTGGAAATGACCCACCATCTTGATCTATTACTAGTTTAATGAATCAATTATTTCCAAAAATTACTTGCATTTAAAATATTTGTGTGGTCTTTAACAATAAGAACAAAGTACTTAAATTTTATGTATATGATCTTTAACAAGAATAAAAAATTACTTGTATTTCATGTATATGGTCTTTAAGAATTAAAAAAAAAGCACTTTCATTTAATGTATATGGTCTCTAACAAGAACAAAGTATTGATTGTGGTGACAACCATTGCTTATAGCAAATCTAAAACTGTGTTATGACAAATGCATTCTCTACTATAGCAAATGTTATGATCTTCATTATAATTGAATTTGGAGAATATAGTTAAAGTTCATGACTACACCCTGCTCTCCTAAGACCATTTCACACTTCATGCTAGAGTGCAATGTGAAGAATAATATCTAGTTCAAACTATTTTCAAATTTTAGAATTGCTTACAAAATCTTCAAAATTTTATACTAAAGTAGTTAAGACATTGCAATTTATTGTTCTATACATACTTCTCTCTTATGCTTTATATTAACTAGTAGGTCCAATGAAGATGTCAAAGTGGTTCTACTAGAAAAAAAAACTATTATAAATATCTTATAATGAGAGATTACTTACACCTTCATACTTTATATATTCAAATGAAATAAATACATAAATAAAATACACATCAATTTAGATAAATAAATTAATATTCATCATATATAAAACTAAACACATTATTTGCATCCAAATAAACAAATAATTAAAATACCTTAAACATATTAAAGTAAATATTTTATTGAATTGAAAGATTGATTTTGTTTTAAAAATTGACATTTGATTCAAAAAAATATTAATAACATATAAAAAACTCATATATCATAAATGTAACCATCGAAGCAATCCGACTTCCACTAATTTGCGGCCAACCGTGTCCATCCAGCATGAAACCGCAACTAGGGACACTCTTGAGGTTGCCACACCAACAAGACCACACCACGCACCTCATCGTTCTTTCTATTACCTACTGAGTGATCACTTACATAATAATACCACTGCAAAATGATGCCACGAAGATAAGGAATCAAGCTCGAATACCCCCGTATTTATTTCCACTGCCACCTTTGGCACCTCATCCACTATCACATTCCCTTCCCTGTGTATGTGTGACATCGTGTATTCCTCATACAACCTCAAGGCTTCGCTCACTTTGTTCACTATTTTATTTAGTTTCCAATTGGGGGTCTTGCCAGTTTTTAAAGCATTAACAACCAATTGAGAGTCGCCCTCCACATGCACCTTTGATGAATTAAATTTTAAGCCCTTTTGAATGCCTAGTAGAGCAACGAAAAGTTCTGCTTCTTTATTTGACCCTATCCCTAGCCCCAATCCAGATATTTGCAAAATTTCTTCTTCGTGGTTTCTAATCACACACCTGTATCTAGTCTGTCCTGGATTGCCTTTAGCTGCATCATCAAAGTTTATCTCGATCCATCCTCTATTAGGAAGATGTCATTTGACATCTCGCTAGAGAGACCTACACAAATTAATTGGTGACACTCCATAAACAAGGGTCTTCATTAATATATTTTTATGTTTAAACTAAACAATGAATTATTTGAACAATATTTTTTTAATGAAAAATTAAATTAATTTATTATAAATATAAGTAAAAAATCAAGATAATATTGTCTCTCATCACAATTTTTTTTTTATTAATAATAGTTCAGACATCTAATTTACATCATCCACTCAATTACACAACTGAAGAATTAAATATAGTTTGTACAGTTTGTATTCACTTTATACAGGATTATACAAGAATTATGCAAAATAAATACAGTTATGAGTGTTAGGCTGCATGCATAGTATAAAAAGGTTGTATGCATAATATAAAATAGGTGTTGTATATATTTATTAGCTCGTTTCTATTCCAACATTCTTGTTTTCACTATAGTCTTCCATAAAGCCCTAGTTGGCCAAGGCATTGATGGCATCCATCTCATTGCGGGAGAAGTCCTCTTTAAAATCATAGCTTTGTCATTATTGAATGGATTTGGTCCTCTCTTTGTCTTATTTATCTTCCCTATAGCCTCTTGTTCATTGAACTCTTTTTTGAAGGTCTCCATTGCTTTAATGAACGTCTCCAAACTTGGATGTCCCTACTGCCAAGGCTGTCCCAACTTGAACTCATCTCTTAATAGCTTTAAGAACTTGCTTGCAGCTACCTCCAAGGTGGCAATTCCCTGCAAGGTGACATTAAATAATGTGAGTCTTTTGAATGACAGTAAATTCCCTTCGAACCCCACTATATTTGTCCTCATTTCTTGCCTTCCAAATACACCAAATAATTTCAATAGATAAGGAAAACCAAAACAATTGCATTTCTTTACCCATCTTTTTACCATTACCCATTAAAATTTCTTTCCAATTTACTTTCCCATTATTCCCCCAAATATTCAGATCATTACAAAGCAAATTCCATATCTCATTAGCAAAAAAATAGTTAAAGAACATATGTTGTAAAGTTTCAGGTACCCTACAAATATTCCACAACTTAATGTCAGCATTATAAAACTTATAAGGAACTTTTTGCAGCACAACCAACCATCTAAAACAAGTTTTTTTTGCATCTATCATATTATGCCACAAAGAACAAAATACCTTTTGCTAGTCTTTATTTTCTAACTTGGTTTTCCACACTTTATTAAGGTAAACAGTAGGGGTGTTAGAGTTATTTATTTCTTTATATATGAGCTTAGCCTTAACCTCATGGAGGTCTCATGAAGGGGGAGAGTTCCTTTCCATAAGATATCAATAGTTTTCTCTTCCCACTTTTCAGTATTGAGATTTGGTAGCCAACTTTTACAAGCCTCTTAAAAAACAAGAGTAAGTTCTAAAGTCAGACTAGGGTAACCCATAGTCCTATCTTAATTGATCCCAACCTATCATATTTCCATCCTTTATGATATTAATGAATCTTTTGATACCTGCCTGATACCACTTTTTTGTACAACAACCCTATATCAAGGCTAAAGACTTCTCATTGTGTTCTAAGTTCCACCAGATGGATCAAATTATTGTTGAGACCAATTACTAGAGGGTAGGTGAAGTTATACTTGATTGATTTCCAAGCCCTTCAAATGCTCCTAAATACCATTGAACATGCAGGCACTATTGGATACTTGGTGATAAGTAAATCATTGAAAGGCAGTACTTTCCAGGACTTAGCCAACTTAGGGACCATTTGAGATATGATGTTCCTGACCCAAATTTTCCAAGGTTCATTCCCATATAGGGCTTTGATGACCCACTTTGTAGCTAGGGCAGTGTCGTGTCTCTTAAGATATTTGAGGCCCAACCCCCATTAGCCTTTTCTAAGAAGCACCAGTCTTATTTGACCGAATGCATCTTTCTTTTACCTTTCCCATCTGACCATAGAAACCCTTTGATCTTCTTTTGTACCTCATTAATCTGATAGCTATTGAAGAACCATATAGATGCAAAGTATAGTGTGTAGGATGACAAGATTTTATGACACACCTGTATTCTGTTAGCTAAAGACAAAAACTACCTATTCCACCCATCCAACTTCCTCTCAATTTTGGCTTTTAGCCAAAGTCACATTTCTCTTAGATATGATGACACCGAGAAGTGGATCCCTAGATATCTCACTTGAATTTGGGCCCCCCACTGGAAATAAAACTAGTGCAACCAACTAGGAGGTGTGTCTAACCACCCTAACATAATGGAATTCATCCTTGAACCTTTAGCACCCAAGGCTAGGCATAAGAGATTAAGTTTATTCATTAACTTGTTTAGGTTATTTTCTTCTAGTTCCACAAAGATAGATGTGTCATCAAAAAATTGAATATCCAGTAACTCATTTTGGTTTCAAAGCACCAACCCCCTCACCTTTGGGGAGTAGTAATTATCTCTTAACAAATAGTATAGGGCATCTGATGCAATTACTAACAGGGCATGGGCAATGGGGCAACCTTGCCTGATGGATCTCTCTAATTGAAAGACCTTCAATCTGGATCCATTCACCTCCACCTAAGCAGATTCATCCTTTAGTAGAATGCCAATCATGCTTGAGAAAGCTTGGGGAAAGCCAAAGGCTTCAAGAGCCATTTTTAGAAACATTCATTCCACCCTATCATAGGCCTTTTCAAAATCCAACAATAGCATTACAACATTTTGATGAGTCTGTTTAGCCAAGTCCAAACCTCTCAACTTGTTAACAAGTTCTCAAGTATGTATCCGCCCTTAATAAATCCGGTTTAGGTGGCATTAATGAATTTGGGGAGGATACTAGACAACCTCAATGCTAGGATCTTGGCCAACACTTTGTAAGAGACGTTTAACAAGGTGATTGGTCTCCAGTTCTTAATCAAGGTCTTCTCTCCTTTTGATAGGAGTTTAACGAGGCCTTGGTTAATACAAGTTCCCAAGGAACCTTTGGATGAAACTTCCATGTAAACCTGATGTAGATCATCACATACCCAATCATTGAAGACCTTATAAAATTCAACAAGGATCCCATCCACCCCTGGAGACTTTTTATTGCTCATTGAGGAGATTAATTTTTTAATCTCTTCCTTGGTTATGGTGGTAGCTAGCAGCGTGCAATCTTCTTTGGAAATTTTGGGATGAATTAGGCCTTCCATTTTGTTCTTAGCCTCAACAAAAATCTCCCCACTATCCTCTGATTTGAACAGATCTTTGTAGAATAGGAAGAACAACAATAGTATCTCCTCTTAATTGGACAAGGTCACACCATTGTGAAAAATTTGATCTATTTGCTCCTTCGGACCTTTGTCCTTAATATATTTAAAAAAAATTGAACCCTTGTCCCCATTGTCTAACCAATTAAGCTTAGCTTTGAATTTTAGCCCTTGAATTCTATTTTTTTGTAATTTCCTTAGGGAGCTTTTGGCTTTGTTGAGTTCTTCATAGAGTCATTCACTTATAGGGTCCTTTTGAATTTTGACCTTAGCATTCAACAACTCCTCTTGGAGTTTATTTTCTTCCCTTATTTTGTACATTTCCTTCTTTTTTCCTATTGTCTAGAAAATTATTTTCCATCCAGCCACATTTTATTTCCACGTTTCAATTTGACTGGAGTCCTTGAGTAGCCATTTGTTAACACCTCTTAAGGTGCTTACAACCACTATAAAATATTTATCCCTCAACAAGCTTGTGTTAAGGATGAAGTTGTCTCTGCACTTGGGGCTTATCTTGACACCCTTATTTATGGTTATCCTGGATTTAATCGAATGATGATCCGAGAGGGTATAGGGATAAACCAACACCTTGCTTTCACCATTGATAAGTTTAAAGTTAAAGCAATCCCTATTGGCCTAGAATCTATACAGATGGTAGTAAATTATTTTACCTCCTTTTTGAGCATTACACCATGTGTACCACACACTATCACTTTCATTCTTCTTTCCTTCAAGAGGATCAATTATGTTAAGCTTATTTTTTACCTAGCCCAGTAGTGCTTCTCATTACCCTTCTACTCCATGTTAATACCTCCTTTTTTGTCTTTCTTATTTTCAATCATTGTAAAGTCACCTCCTAAGATCCAAGGGACATCTGGAAGGCTGGTTAACCATTTCCATAGTTCAATCCTCCCAAAGTAGTCATTTAGTGTGGAGATAGAACACATGTCAAACTTGGAATCACCCCTTTCAAATGTGGCCCATACAGCTCTGTTATAGGGTGATACCCTGAAGTTTGTTAAGTAAGGTTTCCAACAACTGTTGGCTATCAAAATGGCTACACCTCCTCTCGCCTTCTCATGTTGGGAAACATATGCACAAATTTTCCCCATACAAACTTGAAGTTGGTTTCAAGAGTGAACCCAACTACCTTGACTTCTTGCAACAAAACAAAGTCCTTATTTTTCTCCATATTGAGAAACCAAATACAAATACAAACAGAAGGCAACAAATGAGGGAAACTACTGTGAGGAATAGAAGGATAGTACCTTTGTGGGGGAGAGCCATGCCTCCCCCACCACAATGTCAACAAAGTCCTTAAACCAACACGATGACCAAGTTGTAGAGCGATCCCTCTGGTCTTGGCCAAGATCCTTCCTTGTTTTTCAAAATTAATTTTAATATATTAGATGTTAATTTAATATAATATGTAATCTAATATAACATATATTAAAAATAATCTAATAATATAATATATTAAATTATTATAAAATTACATACTATATTATTAAAAAATAAAATATAATACTATAATATTATATAGTATATATTATAATATGATGTTAAATTTAAAATATTACATGTTAATTTAATATATTAATATAATATATATAATCTAATACAATATATTAAAAATAATTTAACAATATTACTAAAAATATATTAAATTATATATTAGATGTTATATTATATAGTAATTTGTTATTAGATTATTTTTCATAGATTCGATAAAAAAAATCATTTGTTTCGAAATCAGACTTTGAAACATCAATTTTAAATTGATCACAGACAACATCCTTCCACCAAGAGGAAGGTCTCAAGATTTTAAGGTTAGGGTAACGCCAAATACCCTGTGGCAAAGCATTTCCTACAATGGAAGGGAATGCCTTCATAATCCAAAGCCTAGCTCCAAGAACAATCCACCACTTGTAAAACAACCTTTGTTGGGAGAGGTTTAGATAAATCCAATTCAACCAATAAGCAGGCGAAGGTGGTGTGAGTGAAGTATATAGTATCAAAGTTCACCTTGAGGAATCAACCCACAAAATTTCCAATAGCCTCAAAGCTAGAATCACACCAAAATTAGAGTGGAAGATCAGGGAAGTGAACCCAAACATACACCACATTAAAAGATTTGGAAAGGGGATTAAAGAAAGGATCTCAGGGTTTCAAAAGAAGGGCATGATGCTCCCAAAACCAAGAGTGACTATCAAAAACAACATCTCGACCCACAACAAAATAAAAAAATAATAAAGAATCCCTTGACACAAGGGTAAATTTTAATTTTACCTTCAGTTATATGATTCCATTGCTCATAAATTCAGTGATTGAGATCATGAAGTTGAGGCCATATAATTGATAAAATTTATAAATCAAACTCTTTTGAGAGAAATATAGCTCATTTTTTAAAACCTCCCCCCCAAAACCACCATAGGGGGTCAAAGCCAAAGAAATGATAGGGGAAGCACCAACAAGAAGGATGTGTGCAGAGGAACCAACAATAAATCCTCCACCACAAACATCAAAAAAAGTGACAACAGTGGAGACGCTAATAGATAAAGCAACAACATTCCCATCACAAAACCATAACTCGGAAGAGATAGTGCACAAACAACATGGGAAAACTCAGGAAACGACACAACTATAAACAAAATGCCAACAACAGAAAGAACAAGCAACACACCAATAGCAAGAACAACAAGTGGTGCATCAACAACAACCCCATCAATAGCAAAAAGAGCACCAACACTAGAAAAACCATGGATTCTAGTAGCAAGTTATGCATAGACGGAAAGAGGAGCATGAGCCTCCATTTCAAAAATATAAAATAATAATAATATAATGTTAAATATAATAACAATAAAAATAATATAATAACATTAATATAATAATAATAAAACAATAATGATAATAATATTTTTTATTATAAACGGGATCTAAGGATATGGGCACAAGCGGAGCTATTATGGTGTGTATGGGGTTGCATGCCCTTGTTGTGTATTAATCCTCCTGCATGCATTTGTATGTGGTGTTGTGGGGTTTGGAGGGTCTATTTATTGGTGTGTGGGTGGTGTGGGTATTTTTAAATTGCTCAGTTGGGGCTTCTATTTGTGGGTTGGGGTCGTGGGTGGGGGTTGGCTACGATATCTTCTTTTCTCCGCTATGTCTTGTCGTGTCTCTTTCATAGTTTACTCTCTATACTGTGTGATGTTTGCATGGTGTGAAGGCATGGGATCTCCAATTCTTTGGTTGCTAAGTGTTTCTTGTGCAAATCATGGTGGTTTTTGTTCTAAGTTTTGACTTCACAAAGATTTGTGTGGTGCATGCATGGGGAATTGATTTTTTTCCATGCATGGTGCTTCCTGGGGCCTTGGATAGGTCGAATCTTGCACCTTTGTTTCTTGGAGGAGGGTTAGATTGCATGAATATGGCTAAACATGGTGAGGTTTCATCAAGGAACAACATTTTTAGAATGCAAAAAGTGAATGGATGCTTGGAGAGATCTGAAGATCGCTCAATTTTGGTGATCCAGCTAGACTCAGTGGTGGAGGATGTGAATTATTTGAGCAACCATGATTTGATTTGTAAGTTTATGGGGATGTGGGTTTCACTCCCATTTTTTGAATCATGGGTTCGAAGGATGTGGAACCTTGAGGGTGACATAGATATTATGCTAGAGGCCAATAATTATTTCATGGTGGATTTCTCTTGTTTGTCAGACAAAAACAAAGCTTTTGAAGGAGGACCATATTTCTACAATTAGGTGGGCCTTTTTATTAAACCATGGCATGTAGGATTCAACTTTGCAAAGGAGCTCCCCTCAAGGGTTCATGTTTGGGTGCACCTCTCGTGTCTACCTTTGGAGTTTTGGAGAAGTGATATTTTGCAAACGGTTGCTCTCCTGCTTGGGAAACCTATTAGACCTTCTTAAAAAATGTTGAATAAAGAGGTAATTTCATTTGCGCATGTTTGTGTGGAAATTTATTTGAATAACCCACTTCTAGACTCTATGGAAATGTGTGAAGGGTCTTCCTCTTGGACTCAACAGTTGGACTATGAGGCTCTGCCAATCTGATGTCAGATGTTCCATGAGTATGGCCACCTTTAATGAAAGTGTCCTAGAGTCATCCATGCAAAAGGCTCAGAGGTTATACATTCTAATCCTAAGCCTAAGGGGGATAAAGGGAAAGCTCTAATAATGAGGGTGATGGCTGATAAGGAGGGTTTTGTTCCAGTAAAGGTCAGTAATAAAGGTAGGGGTCAAAAGAGTACTCTTTGAGATAGACAGGAGGACGAGACCCTCAATAGATTTGATGTTTTGGATGATTTGAATTAGGAAGAAGGGCTCCTTATGGGCATGTAAATGGTGGAAGGGGTTTTAGAAAAGGATCCTTCAGTTTCTTAGGAAGCGGCTTTCCTCATGTCTTCTCAAGTTGGGGGTTTGGACGTGTAGATGGAAACTGGCCCTCTTTTATCAAATTCTAGGTTTTTGAGGGTTGGGAAGCCTTTGCAGGAGAAAATTGGGGTGGTTCCACCCAGTTCGGGTACTACTTTTGTGGGGGCTACAAATGATATTGGAAAAAGTAAAGTAGGTTTTCCAACATTAGGTTTGTAGCTAAAGATCCTTAAAAAAGGGGCTCCAAAGAAGCCTCCCAAGGTAGATTAGAAGAAGGATCGAGAAAAGGTGAAATTAACGAGTGAGACGTTAGTGGAATCAAGTTCAGTGAAAACCATTGACTCCCACTTTTCTCATCCTCAACGATGATTGTTGTCTCATGGAATGTAAGGGGTATGAATAACATCCCTAGACAAAATACTATTCAAGACGTGATGCACACACATTCTCTAGATGTGGTTTTTCTCCAGGAGACTAAGTTGACTATTGAAGGTATGTTAAGTTTGGCCTCTAAGATTTGGGTTGGGGGTCAGTATCAGTGTGTAGGAGCTCAAGGTAGTTTTGGTGGCATTACATGTTTGTGGAATCCACGTAGAATAGTTCCTATTTGGTCGATCTCTTGCAAACACTCAATGTCTATGGTTGCCTCAAGCGTAGAATTTGGTGAAATTATCATTCTTTCTAACATTTATGTGTCAAAATTTTTTGATGGTAAATATTTTCTTTTGTCTTATATTAGATATGTGTGGGCCCTGGCCCCTTTTCTTCCTTAGATTTTGGAAGGAGATTTCAATGCCATCTTCTCCTTGGAGGAGAAGTGGAGCGTGTAGCATGACTTGAGCCTTTGTCTGCACTTCTAAGGGACAATATTGCTTCTTTGAATTTTTTCGACATCAAGCTTGTCAATGGTATGTTCACATGGAGTAATATGAGATGCAAGGAAGATGTTGTCTCTGAAAGGTTGGATAGATTCTTGGTTTCTAGTTTCTAAGAATCAGAGATAAATGGATAACCAGTTTGAAGATCCTTGATAGGAGTGGATCTGATCATTGGCCGATCAAATTATCTATTAGCACATTCAATTTCCTAATAAAGAAGTCCTTCAAATTTGAGCTTATGTGGCTCAGGAACTTATTGCTTCATGACCTTGTGCTTATTTGGTGGCATAAAGGGAAATTGGCTTATGAAACTGTTATGTACTCATTCTCAAAGATACTCCAATTTGTGAAGTATATGCTGAAATAGTGGAATAGGCAATAGTTTGGTAATATATTCCAAGCTAAAAGGTTGGCTCAAGCTAGTTTAGATTCTATCTCTCGATAGATTCAGGACCATGGTATTACTAAGGAAAATAGGAAGTTCTAGAAGCTACGACTGAGAAGGATTTGGTTGAGAGGGAGTTAAGGGAATAAATATTTTGGAAGCAAAAATCTCATATTGATTGGCTCCAGGAAGGGAATAGAAACACCACTTTCTTTCACAATCCTATTAAGGATAGAAGGCATGGGAATTTAATTTCCTCTCTACAATCCTTTGAGGGGAATCAACTATTATCCTCTTGTGAGATTTCAAAAGAGGTCATTCGATATGATTCGACCTTATTCTTTGAGGACTCTATTCTTGCTAGCGAAGAAGAATCCCTCATTTTGGAGTGCATTCTGCTTCGTTTTCTAGGGAGATGAAGGATTCTTTGATTAAATTGGTGTCCATGAGTGAGTTGGAGGAGATTGTGTTTCTTATGAAGAAGGGGAAAGCTCTGAGTCCTGATGGGTTTCCTGTTGAACTCTTTCAAGAGTTCTATGAAAATCATCAAGGTTGATCTTCTTGAGGTTGTTCAAGAATCTCAAAGGAACAAGTGGATGTTAAAGGCCATGAATGTAACCTTCCTTGCTCTTATCCCAAAAAATGAGGGAGCTAACTCTTTAGACCTTTTCAGACCCATTGCTTTGTGCAATTTGGTTTATAAATTATAACCAAGCTGATAGCTGAGCATCTCAAGCCTTGGTTGGGCAACTAATCTTTGAGGAGCAGGGAGGCCTTGTTTTTGGTAGACAAATTATTGATGGGATTATTGTTTCTATTGAATCTATTCACTCCATGGATGCTTCCAAGGAGAAGGCGATGTTCATTAATCTCGACATAGCCAAAGCCTATGACCATGTTAAATGGGCTTTCCTTGGTAAGATTCTATTTGCTTTTGGTTTTGATAACGACTGAATTGAGTGGGTAACAAGCTATTTCACTTCATCTTACTTATTAGTGCTTATCAATGGCAATCCTTTTGATTTATTTGGGGTGTCTAGGGGCCTTAGGCAAGGAGACCCCCTATCCCCCTATTTGCTTATTTTAATGGCTGAAGGTTTAGGGAGATTTATTAAATATCATGTGAGGCAAGGTTTGATTTAGGGTTGGTGTTGGGGCAGTAATATTTCTCTGCAATCCCACTTACAATTTGTGGATGACACGACTGATGGGTCTGGCAAGAGTGAAGGAGGTTGTCAACTTTCAGAAGACTTTAGATATTTATTTAGCTACTTCGGGGCAACAGATCAATGAGGGTAAGGCACCTATTTTTTCTTCAACATGCCTAAGCTTATACATTAGAGAATAGCATGGATTCTCGGGTGTCAAATTGGATCACTCCCCTTTGTCTATCTTGGTATCCCCTTGGATGTGGGCTCTCTCCCAAGGGTATTCTAGCAGGATGTTTTTGACAAATTCTGTAAGAAGGTCAACCATTGGACTTGCGGGTGGCTATCTACTACAGGCAGGGTGACTCTTTTGAAGTCAATGGTTCAAGATCTTCCTATATATAGATGTTTTGTTCTCTTGGCTCCTTCTAGTTTCATTAAATAATTTGAAATCTTTTCTCATCAATTTGTAGAGGCTAGCAATTTTCTCTCAAGGAAGTGGAGCTTGGTCAAATGGGATTATCTATAGGCCAAAGTAGGCTGGGAAGCTTGGGCTTAGATAGACTAGGCTTAATGGTCAAGTGTTAGCGGTTAAGTTATATTGGAGGTGGCGTACTAATCAACACCAAACTTGGGCCAAGATCCTGAATTTTAAGTATCTGGGGGGAGTGGATAGTGTTGATGTTCCAATAATTGGCCTCTTGGGGAAAGGTTATGTGACATGGGGCACCCTTAAATGGTTTGCTAAGATCATTAAGCAAGGATGTTTTGAATCTACAATAGGGGATCTGAGGCTTTGTTTTGGTTTGATTCTTGGGATGGTCATCCCCCTATTATGTTAATGTACCCTCATTTATAGTCTTTATGCAACATGGATGTTGGTTGGTGTCTAGTGGCTGATTTCAAGACTTCTTAGACCTTTGACCATGTTACTGTATCTAGAGATGGAAGGATCCTCAAGGGTGGCCTCCTGAGGATTTATTAGAGAAGCGTCATGAGCTGGCAAATATCTTGGCTGGTAGAGTTTGCAGTTCCTTATTGGGGTCTGATGTCCTTGCTTGGGGTCCGAACCTGAAAGGAAAATTTACGATGGGCTTTGAATACCAGGAGTTGGAGAGGTAGTTTTTTGGGAGTTCTGATGTTCCTTGGTGGAAACAAGTTCTCTTGGCCTAAATGTAACTTTTTCACCTGACTTGTTGTGTAGAATAAGTGTCTCACTTGGGAGAAATTATGGAAGAGAGGTTTCTAGGGACCTTCCATGTGTTTCATGTGCAAGTGTAGTGAAGAAAATTCCCTATATTTATTCCTTCAATGTCCTTTTGCTAGGGAGATGTGGCAGTCCTATTGGGGAGTTTGGAACCATGTATGTAGTCATGCCTCCTCTTTGGTTGAAATTTAGGGCTAGTTGGGGGCTCCACTTGCCAAGAATCCTTTTCTTTAGATTGCTTGGAAGATTGGGCCTACCCTTCTTCTTTGGCAAATCTGGCTTGAAAGGAATTGTAAGAATTTTAAGACAAGTTCATGCAAGTACAACAGTTGTGGATAAGATTTATTAATACTCTTAAGGAAACTATTGAGGAAACATATGATTTATCTTTCCCAATGGAGTAAGGGGATATTGATGTTGTTAGGACTTTGGGTCTTGCTATTGGGAGTGGGAATAGCTCGGGGTCTAGACCAAGGATGTTGGCTAAAAGGAAAATTCAGAGAGTTGGTTGTTGGTCTCCCTCTCCTTAGGGGATTTTGAAGATTAACACTGATGGTTCTTCTAGAGGTAATCTCAGACATGCTAGGATTAGAGGCATTGGTAGGGAAAAATTTGGTATTTTTGTGTTCTTCTTTTCGATGTATAGAGGTCAACATACTAACAATTTTATGAAACCTTCGACTATTTTGTTTCCTTTGGAACGAGCTTGTGCACTTGGCTAGAGAAGAATTATCTTGAGTCAAACTCATAGATAGTGATTGAAATGTTGAATAGGCATCAATGGGAGGATGTTAATTATAAATTGGCCTTGGTGGTTAAACAAATTTATTTTCTTAGTGAGTCATTGAACTCTATTACTTTCTGCCATATTCCTCATGAATGGAATACTTGGCAGTTGACTATTTGGCAAAGTGGGCTTCTGAGTAGATGGAGATGTAGAGTGTGGATGATTAGGATAATCTTATGGCTAAATGCTCTCAATAGTTGGAGCACTTAATTATGAAATACATGAGAGTTTTTTTGGGGGTGTCTGGTAGGCAGTGATTGTGTTGGTGATTTTGTTTGGTTTTGGGCCTTTTGAGATCTTTTGTATTGTACTGTTTTCTCTGATTCAATAAATTTTTACCCCTCTTTTATTAAAAATAAAAATAAAATAATAATTAAATAATTAAATAATAAAAAAATAAAACAATAAAAATAATAGTATAATATATTAATTTAATATTATTAACGTAATAATAAGACTAATATAGTAATAAAAAAAAATTATCGGCAAAAGGCTTAAGCCTAGGTACTTTATATTATATAAAAGAAAAATACAAAAACCAGAATTATAGTACTGGTAGATAAAGTAAATAGATAATTTGCACATATAGATGCAAATATCTACATAATTGATCAGCATATTTGCAAATAACTGAAAAAGAAATATGGCATTGCATATACATATTTGTATACTACGTAAGACTTAAAATTTGATCAAACTATTTGTCTTCTTTGTCTTCATCCATCACATCTTCTGCATTTTCACTCACATTTTGGACATTTAAATCAAATAAATTTTTCCCTTGCTCTTCTTCTCCTTCTTCACCAAGGTTTCCAACTGGAGGAATTGGTGGTACTGCTGCTTGAATTATTGAATGGCGATTTTGATGGCCCAGAATGTAGGAGAGGACATAGTATTTTTCTTTGATCAATTTAATCATTGGCTGACCCAATTCTCTTGAATATGATTGAATCATTCTTAGCATCAACCATGGATTATCATCTCTTAGACCCTTTTTTATAGCTCCATATGGTATTGCAAAACCTTTATTTTTTTTAAGGAAGCTTCTTGGAAAGAGTCTTGCAACATTTGCTTCACCCAAATCCAAATTATATTTTTGGACTGCTTGTAAGAGATCTTCTTCATCCATTGCTTCAGGAAGAACTATCACTAAATGCACAATTCTTAAAGCCACAAAGGATTGTAAGAAATCCATTACATTTGATAGAAATATAGACAAAAAATTAGAAGTAAATAAAAGCTTGGGAGAGTCTGGTTGTACTATCTCATCCCCTATCGCAGATTTAATACAATCAACTATGCTTTGACAGGCAATGTTGAAAACTAGAGACAATTCCTCTTATGTTACCTCCTCTGAGAATGGGATCTCATTCCTCTTGATTTCCACTGGTACTCTATAATTTTTTGTATTATATTCTCTAGCCATTAAAACCTCTATAGAATATGACCACCTGACAGATTTACTCTAACTTCCTGCAACTTCATAAAGCCAATACTAAACACAATTAGCAAGCAATGCATAATCCAAAACAACTGAGAGTAGAAATTAAAAATTTGAACCCTTGTAAAAAGAATTTGGAGAGAAGAACCCAAAGATCTTAATTCAACTTCAGACGACCACTACAATACCAAATAGAAGCCATCCAGAGTGTAGCAAAGAAATACCCAGCCAAAGGTATTGAGAAAGCAAAAAGTTTAAACATGTTTAAATTCGAACAAATTAAAACCAGAGCTACAACTCAAATCCATAATAACTTACTGAATATTGGGATGTCGATGCTATGAACACTCAGGACCCTGCCACTTTTTCCTTAACACTATTTAGTTCGACATTGATATATATTACTCTTAATGTGACGACAAATATAGAAGCAACATAGAACCTTTACAATTTGATATTTTTGAATTTTTTGTACCTGAAGGCCCAACCACTTACCCAGAAAATGTGAATTTATCAAACAAGAATGGCTTTTTAAAAGTACGAAGATGTCCCATGTCTTGGAAAATGACATCATTAATGAGTAATATTGATGACATTAGAGGAATTTTATGAATTTACGAGCTTCCCACGCTTGAAGATGTTATTTGAATAGAATATACTAGACGACACTTTTGTCTATAATTCTTTATTTCTTATATTAGCCAAGTGGAAATAATCACACAATTCAATGATTTCAATTAGTACTTAAATCGTTGTACTATGCCTTCAAAAAACTTGAAAAATCATGATGATCCCATATGTATATTTTCTTACGCAATACATATCTCCTTCACGGTAACCCTGTCAAATATACTGATAATCAATATTAACTTGTAATGATACCGCTTGTATTGATATTAGACCTGCACAAAATCAACAAATAATTAGAAATCAAAACTCCGCCAAATTGTACTCCTTCTGCGAACAAAAGAGAAATATTTGTCACCACCTTACACATATTGATTGCTTTCAAATGATTATTATCATTTACTACTTTGAACCATCATATATTTGAGACACTGGATTTATCATTTGAAATATTGCCTTTCTCCCCTTGAATTAATTTTCAAACTTTGACTGGAAATCCATCTAATATTTCCCCATAAACTATAACATCTTTCTCTTGCTCACAACCTATATTAGCTAGTTCATCTGCAACTAGATTTGCTTCCCTATAAACATGCTTAATGAAAAACTTGTCAAGTTTTTCTAATAGAGAATAAATCTGCTTCAAAACATAATTTAGTTGCCAATTGTTTGAAACTCTTTCCTTACATGCATTTACCACTATCAAGGAATCCCCCTCAATTATCAAATTGGGAATTTTACAACTTTGAGCTAAAATTAAGCCATGTAAAAGAGCATATACCTCTGCCTAATTATTTGTACCATTAGGTAATGATATGGAGACTACTCTTATTCCCGAACCCTTATGATCTCTTAACACTACACCAACCCTTGACACTCTCGGGTTACCCCTAAAGGCACCATCGAAATTTAGTTTAGCATAACCATTAGGTGGAGGCACCCAAATCACTTTTTTTTCTGTCAATTTTAACATTTCTAGATGAAAATAAACTACCTTTGAATGGTAACACCAGAGATGACCATTCTTTCAATTGCTTAGAATCCCAATCTGTAAAAGTTGATCCCACATGTTTTGTGCTTTGCACATAAGCATTAGTAATTTCACAAATGGATTTTTCTAGCTTTGCCAATATAGTGGGTAGATTTGATTTTTCTTTCTTGAAGATTCTCTTATTTCTTTCCCACCAAATGCCCCAAACAACGGATGAGGGAATTATTTTCCATAAGCATGCATAGAGGGACGATTTATATAGTGTAGGCCAAGACAAGAAAATATCCCAAATCTTGTTTGGTATAGGAGAGCTCCAACCAAGCTTGGCTTGTACAAAATTCCATCATGTGTGAGCAAATGGACATGTTAAGAACAAATGATCTGTCTCTTCAATTTTTTATTCACATAACACATAGTTGAAAGGAGTTGAGATTCCAAGTTTAACCAATATTTCACTTGTTAAAACCCTATGTTTTAATTCCAACCATGAGAAACAACCTGCCTTGGGCAGGATCATTGAATTCCAGCAAAATGATAGAGCTCTTTGTTTGATTCCATGTTCTTGATCCAACATAGCAGCTTTATACCCTAATTTTACTCTATAATACCCTGATTTAGAAGGAGCCCAAATCAATTTATCAGCTCCATTGTCTATGAAAACCTTTCTACTTCTAAGAATTTTAAACCAGTCATTTTGTTGATCTAGGGAAAATATTGAAGAAGGTAGAATTTTCCATATTACAGCCCCTATTTTCCTATCTAAATCCTGAATATAATCTTTCAGTTGTACCCCCAGTTGATAGATGTGTAATCAATTATTGACTGGAAATTGAAAGTCTTTTCCAATGAAGGGAAACCATTCCATGAATCTTTCCAGAAATTTATAGACTCACCATTGTGAACCTCCCAAGTCAGATACCTAACTATCAAATTTCTACAATTTAACAAGAAATTCCACATCATAGATCCTTGTGGGGGATTGGATATGGCAAGAATACGAGTTGGATCTGTATTATCAAGATACTTACTTTGCATAATTCTACACCATTTTCCATGTGGTCTTGTGTAAAAATGCCAAATCAATTTTGCTCCTAAAGAAAAAATTCTTGCAGACATATTATGAACTCCAGCCCCTCCTTTTAGCTTATCTTTACAAATATTATGAAGGGATACTAACAAATTTTTTCTTTTAGAGTCCATGTTACCTTTCCAAAGAAATGACCTGATTAACTTTTCTATTTCTAAAATTACCATCCTTAGAGCTTTTAGAACTGCCATATAATAATTTGGAATTGATGCCAAAATTGATTTAATCAATAAAATTCTTTCAGCAATAAATAACCATCTCCCCTTCCAAGATGCTATTCTAGATTTAATAGAAAGAATTATTTTATCCCAATAATTCACTCTATTTTGCCCTGCAAAAAAGGGAATCCCTAAATATTTACAAGGCAAACCTGAAAGCTGAAACCCCATTATTTGAACAATCTTGTTCTTTAAACCTGCTTTTGTATGGAAAATATAAATTTTTGACTTATTTGCATTCACCATTTGGCTCAAAGCTAAAGAGTACCTTTTTAGAACTTCTTTTATCTGTCTTGCTTCTGCTAGAAATGACAAACCAAATAAAATGGTATCATCAACAAACAAAGAATGAGTTAAAGATAAAGAGGTTTAAGGCAACTTAATTCCCTTCCAGTGATCTTCTAGATGCGATTTTTTAATTGATCTACTCAATGCCTCAACGAGAATAATGAATAAAAAGGGAGATAAAGGGTCTCCTTGCCTCACTCCTTGAGAAGAATTAAAAAATACCGAAGGAGTTCTATTTATAAGTATTGAGAACATAGCACCTGACAAACAAGAATAAATCCACTTGCACCATTTTTCATGAAAACCAAACTTTTTCAAAATTTGTAGCAAAAAAGTCCAATCCACCCTATCATAAGCTTTCATCATGTCTAACTTAACAATAAAAGATGGAATAGCACAATAAGACACTGAGTGCAAAACTTCATGAGCCACAATAGCTCCTTCTATTGTTTCTCTTCCTGGAATGAAACCCCCTTGTTCCTTTGATATTATATGAGGGATAATCTTTACCAATCTCAGATAAATAGCTTTTGTAAAGATTTTATAAATGGTATTACAAAGAGATATTGGTCTAAATTTTGGGAAGGATTGTGGATTATTTACCTTAGGAATCAAGGCAATATGAGTTGCATTGAACTGCTTTAACATAGTCCTTGAACTTCTAGATTCCTCGAGGGCTTTCAATAAATCTGACCCAATAAATTCTCAGCAATTGTGAAAAAACATGGAGGTGAAACCATCAGGACCTGGTGCTTTATCAATGGACATTGAGAAGACTACATGTTTAAGTTCTTCTAAAGTGAATGGTTTCATCAAATGTTCATTATCATGAGTTGAAACTAAGGAGGGAAAATTTTTGCAGCATCTCTTTTCTCATAGAAATTTGATTAACAACAACAATAAAAATATATTAATAAAAATATAATACAATAATAAGAGTTATATAATATAATAATTTAATACTAATATTAATATAATACTAACCCTTAAACTAGCCCTAATTTATATTAATATTAACAATAATATATTAATAATAAATATAATAACAATATAATATTATAATAATTTATAATACTTAATCTAATTAAATCCTAATCTTAAATATAAGTGAGCATTAAATATTATTGGATATTAATTGAACCATAATCCAAACCCTTAACCTAGTCCTAATTTATCCACAATCATAACCCTAACCCAAATGTTATCTTACAGTCATTAATCTAACCCTATCCCCAATCTTAACTCTAACAATAATCCAAATTTAATCATAACCTTAACCTTAACCCTTATTAAATTCTTACTCGGATTTAATATTTATTAATATAACAATAAAAATAATACAATAGTAATAAATTAATATAATATAAAAATAATATAATACTAATCTTAGTAATAATTTATTAATAGTAATCTAATGTTATATATAATAATATAATAATATATTAATAATAATAAAAATATAATAACATTAATATAATAATAATAATATAACAATAATAAAATAGTAATACAATATAATAATTTAATATTATTGACATAATAATAAGACTAATATATTAATAATATTAATAATAATATAATAATAAGAGTAATATAATTTAATAGTTTAATACTAATAATAATATAATACTAAGAATATTAATATTTTACTAATTATAATGTTGAAAAACTATTTTTTTATATAATTAAGTTCTACCAAAAGGGGGTAGATCCCATGGTACATCATGTAGATTTGTACATCCATTTACGAAGGGCCTATATCAAGAGATTTTTGTTCATTCAGACTTGATACTCCCAAACCCAAAATCTTTGGGTTTCGTTTCCTCTGTATATATCCATCTTATCCCACCCTTGACCGTTCAAAATTATTTGTCCTTTGACTATCTTCCACAATGATCATCTAGAGATCCACCCATCGACTTGCGTTATCAAAGATCATTTCCTCACATTTTGATTTGACCCCAATTTTGGCTAAGAAATTAGACGCTTTGTTCACTTCCCTATAAGCATGAGATATACAGTAATGAGGGATACTTTGTAGACAATTTACAATATTCTCAATGATTCTTCCAACCTTCCAATTTGAGCACCCTTCATTTTTAATAGCATTAATTATTTTTTGTGAGTCACCCTCCACGTCTAAGGATCTAATGCCACACTCAACACAATGTTTTAAACCTCTTTCTAATGCAATTGCCCCTGCCACATTGTTGGTGTTGCTGCCCAAATATCCACAGAGGCCAAAAATTATCTTTCCTTCACTATCTCTGAGAACTCCCCTGTAATCGACTTCTCCTGGGTTACCTTTAGCAGCCCCATCAAAATTAAATTTGAGCCTCCCCTTCTCCGGAGGCTTCCAAGAGGCCATCTTCCTTTTAGAAGTTTTGGATACAATATTGATATTGGGAGGTCTGAGACCATCCCACTTGACCTGTATGCTCTTATCCCATTCGTTTATATACTCTATCTTTCTTTGATAAATTTTTGCATTGATGGTCTCACAAATCCATTCCTTGATTTTGTTAATCACTATTTCTAACCCCCTTTCTTTGTCTTCAAATATCCTTAGATTCCTCTCCTTCCATATATTCCATAGTACCAACGATGGCGCTATGATCCATATGCCAGCCCAGAGCGATTTCTGATTGATAATTGGCCAGTTCGTTAGAAAGTCCCTCAAATTCTCCTCTCTGGCCGAATACCATTTGAGTTCTTTGCATGTCTAGTCCCAACACTTCTTTGAAAATGGGCATTGGAACAACAAATGGTTAGCACTTTCCTCTTGTTCTTTACAAAGGACACATATACTTGGTCTTGCAATACTGTATACTTTTAACCTATCACCAGTCAATATTCTATTATGCAGCACTGTCCAAAGGAAGGCTCCGACTCTTGGAGCAACCATCTTATCCCAACATAGTCTAAAAGGCCCAGATACTCTATCTTGATTTATGGTTTGAATTAAATAACCCAATTTGGCTGATTATTCAATGGACTTTGAGGCACACTAGATGACTTCTTCCTCCTTCTAATTTAGAGAAGGTCTCCTTATTGATAAAATTTTCCCAAGTTCCTCCTGTGCTTCTGAAGGCAAGTTAAGCTCATTCATAGGCATCCATACAAAAGTTCCACTTCCAGGGGGTGTTCCCTTATATAGTTAGCCACGTACATACCTTGTTGTCGTTCCATATCCTCGAACCAATTCTGGAATTTATAGAGCTTGCATATACTTTCATGTCCCTCCCATGAGTCCCTCCAAAAAAGTGCCTTCTTTCCATTCCCAATCTTCCAGGATAGATGATCCATAATAACATGTCTACTCTCCCATATGAACCGTCACACTATCAAGCCGCCATGAGTATTGGTAATAGACAATATCTTGGAAGGATCATCATTATCTAGGTATTTCTTCTGTAACACTTTGCACTAAATTTTCTCGGGTTCACAGTACATTTTCCATGCTAACTTAGCACCCAGTGTTGTATTTTGAATCTCCATTTTTTGACGTCGACTCCCCCATAATTTTTTGTTTTACATGCCATATCCCATTTGAGGAGTGGAATTCACGTGACTTCTTTGGCTCCTTCCCAAAGGAACTGTTTTGGGAAACTTTCAAGTGCTTGATTGGCTTTGGTTGTAAGTTTGAAACAAGACATTGTGTATATTGGCATTGCATTCAAAACAAACTTAATTAGCTGAATTCGACCTGGTAGGGAAAGCCATTTGTGCTTCCATGCATCAGTTTTCTACTTGTATCGAGCAATCAATTCTTCCCATAAAGCAGTTCTTGACACCCCAGTGAACAACGACACTCCTAAATGTTTTGATGACAATTTACTAATCGACTAGCCTAACCTGTTGGCAATTTTTTTTTGTACCACCTTCTTCACATTGAAGAAAAAAATTTCAGTCTCCCTATCATTAGTTCTTTGACCTGCCGCCTTGGCATACATGTCCATAGTGTTTTTGATTGTCTCAACTTCATCCATCGTGGCCATCCCAAAAAGCATAGTGTCATCCGCAAATTGCGAATGTGTAATCGATTCTAGATCTTCAAGAATCTTAATTCCGTTCCAAATACCATTCATTCTAAGGTGACATATCTTCCTACTCAAATCTTTAGCCATGATCAAGAACAAAAAGGGTGAAACTAGATCTCCTTGATGAATACCATTTTTACTTTCGAAAAAACCGAACAAAGTCATGTTAATAGCTACAAATTATCGGGGGGTTTCAATACATGCCTTAATCATTTTGATCCATCTTTCATCAAAACCAAGCTTCTCTAGCAGTTTAACCAAAAATCCCCAAATTACTTTATCATACACTTTGCTTATATCATTTTTTATGGCCATACCTTTCCTTCTTTTAGTACACATCGTATGAATTGTTTCAGTCGTTAAGACGATGCTATCTGAAATTTCCCGGCCAAGAGTAAAACCATTATGTTCCATCGATATGAGTTTTGGTATACTTTTTTAACCTGTTGGCTATTGCTTTTGAGATTATTTTGTACAGTGTGTTACATAATGCGATTAGGCGATAATCATCCAATGTTATGCTATATGGTTTTTTCAGAACTAGCACCAACACAGTTTTGTTTGTTTCCTTTACAAACTTGCCTTTGTTTCTTACATCTTCCACTAGCCTCCATATATCCTTGTTCATAAATCCCCAACATTTTTGAAAGAATCTCGCGGGAAAGTCATCTGGGCCGGGGGATTTATCCGGATGAAGCCCAAACAAAGCGATCCTCACCTCCTCTTCCGTGAATGGTTCCAACAACATTCTATTGTCATCTTCATTCACCAGTCTCGATGTGGCCTCTAGGAATTCTTCCCATCTCCCTAAGTCTGAATCTAGCCTAGAGGATAAAATATTTTTAAAATGCTCCATAGCGACAATCCCAATTTTCTCTCTGTTGGTCCAAGACCGCCCATCATTATCAATATTTCATTAAATATTTTTTTTGCTTTTCTGGCTTTGACAGAGGCAAAGAAGAACTTGGAGTTCGCATCTCCCTCCTTTAACCACATCTCCCTGGCTTTGTCCCTCCAGTAGATTTCTTCTCTTGCCAGTATTTATGTTAACTTCTCTTTCAAAGCTTTCTCCTGAAGGAAATATTCTTCATTCATACCTTTTTCCATTACTTTTACATTCAATTTTTCTAGGTTCTCCTCAACCTTTTCTTTTTCTATAAAAATGTTTTTGAAAACTTCTTTGTTCCATATTCTTAACTTGCTTTTTACATATTGAAGTTTTATTGTTATACAAAAACTGGGTGTACCTTTATAAAAATTGAAGTCGTTCCACCATTTCTCTATTGTTTCCAACAAAGTTTCCTCCCTCCACCACATATTTTCGAATTTGAAGTATCCACTTCCCCAGCTATGATCCTTTCCAATTTTCAGCATAATCGGAAGGTGATTGGAGACAACATATGGTAGAATAGAAGAATTGATCACCACATTCTCCAAAGATCACTAAGGACTAATCAAGAATCTGTCAAGCCTTTTTGTAATATTTGTGAACTCGATCCTTCTATTTGTCCATGTGTACCATCCCTCCTTTGGTATACAATCTGTTCCATTAATTCTGTGTACAAATTCCCTAAAATTCAACACGTCCTTTTTAATTTTCCCCACACCTCCACTCTTCTGTGTGAGATCGAGGATCGCATTGAAGTCTCCCTCGATAATAAAATTTTTGTCGATGAGGGAATCAATATCATTTGCTATTTCATTCCATGTTCTTACCTTCTCTGCTGATTGGATTGGTCGTAAACATTCCAAATGAGGAATTCCATTTTTGTTAATTTGCTTTGAACTTTGCATGATATCGAATTCTTCTTCATATCAATAATGTTTATTTCTACTAGGTTGGGATCCCAAAGGATCCCGAGCCCTCTTGCATGGCCCTCCGCCAGCTGGAAAATCTCAGAGCATTTTCGACAATTTTTTGCAAACAAATCTCCTTCCTCAAAACTACACTTGGTTTCTTGGAGCAAAAATATATTGCTATCCATTTTGTCCAGGTGGTGTTTCACCAACTTGCGTTTGTCAGGGGCCGCTAGACCCCTAACATTCCAAGATGAAATTTTCATTGTTTCCCAAGGGAGGCATCCGCTCCCTTGGTACTTTTCCTTTTGAAGAAATCGACTACACTAGGGAGCCCTTTTTCCATGGCCTCAGTTTCCCTTTAATGTTTGTTTGTCTTCCTACCCTTGCATCCTTTGTGCTTCTCCAGATTTTTGGCAGCCATCTGACTTATACTTCTTGGATTAGTGATCCCTATTTCCTCTTCACAATTATCCTCCTCCTGATCCCATTCTTCTTCTGATAAATTCTTATCTTTATTGTCTTCGGTTTCACTACCATGCTCTTCCTCCTTCTCTGGCGAGCTTTCCTTGTTATGATTATAGTGTTGTTTGGGCCACAAATTTGTAGGGCTTTTCTGCACACTCGGGCAAGATTGAGCCGGTGCCACCGTCTTTTCCTGTTTGTCTTCTCCCTTCGTGGTTTTTCCAGAATCCTTCTCTAGATGGCTCACCACCTTTGTGTTGGTTTTTGGAATCCAAGTCTCCTTTGTTTTCTGTGGGATTTGACAGTCTTTGGTTGAATGGTTTCGTTTCTGCATCTTAAACAAAACATCTTTTCTTCTTCGATTTCCACATATTGGATCCAATCCAATCCAAAAGCCCTAAGTATGATTTTTTCGAGGATTTTATAGACATCCGTGATCTCCAGTCTAGTATATATATATGAATCACCATCTGCTATTTCCGTGTCTATGCTAATTAGGGTACCGAGCGTCCTCCCAATTTTTTTCAAAGCCTCTTCAGTCCAATACTCTATCGACAGATTGTTGAGTCTGATTTTTATAGGCTTGTTGTATGGCTTTGTGTTTAAAGGGTTGAAATTTCTTTGCCATTTCTTAATATACATAAGGTGCTTATCCATATACCAAGGCCCTCCATTGAGTATTTTATTGCGTTCTTCCTTAGATGCAAATATCACCAAGAAAAAGCCTCGCTGTAGGAATTTCATTATCTGATGGGTGCTCTAGGAGTCTGCAATCCATTTGTGGATTTTATTTCTATTTGAACGAGGCCCAATAACTCTGCATATGATCACCAATTCCTTCAAAAACTCTAAGTCACTTTCTATTTCTTCTAAAAGATCTATCACAATTAATTCTTTTGAATCTTCATTTTCGTCTTCCTTCTTTTTTGTGAATTATCATAGATCGCCATTTTTTTATATAGGTTTGTCATGAAAAAAAACTAATATTAATAATAATATAATTTACTAAGAATAATTTAATAATAAAAATAATATTATATTATAATAATTAGAATAATATAATAATAATATAAAATTATGAATAATATTATAATTTTAATATTAATAATATATTACTATTTTTTTTCTTAGCTTGGCAAGTGTTTGACAACTCCCTTATATTAAACCAAAAAAAAATGATTACATAGGTGTTGCAGTAGGGCATACTACTGGCCACACGATTGCATTACATGCATAAGGCCTTATGAGAAGGCAATGATCCTCTCAATTTGAGAGGCAAAAAACAAGTCTCCATTCTAACTAACAAAGAAGCTGAACGTCTCCATGTTCTTCCTTAACAATCCTTCTTTGAACAGAGTGAGAGCTTGGGATGACACTTTCTTCTTTTTGACCGTAATGGCGTAAAAAATCCTTGCTAGCCCCAAGCTTCTTGTCAATCATTGAAACCCACGCCTATACCACGTTCTTGTTGTTATTCACGATCAAGTTGTTTACAATCGCCTCACCCCATGTTTTTTCCCCCATCACCTACACAACATTCGTGATGAGTTCTTTGTAAAGCTTCCTATTATGGATATGGCTAGCATTCCACCTCTCCACCCTCACAGTATTCACCAAGGCTTGTGTCATTTCTTCTCTCTCTACCTTGAACAATCGCTTGCTTTGTGCTTCTTTCGCTTCTATGTTGTAATGGCAGGCCACCACCCAAATCATGTTGGAATCCATTTTGAATTCCTGGAAAAACTTTCCTCTTATTAAAGTGTCGTGAGGCTAAATCTAGCTAAATATGACAAGAGGATCCCCATGTGGATTGACTTGCCTTTTGAATCTTCACTCCGCACCTGTTCGAGATCCAATGGGGATTCAAATCTTGTAGCAGATTCGATCTCCTAGATCATCCTCCTCGCCCTTGCTGCCACAAAATCCTATTAGTACACACCTCACAGGCACTCCCAATCTGGAGGTTGTGTGACAAAGCTAGAGCCCAAAAGTCATTCCATCCCAATAAAATTATGTGCTCCTACATTCCCATAGACATCATCCCCCAGTATGGAAAATCTTGGTAAAATCGATCGTTAGTCTCTCTACGATGCAAATCATTTTGCATCCAAAGCCACCTGTGATTCTTTTGTTAATATTGTGTCCAGTCTTGGCCACACATTTAGATTTTACTCCAAATTATCGTGTACCTCACCACTCACTCCTACATTCGTAAGAAGGTTTGCCACCGAATTGTATTCTCTGTAAACATGTCTTATCGTGAAGTCCCCATTTTTTTGCGAATTTGACAAATATCTTTCAACCCAGGCTTGAAGTTTCCAATTGGGTGTACCTTTCCTGATAATTGCATTAGTATAGATCATGGAATCACCCTCGATGTCAATATGATTATAACCCCTGAAAATGCACTCTTGAATTCCTCTTGCTAGCGCCTCCATCTCTGCTTCATTGTTTGTGGCAACCCTAATGTTACCAGATGCCACCCACACCATTTCGCCCTTCTCATTCCTCAAAATGCACCCTCTGCCTGCTCGACTCAGGTTGTCTTTTGCTGCCCCCTCAAAATTAAGTTTCAATCTTCCACTCGAGGGGGGAGGATAATATATTACTAATATTAATAAAAATATAATAATACAATAGTAAATACATAAAAATAAAAAATAATAATATTAGATAATAAAAATATAATAATAATATGAATCTTTAACCTAACTTAGTCATTAATAATAATATAATAATAACATAATACTAATTATAATAATTTTAATATAACATTTTATAAATTAATAATATTAATTATAATTCAATACCCGTCTTATTAAATTGTGGTTTCTTGTATTTTTTTAATCTAATCCAATCATTAATAACAAAATGATAATAATGTAATATTACAATAATAATATAATACTAAGTATACAAATTTTAATATAACATATTATAAATTATTAATAATATTAATTACAATTCCATTCATGTCTTATTAAATTATGATTTCTTATGTTTTTTAAGGTTGAAATTTATATAAATGCTTCAACCTATTTTGTAGATATGCTAATATATATTATAATATGATGTTAAAAATTAATATATTACATGTTAATTTTAATATATTAATATAATTTATTAACAATAATTTAATAATATTATTAAAAATATATTAAATTATATATTATATAGTAGATATATTTTAATGATTCAAATTTATCATTTTTTAAGTATAATAAGATAATAAAAATTTTTCTCTACATCTAAAATATTATGAGGGTGTTAAAATTAACATTGAATATTTTCTTGATCAAGATAAGATTCATTCTAAATCCTCGGAAATCATTGTGTTAATGAAATATATTACATTCTCTTCATACCAAAATTCAAGAACATTCACATCCAATGGAATATTTCACATTCTCTTCATACCAAAATTCAAGAACATTCACATCCATGTAAATTGGCTGCCAAAATTCATATTTATTGTCATCAAATAAATTTTCATTAAATACATATAGGAAAATAATTAAAATATTACTATTTTTTTTTACTTTATGAATATTTTGGAGAGCATAATTTATATTTTTATAATAACATCTTCATTAAGTTTAGAGCTAAATACTTGTACATTTTATTTTTTTCATATTTACTTAACCTTTTTATTACAATAAGAAATATTTTTATTTAATTAATTAACCTAATATTGTATAATAACATCTTCATTAATTTTAGAGCTAAATACTTGTACATTTTATTTTTTTCATATTTACTTAACCTTTTTATTACAATAAGAAATATTTTTATTTAATTAATTAACCTAATATTTATGAAAGGTGCACCCATTTTTACGTAAAAGAAATTTATAAAAGATTTCCTTAAATTGTAATGAGCTTGACAGGGAGAATCAAAGAATAAAAATAATCTTGTTACATCAACATTACATCATTATTCTAGTAGCATATTACATTCTTGTAAACTATTTTTCTCCACCTTGGTTCATCATTGTACATTTAGGGGTTTAACTAAGGAGAACATGACCATCACAATTCAATAGATTTGTTAAAGGTGTTTTGTAAACAGCAATGTTCCCTATCAAATTTAGAACACATACATAGTGACAAACAAGTTTCAAACAATATAATTTAATGAGATCAAGTGTGTGAGTTACAAATTTAGATCCACACTTCAAGTTCAAGTCCACATGCATAGAGATCACTTGATGAAATTAGAAATTAACAAAAATAGTACATATAATCAAACTCATAAATTGATGATAATTATTAAAATTTCAAATTATAACATATGAAGAAATGCATTCCTAATATTTGTATAATAACATCTTCATCAAATTTAGAGTTAAATACTTGTACATTTAATTTATTTTTTCATATTTTCTTAACCTTTTTATTACAATAATAAATGTTTTTATTTAATTAATTAACCTAATATTTATAAAAGGTGCACCCTTTTTTGCACAAAAATAAAATAAACCTCCTTAAATTGTAATACCAAATTTATTTGACTTTATAAAATTATTTATTTATAAAGAAATATATTATAAAGGTATTGGTAACTTTTTACATGTAGCTTTATAAAAAATATTTGTTTTGTAAAAATATAAAAAATATAATTTTTTTTTAAAATTTTATAAAAATATATTGAATAAACATTTATTTATAAAAAATAAAACATGCAACATAAAAATAATATATTTTTTAAATTTTAGATGAGAATTGGTAACAACTTGTTTCACAAGAAAATAAATAGAAATAAATCTTTCTACAAGATCCCAATATACTCAAAACACTAAGCTATAAATATAAATTTCTCTATAATATTATTCAATCTCAATCTTTCATGTAATTAGATGTCAAGTCCTAGAAGATAATCATGGGTTTGGTCTCAACTTCTAACCCTTTTGTAATGCATGAAATGAATAACCTCTTGGGCTTCAAGTACTCCCAAATGTCTAACTTATTTATTTGATATGTAATTTATGAAAACTTATCCTCGAACAAATTATCCCTCATTGTAAAATTTCACATGTGGTTATAATTGCATGACTTGATGATCTAGAAGGATTTAAAAATTATAACGCTCATTGTAATTTAACCTTAACCCTAACTTACTTAACCCTAATCCAAATTGAACCTTTGATTGAACCCTAACCCTAATTAAACTAATCCTAAATAAATTATAACCTTAATTGAACCTTGATGGTAACCTTAATAGTAACCCTAATTAGAACTTAAATTAAATCACACCCTAATTGAACTTTAATACTTACCCTTACCCTAACCCTATTTGATCCTCAGTCCTAAACCTAACTGTAACCCTAACCCAAGTGAATAGTAACCCTAATTGAACTCAAAATTTTAGCCTAATTAAACTCTAAACCTTATTAAACCATAACCCAAAATTGATCCCTAACCCTAATGTAATTGTAACCCTATCCCTAATGAATTCCTAACCCTAACTTTAATTCTAATTGACCATTTATTGAATCCTAGCCCTAATTGAACTCTAACCTTAACTCCGAGCCCTAATTAAATCATAATTTTAATTGAACCTTGACCTTAACCATAACTGAATAGTAACCATAATTGAACTCAAAATTTTAGGCTAATTAAATCCCAACCTAGAAATAATAGACATTGTTGTTCAAGAAACAAAAGGTTTGCTATTAATAGGTCTACCCATGCAAAGAAAAATAATTGTTCATTAAAAAAAAAAAAAAACAATTATACATAGGTGATCAAAGGGTTTTTATATTTGACAACATTTTAGTCATCTTTCCTCATCATTGTTAAAAAAAATAAAACAAAACCACAACTAATCTCAAATTTTCTTCACTTCAAAGAACAAAATTGCCTTGTGAGCAATGTGGCCTTGTTTTTTATATATTAGATAATAATTTTTAATTACGTTGAAAGCCTTATACATGAAAGCAACGAAAGAATATTCTGTGTAAAGTTTTTGAAGCTTCATTGAAAATGATAGCAGGTGGAAGTCATGTGGTGCTTTTTTTCTAACTATCTCTATTTTGAAAATCAAAATGAATTTGCTTTTTCTAATTTTGAAAATCCCTTTAAATTGAAAACATATATTAAAAAATAAAATTTCTTAATACAAAATTAAGAAAAAAAATAAAAAATTATACATAAATATATAATATTTATTATACTGTTATAAAAAACAAAACAAAATAAAACATAGTATAGTAAAAATAGTAATTTTTTTTTCTGAATTGTTATGTACTATGAAGTATTTTTCTTATTCTTTAATAAAATATTTTTCAATCGAAAGTAAAATAATATAATACATTGAAAACTAAAAAGAAATAGAGTTAATACATTTTATATTTTTGAAAAGAGTGTATAAGATCCAAAAAGTTTTAAAAATTATTTTATATTTAAAATTTAAGACGAATAATGTTAAGTAATGATAACTTTCAGCGTTTTTTATATATATTATTAATTAATATATGTATACTAGTTATATTTTAAGATATAACAAGTAGATAAATGTTTAGAATGAAGAATATCTTTGTTTGATTTGTGTAAAGGAAAGATAAAATAACAAGTAATTAATCATGTGACATTTTCTTAAGCTAATCCTTTGATAAATTGTGTAAATATTTTGAGAAATGAAATAAAAGTTTAACCCTATTTCTATTTTTATGATTATGATCTTCTGCTTAAATTTTTTTATTCAATAAAATTAAGAAAAAATAATTTAATTTTTTTAAAAATATTACATTTTACTTAAAAAATAAAAATATAATATATAAAAAATAATAAATTTTGATTGACTAAAATAGAAATTAAAAAACTGCCCAGGATTAAAATAGGTAATGATTTAAAAAATTAAATTGTTAAGTAATTAATTTATGATGACACAACACCAAATAATCACTTGCTTATGAATAATTATCCACTTATTCTAAAAAACTTCTAATAATTTTTGTTGATCGCGTTATGACGTTTCTTCAAGGAAAAATAATTTTGCCTCTGTAGCCAAAGGTTGGTTTGGGGGGGATAGATAGCACGGCATCCGTGCCCTTTAAAAGATCCTTTTTAAACTGTGGCAACAGCAGGAAGCCTCTGATAAATCTCTGCAATAGTTTTCATTTGCGTGATTTTTGTGCAAATCGATGGGAAGTAAGGAAGTTTTAATGCTGGAAGCCGCACCAGACAATTTGCGCTCAAAATGGAGCGGCGGCATTTCAGACGAACTATTAGACGCTCTGCCTTACATTGACCACGACTATGCAGACCCCAAAGTTAAAGCTGAAGTGGATAGAATGGTCGAAGAAGAAATGCGCCGAAGCACTAAGAAGCCCGCTGATTTTCTAGCTGAACTGCCGCCCGCTCCTAAGCTTAATTTCGAGGTTAGTGTTTATCTCGTTATGCATTCATATGCCACTCTGTTTTTTATTTTGCTTTATTTTTTATATGCATTATGTCCATGTGGGGTTAATTTGCCCGGTGGGATTAGAAACTACAACCTGCTAATTAACCATAAGTTAAATGACTATATGGGATTGGAAACCGTGATCTATCACTGATTTTATTATTATTCTTTTTTTTTCGGACTGCATTTTAGTTAAATGGCTCTTGTAGCGCTTGAATCCGTGACCTGTGATTATAATTTTTCTGCATAAGTTAAAAATGTTTGTACGGATCGTCAACATGATCTCTCGTTGAGATTTTCAGCATGCATAACGTTATTGGGACTTTGCGTGAACCAAATCCTAGATGAAGCAGGCGTTGCTTTAGGGAACTTAGATATCTGTCTATTCATTTCTAAATTTTTTGTGTTAAGTTAAATGGTTTTGTAGGATTCGAAACTGTGACCTGTCATTTTGGTTTTGTTCAAACTGAACGCAAGCAAAATGTCTCCATGGGGTTTGAAGCACTGACCTTTCATTGTGCTCTTGAGTATACTAAACCCTAGGGCGAAGGGACTCTCATTTAGGGTACATGCCAAGTTATGCTGTTAAATTGCTGAATGTAAAGGTGAGGTTTGAGTTATAGAAGAGATTAAATTAACTACAAGAAAAATGCAAACTAAAATTGAATTGAATAGTTCCGGAGGATTTGAAACTGTGTCCTTTTGTTTGAGATTTTTGGCTTATTCCATTTAATATGGCTCTTAGGTCTTTTTCTTGGGTTGTGTTGTTGTGAAGTTAAATTGTTCTGTGGCATTCGAAAGTCTGACCTGTGAACTAAACACAAGTTGAATGGTTCTATGTGATTCAAAATTGTGATCTGTTGTGGTTTCTGAAAACATAAGTTAAATACTCTGTAGTGTTTGAAGCCATAACCTTTCAGCCAACTGAACATAATTCAACTGGTTATATAAGTTTTTATGTTTCAAAGTAATGACATGTCATTCATAATTTCTGCAGACAGGACGTTAACTTAAATGGCTTTGTGAGACAAATCCCTGACTTGTCACTGTTATCTTCTGAAAACTAAACCCTAGACAAAACAGGCATTCATTGGTTCCTTGGGATATGCAAGTGTGTTCTTGGCATTGAGCTTTTCTGTAAACCCTAAACAAGGATCTGTTGTTGAGATTGGTATTTCTCTTAACCCCACTATTTTTTGGGTTAATTTTGAGGTTAGTATTTTTCCTAAGTTACCGGGTACTCCTGCAACCCAGGTACTTGTATGGGTCTGGTCTCGGGCTGGGTCTAGGGCTGGTATGCTGCTGGGTTCATCTAGGGTCCCATTCAAGCACCCCAGGCGATCCTAGGGGAAACCACGGTGTTGGGGCCCAGAAAATGAAAAAAACAATTTTTTGATTTAAAAGAAAGCCCTAAAAAACCCAAATTTGCTCTAAAGTGAAGGCATATGATTTGCTTTCTTTCATTTCACAAACATAAGGGGCCAAAACAACATTTTTTGCCTCCAAGTTGCTATTGTTTGTTTTTCAAGGTTGCTTCATTTTTCTTTGAAGGCGAGGGCTACAAGAGAGTTAAAGTACACCAACAAAGGAGAAAGGGTTGCACGGGAAGATTTAACCAACAAAGGTGAGTGAGTTTTTTAAATTTTAAATTTTTCAATTTTTGAATATTTTTCAAATTTTTTTTATAGAAAGGTTTTGAATAGTTTTTTAAACCTTTTATGTATAATAAGGGGTTATAATACCATATAAAAAAAAATTATAGGTTTGTGAATTTGTAATTTAAGCTAAAAAAAATTATAATTCTTGAATGGGAATGGTTTTTGTATGTAATGTTAGTTTAGGTAGCTGAGTGCACATTCAAACTTAGTAGGGCTTTTGGGGAAGGAATAGGTAGAAATTTGCATGGTACATGAGGACTGTGCATTGTACGAGAGGTTGCATTAAGAGTTGGGGTAGGTTAATTGTGTGCAGGGCTACCCTCTTGCTAAATTATATGGAGATCTCCGCTTTATGGTTGCCATATTGGAGTCTTATTTGTATTACTGTTTTCTATCTATTACAATGGTGGTGAGGTACTACAAGAGGGATCAGGAATTTCGCAAACCCCTATACCAGCAGTGAAATGGCAAATGTTGCACCCTAACAGGATTGTTTTTTGGTTTGGTGAAAGCAGCTATAAGCAGAAGGCGTTTGGAGTTTATATGTAAGAAGATAACCTTGGAAGATTGACCCTGTTGGGGATGCTAAACTGTGAACATTTTGTTTTCCATGACAATGTTTTGTGTGCCTTAATTGTGTAGAGATTTGAAAAAAGAACACTGAATTTTTTTAATTTCCACTAGCCCTGACATGATAGCAATGAGGGAATTCTTGAAGGAATGAGTGCTTGAAAATGTTTGTGGCAGCTAATGAATCCCTGTTGTTCCCACACTAGACCTATGATGCAATGCTTGTTGAATCTCAGAGGAGAAATTTCATTTGTAGCAATAGTATTGTAAGGTAAGTAGCAAGTGATGTTTTTAAGGCCTGATTGAGGCATGTTGACAGTTATGGTTTAAACTGACAAATATAAAATTAAAGGTAAAAACTAAAAAACAACTTAGTGTTAAAGGAAAGTAAAGAGCAAAAGTGAGGAACAAGAGAAGATGATTGTACATCTTTGAAGAGAAATAAGAAGCAGCAGCATTGAAGAGGAAAAAGGGGAAAAATAATCTCATGATATTTCCAACATTTTAGCTCACAATTTGTTTGTTAGTATCTTTTTTCGCTGAAGTTATGTTGAATTTGAAACATGTGGCTGATAGACAAATCTTGAGCTTTTGATTTTGAGGAAAAGGCAGGCTTGTCAGCAACCATTTTGATCTACAGAATAGTGCTGTGGTTATTCATAGATCTATTGAGTTTCGGAGCATGAAATTGGAGTCCATTTAGTTTGGACTAAAAGAAAAATCAAAAGTATGTGGAAGTTTTCAAAACTAGCTTCCAGTGCATACATATTCACATTGCATAATAGTTCATGCAACTATTTGTTTCATCTGTAAACATGTATTGTTCCTTTCCTGAACTTTTCTGAATGCAGACCCAGGTATAAATGTTTCTCTAGGTAGAGTTTTCTTTTCTGGTGAGGGCTTAGCAATATCTTCTCTTTCAGACTTGGATGTTATCTGTTCCAATACATATTCAACAGATTGTTGGAATGTGTGTGTGTAATTCTGTGGTCAGCATATTTGGTTTTGATCACATTATGATTTTACTAATTTCCATCCTTTACTTAGTCAGATCTGTACAGATCTGACTAAGTAAATTGATGAGACACCTAGCAGAAAACTACTGGCATAATCTGAGTATTGATTCTATGCAACTTTCTTGAGTTCCAAATAAGATTCTAACAATTTTAATGTGAATTCACAGAACTACCCTATGGTGGCGAAGGAGTATGAGCGCATACGTGCTGGCAAGCCTCCTCATACGATAGACATGTCACGCTATGGTTTAGAGCCACCTCCTCTAAGCAAGCGGAATGATGTGACTGCCTGGAAGAATGCTCTCCACAATGCTCAAAGTCAACTTCAGCACCAAACAATAAGGTACTGCAGTTTGTCAGGTACTTTTCTTCTACATTGTGAATTATTAATTTAAGAGTTAGGTGTGTCTTGAAAGTGCATTCTGCAAGAAACATTCTCGAGGATTGCTAGACAATTGCAAGCTTGCAATGTTGGAGTATCAATTTAAGAGTACCACAATGCACATTGCCCATCCCCATGTCATGCAAGAATAATAAAATTGAGGAAGGGTTTCACTCCACATTTTACACCAAAATTCTATAATCACAAGTTCCTCCATTCTAGGTGTCTAAGTGAGGATCCACAGAATCAATTATTTTGTTCAATGTTGGTCCAAAAAATTGTAAAATCTGTGTTTCTATATGGTTGTTGGTGTACATGCATTCCATATATTAGTAAATACATTTGTATTGTCTGCAAAATCTGGGCTTTTCTGTGTTTAATATTTGTAGATTTTTCTACCATAGATTCTCTTCTTGTAGATGATGAAAATGATTTTTTGTAGATTCTAAAATTCATGTCCTTTTATTTTTTACACATTTCTAAAGCTTTACCAAACTAACGTAGTCTGAGTATGCCAAAATCTTCAAGTGACAATAATGATTTTTCCTTAACACATAATCACAATATTTCAACAAAATATGCTAAAAGGGCATATGTTTGTGCCATAAGAACATCAAAGATATAGCTGTCAGCATATTAAATGCAAAAGCAACGTGAAATCTATTGGGTTATAGAGATTATAGCCAATGAGAGAGGTAATTAGATGAAATGCAATGTAAAAGCTTGCACTCCAACTGATGCATGCAGAAAATGATTGTTTTGCAGATTTTACAACTCAGTATCTTAACTAATATAAAGATACTCCATGCGTGTTGGTAACTCGTAGAAGGAAAATTGTTTGAGTTTCTCTTGTTCAGCAGGCTGGACCATTCAAGATTGTGAAACGACATTTCTTGAGAGAGATATAATGTCAGTTCCTCCTGTTATCTCTTGGGCCTTTCCAATTTATCTTACATCCATAATTGTGAGCTACTTTGAATTTGAACAGCAGATTTTGTACTATCCAAGTAGTAAGAATGGTTTATTTTCTTTTATCAAGCAAGCAGTGGCATCTAGTATGTGATAGTCTTAGTTATCACTAAGTGTTATGTTATGTCATAACTCATTGGTTGTTTTGGGATATGTGATGGCTGACTTGGCCATACATTATTCTTGACTTTAATTAATTGTTAGTTCCTAGATAAAATACTTTTAGTGATAGTTGGCATCAATGGGATAAGAAGATTACCATAGCCTAACGATGCCATATGGAGGAGGTAGTAAGTAGTTGTTAGATCATCATATTTGCAAATTTCTGGTTGTTTTTGTAGGTCACTCCCTTGAAGTTGTTTTGTTTAATAATCAAGTTTTTTTGCTATTTTGCTCATATTGCATAGATTTGCCATATTTGGATCCTACTTGTGCTTTTATTTTCTATTCTGCAATTGAAATTTTGTTGATTTGTTAGGAATGTTAATGCTATCCTGTTCTTGTGCTAATTAATTTCATTACAACTGGCATCATAGTGACAATTTGGGCAATATTCTATGTGGAGTAAATTATTCAGGCAAACAAAGTACAAATTTGGGTAAATCTAACTTTTGAGTCTTTGACCTTTTTCTTTTTTCTTTTGCTTTAGATCAATCTTTGAGTTTGCATTTCGAAATTGAAAACTTTATATGATAAGAATTTAGGGTCTTAATTTGTACAGGGTGAACTGGGATGTCGATTGCTAGTGCAATTTATTACATGGATTTTTCCTGGTTAGGTCATTGCAACAGTAGCTAGCTAACCTGAAATTTCAGTCACTTTTGCTATTTCAGCTTTTTTTCCCTCTCTTGTGCAATATAGTAGCCATTGGATTCATCTTGGCGAGGTTGTCACAAATTCACAATCATTCAACTGGCTGGTAACCCTAGTTTTTGACTTCTTCATGGTTTTGTAGATGCTTCAACTTGAGGGAAGGCCAAATCTGCTACAATGCTAGGCAAGACAACCACCCAAGGAGGACATGGAATCAAAAGGGCTAATAACAATAGTGGAGTAAATACAAGATAGGGGAAGCCAATGAGAGCATTTCAATAACTCTTTGGCAAAGCTAGGAAGTCTATTTGCAAAGATTGAGGAAAATAGTATGTAGTTGCAAGATATATAAAAATCCATGGAGAACATGACCATAAAGATGGATGAGCTATAGAATCATAGACAAAGGACAATTTTTCGAAGAATGTTAGGAGTTCAAATTCAATGACCATGGACTTTTTATTGTTGGAATCAATAGAGGAGTGATTCTGTTCAAATAATCAACAAGGAGAAGTATGCATTTAAACAACTAAATATGGTTACAAACAACCATATATTCTTAGTGTTTCTTAGATCAGATTATTTAATCAATTGAATAAAAGAAATGCAAAACATAAGACAATGAACACAACAAGATACCCTGGGAAAACCCTCCTCTTGAGGGAGAAAAACCCAGCAAATATATCTCTTATATATTGAAGGAATAAGAGCAGAAATCTGCTTGAACTCAGGCCCAACACAATGCCGAATTTGATACAATGAATAATAGCATCTCTCTTAGATGCAAAGATACAAATGAATATGTTTCTCCTTGAAATCGGTCTGCTGCTACAAAATGATGATCTGCTGTTCAAGTATGAACTTCTTCTAGGTATGCGAATCCAAGTATGAGCTTCTTCTATGACTGCGAATTCTGCTCTGCCAAAATAGCGAACTTCTTTGTGTGTATTCGAATGTGTATCAACATCAAAAGGTGACTTTGTATATATACCTTCTTGGCGCCTCTTCATATAGGTCGGCCTTATGATAAACATTTAATAATAAATAAAGTCGGCCAGAATAAGTACATTGAATAACTTAATTATAAGGTCGGCCCATGTATTAGTGAAGACCGACGCTGAATTAACATCAACACTCCCTCTCAGCTAGGGATGAACTACCATCTGCACAAGACACATTATGTTAGAATGAAAACAAAATAAAATATCACCTCAACGTGATATTAACCATTATGGCTACTCCCATAGATGGTAAAAACTCATCACGGATTCTCTCACGTGATGTTGTCATGGAGTCACACACATGACATCCACCATAGCTTCTCCCAGAGGGTGGAAACAAGGGCTTTCACCTCAACTCTCTCTCATCAGAGAATTGCATTATCAAGGACTTACACCTCAACTCTCTCTCAGCAGAGAATTGTATTAACAAGGGCTTGCACCTCAACTCTCACTCAGCAGAGAGTTGCATTAAATAGGATCACTGATTACTGAGACTCTTTCTCAGTCAAGGCTGCATTCTCCACCATACCAAGTTTCTCTCGGAAGTATACAAACTTCATCCTGGCGAGAGGCTTGGTGAGAATGTCTGCCGTTTGCTCTTCAGTGCTGATATACCTCAACTGTATAGCTTTCCTTTGCACCATATCTCTAATATAGTGGTACTTGATCTCAACATGTTTTGTTCTGTCATGAAACACAGGATTGACAGAAAGCTTCACACAGCTTTGATTATCACAGTGTATGATAGTAGGCTCCATTGATTGACCAAACAATCCTGCAAGGAGCGAAGCCACACACTGCCTCACGCTGCCACAAAGCTTATATCTGCTTCAGTTGTACAGGGCCACACACCAGGAGATCATAGCAGTCCCCAAACTGAAGCAACAACCAAAGTACTCTTCTGATCTGAGACACATCCTGCCCAATCAGAATCAGTAAAACCATGCAGCTCCAAATCCACATTTGAAGAATATCTCAACCCATATCCAATTGTGCCACATAAATATCTCAGGATATGTTTAGCTGCTACAAGATGTATTTGCTTTGGTTCACACATAAACTGGCTAAGTGCACTCACTGCATAGCAGATATCAGGTCTAGTGTTAACTAGATACATCAATGAACCAATCAACTGTCTATACATCGTAGAATCCACTGGTTCTGAACTAGCTGCAGCTTCTTTCAACTTATCTAAATTAGACTCCATGGGTGTAGACATAGGTTTGCAGTCAAGCATACCAAACCTTTTGAGAATGTCAACAGTATACTTGCCTTGACTTAGAATCATCTCATTTGGCTTTTGCCAAACTTCTAAGCCAAGAAAGTAATGCATAAGACCTAGATTCTTCATCTCGAACTCTGAAGCTAATTCCTTCTTGCATTTTAGTATTAGATGTTCTTCACCAGTAATGATCAAGTCATCAACATATAGAACTAAAATCAATGCTTCACCATTTACTACCTTGAAGTAGAGGTTAGAATCTGCATCATTCTTTGAGAAACCCAAACTTGAAAGGTACTGATCAATTCTTTCATACCAAGCACGAGGAGCTTGTTTAAGACCATACAAGGCCTTCTTCAACTTGCAGACATGAGATTCTTTCTCATGTACCTCAAATCCTTCTGGTTGCTCAATGTAAACCTCTTCTTCTATTATGCCATTTAGAAAAGCTGTCTTTACATCCATTTGGTGAATCTTCCATCCTCTAGATGCAGCAATAGCAATGATGGTTCTAACAGACGTGTAACGAGCCACAGGAGCAAAAGTTTCTTCATAGTCAACTCCCTCTTTTTGTGAGAACCCTCTAGCCACAAATCTAGCCTTGTGTTTCTCAATGCTCCCATCAGCTGCATGTTTGATCTTGAAGAGCCACTTAGAAGACACCACAGATTTGTCTTTGGGTCTAGGAACTATATCCCAAACATTGTTCTTAAGTATAGACTGATACTCCTCAATCATGGCATCTTTCCATACTTGTTGACTAGAAGCTTCTTCAACATTTGAAGGCTCTGACTCAATAATCTGACTCATCAAGGCAACATAGCTAGAGAACTTGTGAGGTCTCTTGCTTTCTCTGAAGGTTCCTCTTGGAGCTACAAACCTTTCTGCTTCCTGCATTGTCCTGCGGGCCCAAAGGGGTCTTTTCTTTCCAATCACAATGTCTAGAGGCCCATCAGTAGGATCCAAAGGCTCAGCTGGATCAATATCTTCTTTAGGTTCTGTATCCTCCTCCAGATTCTCTGGGATATGGTCAACTTCCATATCTTGAGGAGGTTCTTCTTCATCGACCTCCATCGGAGTGCCTTTGGACTTCCTATAAGCAACATCTTCCTCAAATGTGACGTCTCTACTAATCTCAATAGACTTCTGTCCTGGAATGTAGATCCTGTAAGCTTTTGATGTCTCACTGTAGCCTACAAGAATTCCTTTCTTCCCAGAAGGTTCTAGCTTTGTTCTCTTTTCCTTTGAATATGAACATAGACTGGACAGCCAAAGATCCTCAAATGACTAACTTCAGGCTTCAAGCCTGAGAATGCTTCTTCAGGAGTTTTATTCTCTAAGATCCTGTGGGGACTCCTGTTTAAACATAGACGCTGTTCTTGATGCTCACCCAAAAGAGATTTGTAAGTCTTGATCATGGATCATAGCTTTCACTGCTTCCACAATAGACCTATTCTTCCTTTCACAATACCATTTTGTTGTGGATTATAGGGAACACTGAACTCCCTCTTAATCCCTGCTTCAATACAAAAGTCTCGAAAGGTGCCAGAAGTGTATTCTCCACCATTATCAGATCTTAATACTTTGATCTTCTTCCCAGACAGATTTTCAATCTGCGCTTTGAATTCTCTGAATCTTACTAATACTTCTTCTGATTCTTTCGATCTCAAGAAATAAATCCAAGTCTTTCTAGAGTAATCATCAATGAAAATAATATAATACAAGAAACCACTAGATGATGCAATAGACATTGGACCACATAAATCAGAATGAATGAGATCAAGAATACATTTAGATCTACTTTCACTGGAATGGAACATACCTTTTGTGTTCTTGCCTAGGGCACATCCCTTGCAAGTACCTTCATGTTCTTGATCGAATTTCGGAAGACCGGTGACCATCTTCTCCATGATAGGTAGAGCACGAAAGTGAATGTGAGCCAATCTTCGATGCCAAAGTTCACACATGCTGGTACTGTTATGCACAAGTGCTTGAAGAGGACGAGTGCACAGCATGTAGAGACATTCATGTCTAACTCCAATCACTTGAGCAGATTTGAAGCTGGAGTTCTTTGCCCATATAAGAACTTTCCCTTTAGAGAAGGCAATTTGATAACCTTTGTCTTCTAATGCTGAAATTGAAACAAGGTTCCTCTTTATCCCTGGTACGAACAGTACATCATTCAATTCCAAAGAAATTCCAGAATCCAAGTGAAGAGTGGAATTTCCAAACCCTTTTACAGAATATCTAGCATCATCTCCAATAACAACTTGATCACTAGAGTTGCTTTCCATTAAGTTTGAAAGGTGACTCCTGAATCCGGTGATGTGTCTAGAAGCACCACTGTCAATCAACCAAGTGTAAGAGTCCGTAGAAACATTGCTAGACAAGGCTGAATAAAATAGATAATTACTGGAGTCCTTTTGTGGAGTGACTTCTTCAACATCTGCAGTGGCAACTTGAAGCTTAGGTCGTTGAGGGCACACCCTCGCAAAGTGACCATACTTATCACAACGAAAACATTGAATCTTGGACATGTCTCGTTTTCTTTTGAAGGTAGGAGCATCATCATTTCCATCTTCTCGATTCCTTTTGAAGAATCCTTTCTTAAGGCCTTTTCCTTTGTTTGATGAATGAGAGGTAAGAACTTGTAATTCTTCATTCTTAGAGTTTTGACCAATCCCCCTTGCTGTTAGTCTTGACTCTTCTTGAATGCAATCAATCCTCAATCGATCAAACTTAGGAAGTTCGGATCTTGCACTGATTCCTTGGATGAATGCCTCCCATGAAAGCGGAAGACCATTGAGAGCAAGCATAGTCAGTTCTTTATCATCAATCATGTGTCCAATAGTGGAGAGCTGATCTTTTATCTCTGAAATCCTCATGAAGTATGTAATAACAGATTCTCCTTTCTCCATTTTCACATGATGAAGTTGTTGCTTCAGAGCAAGGGCACGACTGGTGTTGTTGATTTCGTACATCTCTTCCAAGGTTGTAAACATCTCTCTTGCTGTATCTAACTTGAAGATAATTGGTACAATATGATCTTTGACGGAATCAACCAATGCTTTCTTTGCCCTAGTGTCTTTCTTCCTCCACTGCAGCTTCTCTTCTTCCCCCTCAGGTTCGGGAACTTTTGTTTTCACAAACTCAGCCAAATCATTCTCTTCCAAGGTTAGCATGAACCTGAATCTCCATGATATGTAGTTCGAGATCCCTTCGAGTCTATCCTCGATTTTCAGACCGTTCACCATCTTGAGAAATTTGGAAGATAGACTGAAAAGAATAAGTGTTGCGAACTAAATCTGATCACGATCTTTTTCACACCCGCTCTGATACCATGTTAGTGTTTCTTAGATCAGATTATTTAATCAATTGAATAAAAGAAATGCAAAACATAAGACAATGAACACAACAAGATACCCTGGGAAAACCCTCCTCTTGAGGGAGAAAAACCCAGCAAATATATCTCTTATATATTGAAGGAATAAGAGCAGAAATCTGCTTGAACTCAGGCCCAACACAATGCCGAATTTGATACAATGAATAATAGCATCTCTCTTAGATGCAAAGATACAAATGAATATGTTTCTCCTTGAAATCGGTCTGCTGCTACAAAATGATGATCTGCTGTTCAAGTATGAACTTCTTCTAGGTATGCGAATCCAAGTATGAGCTTCTTCTATGACTGCGAATTCTGCTCTGCCAAAATAGCGAACTTCTTTGTGTGTGTTCGAATGTGTATCAACATCAAAAGGTGACTCTGTATATATACCTTCTTGGCGCCTCTTCATATAGGTCGGCCTTATGATAAACATTTAATAATAAATAAAGTCGGCCAGAATAAGTACATTGAATAACTTAATTATAAGGTCGGCCCATGTATTAGTGAAGACCGACGCTGAATTAACATCAACAATTCCTAGAGTTGTGACTAACAAAAAAAATCTACGTGTGTACATAACAAACAACAATACAATTATAAATGGTAAATATACTAACAGCTTATGTACAATAGTTCTTTTATGTTCGCTTTATGATATAGTAATTAATTTATTTAACATTTCCCTACTAGTACATCATAATCTTAAGAGTGGAAGAGATAATTTCAAAATGACTCAAACTTCACACCTCTAAGTGAATTGTTGAATATATTTACATATTGATTTTGATTGGGGTAAAATTGGAACTGAATATCATGTTGTTGAACGTGCCTGTGTATGAAGCGGCATTGAACCACAATATGTTTCGTGTGCTCATAGAACACTGAAATGTAAACAAAACCACATCACTTTGTAAACAACTCTACCCGTTGCACAATATTTTGCCTTGATGGAAGATTGGGCAATTTGGTTATGCTTCTTTCTTCACCAAGAAATTGGACCAGATCCTAGAAAGAAAACTAATTGAGATGTAGATTTCTTGTCACCAATGTATTTTGCATGGTTTGTATTTGTGTAGCCAATCAAGAACTGTTAATTCTTATTGTACTTTAGGCCATGCTCCATAGTACCATGAATATACCTTAATACTCACTTTGCCGCCTTATAGTGACAGCTTCGATTCTTGCATTAATCATGAAAGACAATGGATAGTGCAGTTGATATCGGGCTTTGTGTAAGTTAGATAAATAGTCTCCCAATCAATTGATGACAAATATTGGTAATCAATCGAAGAGATGGATCATATTAAGATAAAGGGTATCTTGTTTCCATGTGTAAGGTTTGGAACCCTAAACAATCTCACGATAGCAAATAGTAACTCATTTTCACATAAATTTAGAAATGAAATGAAACATCTTCAATATATACAAATGACATATTATATCTCACATGTAAAAGTGTCTAATCCAGAATATTAAGTACAAGAAATAAGGTACATCATCACATAAAGTAGTATCAGAGCAGAGTATGAGTTTCGTCCAGCGTTGTTGCAGGTTAGTTTGTATCCAATTTAACCCAATCAAGTGTAAGCAGTGTTATTGTTTTTTAATGTTTTCCAGCAATGCTTTTATATTTTTGTGTAATGTAAAGGACATTTGAATTCTAATCCTACAATGTTTATTATTGTAAACTTTGGTGTTTGAATTTTTTCACTATCTATAGTCTAATAAGCTGAATATTAGATGCTTTTTAGTGCTCATATTGAAAGTAGATTCTTTGCAGGCTTGAAAATCTAGACTTAATGATGCAATATGGAACCAACGCATGGAAAGTCCATAATCAACATTTGGAAGCATTCTTGGCCAGGTTGGTTGAACTAACCATTTTTTTTCTTATACAAAGCAAATGCTATCCATATGATGAACTGGTATAGTGGAAACACATCCTTTAAGAATGTAATATAGATTTAAATACAACACACTCATTGGGGCAATCTTACACATGTGGAGGGGTGTGTCTGATATTGTATGTGTGCCATATAAAAATGTGGAAGTAATAAATATGCAAAATTTGTATGTTTAGATTTTTGTAGCATCTTTGTGGAATTATGTCACTGTTGTACACAACATATTGGTATAATTCTGTTGGGAAATGGTATCTGTGTATATAACAAGCAAAAACAAATGAAAGGGTAGTAGGCATAGGTCTTGTTTTGAATTAAGAAGTGTAGGGCTGTAGTTTTCCATATCTAGTTCAAAGAAGGCAATGGAGCAAGTCTTTAGCTTCAAGAGGACGGTATGGTAATGGATATTAATAGGTTACTTTCTATCAAGAGACATCCATGAAACAGTGTTTTGCTTGATGTGTATCAGTATGCAAATAGTTTACTCTATGATTTCGCATCTATTTGCATTAGTTGTTGCTAGCATGCGTGGAGATTAATGTGTTTCTTCTTCTGGATGAGTCCCTTTTTTTTCATTTTTCTTGCAAAATAATTACTTCTAATGCCATTCTAATCAGTTTCAAGGTCTTATATATGGATTTTGCATTATTGTATTTGAGTTGGTAAATGAGTGCATAGTTGGCAGATTCAGACACCACAAATCTTGGCAGACCCAAATTTTTTGACTTGGCAAAAAACTCGGCAACTTAAAAACATTACTTAAATTTATTTAGAATTACAATTTTTTTTGCAAAATTCAATGACAAGATGTATCCAATGAGTCCATAAATGAGTACAAAAGTGTTTTTATTAAATTTGATTGATTTGAATACAAATTGAGTACAAAATTGCATCATCATGTGGAATCCTGATGGTTGATGTAAGAACCCTTATGGGTTCTAACTGAATTTTTCCTTTTTGCTGGTCTGAAAATTTCTGACTTGCCTTCAACTTATGTTTCAACAAAGATTTGTTATATCATGTAGATTTAAAGGGTTCCAAGCATAAACAACAAGAGATGAACTCGAACATAGATTTTAGACTATCAAGAAAGATGAACACAAACAAAGATGAACATACCTAGCAATGATAGCTTATCTTCTTTATTTGATTTAAAAACTGATTACAGACTGAGAGGGCTGGATAGTACAATCTATTAGGTCTGATTTGAGTTTTAGGATTTCAATTACATCCAATTCGTGCCAAAGCACAAGACCAAACCCTAACTGTATGAATGGAAGATGAAGCTAAGTGAGTAGGATGATATGCCTAGCTGGAAATGACTTAAAAACAACTGTAGCAGCCCACTGGAGGTTGTAGATGCCAAAAACTCCACAGATATGATAATGAAATCAACTTGAAGACTGCTGTAACCAAAGTTTGATTATGCCTGAGGCTGGAAATCGCCAAAAATGCCCTTCTTTGCCAAGCGAACCTCTTGAAAATCTTTCTTCTAACAAGTGCCACAAAACAAAATCACAATTCTGCAACTGAAACTATACTAAAGCAATCTGGTTAAGCTCTATGATGAACTCTACTTGAATTCAGTTCACATGGTGGAATGGGGACATCACCATACCACTATATTCAAGGGAGCACCACTTTGAATCGACTGAAAATTGTTTCAGTCAAGAGACAACTCTCTTTAGAAAGTCTGAATAAAAAAACAATACCAAAAGAAACATCCTCTTTCAACCTCCCAAGCTTTCTTAAATAAGGTTCCAAACCAAAACCGCCCCAAGAAGAGAATCAGATTTGTTTCATTAAAATATTCTCTTAACTTCAAGACTAAGGCGCAATCTAGTTAAGCTCTATGATGAACTCTACTTGAATTCAACTCACATGGTGGAATGGGGACATCACCATACCACTATATTCAAGGGAGCACCACTTTGAATCGACTGAAAATTGTTTCAATCAAGAGACAACTCTCTTCAGAAAGTCTGAATAAAAAAACAATACCAAAAAAAACATAAAACCGCCCCAAGAAGAGAATCAGATTTGTTTCATTAAAATATTCTCTTAACTTCAAGACTAAGGCACCTTAAACCGCCCTAGGCCAAGATCATATTTTATTCCATTAAAATATTTGTTGCCTTGATCACTAAGGCATTTAAGCCGCCCTTGGGGAAAGATCAGATGTTTCCTCATTAAAATATTCATGACTTCATGGCTAAGTTTCCCAAACCGTCCTAGGAAAGGATTTGATTGCCTTTGAAGATTATAATATTCTAGTTTGGAAGCTTCCTTGAGCCGCCCTAGGAAGAGATCTGATTTTATTCTTAAAATATTAAGTATTGGTTGCAAGTAGACCTCTTTGCTTGCTTTGACTTGTAAGTAGACTTTCTTGCTTGCTTCGACTTACAAGTAGACCACGAGATAATAATAAAATAAGATCAACATTATGCTTTGCTTGGTTAAGGATAATTCCCTCTTAATTCTCTAAACACATCTTTACAAAAATTTGATTTTCATAGCCAAAAATCATTCCCTTATCACGCCATCTAACCCATGGGAATGTTGGATGGGCTAGAATCAAGTCACCATGGTGTCACTCCGAGAATGGGGACATTACAGCTGATACAAAATATAGCTGACAAAATGAAAATGCAACATTTTACATTTTCCTCTCCCTTAATCTAGTGAAAATTTGGGGAGAGGTGGAGGTTCTAATCCTTGGAGTCTGTTGTGGCTCCTTGCTTGGCATAGAAGTCTGTGACTTGACCTCCATCCTGTTAGTAGATGGCAATGACTCCTCCTCAGCTTCATCAATGTCATCCAATCCTATATTTCCTGCTGCATCCGCATCCTCCAATGTTTGCCTCTCAAAATCAAGAATCTCATATTTAGTAAACAATGGAGGCTGCTCATCCCACCCTGTCCAATCGCTATAAGGATCAATCATATCCAATTCAATGAGCTCCTCTGATTTGTCCTCTACCCTTCTTGTATGCAGCCGAAGGTTGTACTTCACAAAAACAAGGTCACTGAGGCATTCTTGAGGTTTTATTGCCGAGTCTGTCATCTATGAATGAGTGTATTGTATTTGAGTTGGTAAATGATGTACAGTCATTTACCATAGGGATGATAGAGTGTCTCCATGACCTGCAAAAGGATAATCAATAACTTGAGAAAAAAACAACTAAACCTAAAATCTTTGCCCTAAACTTAAAAGAGGCCCCCTCCAAGGCACTCCACCCTAGAAAACCTATAAATACATGAACCCATGCTCTTTTGCATTCACCAAAGAGGAAGAGGAAGCTCCCTGCAGATTGTAGTGTCATTTAACATAATTAAAAAAAAAAAAACAAAACAAGGTGCATGCACCATGAAGGTCTGTGTGGCTTCTCAATCCAGTTGGGGGCTGCTGCCCCTAGAGCCCTGCACTGGCTTTAAAAAGCAAAAAATAAAATTTGTTTTATTAATTCACTAGATTATACTTTTGGTTTGCCAAGTCAATTTCAATCCCAAGTAATGCTACTATGCTTACAGTGAAATGATTTAGAAAGTAAATATAATGATATTAGTAAAGGTGCTTGGATGTATGTTGGCACTGTGACTTGTTGTGTACCTCATTGTCAAGTTCTACTATCTCGTGAATCTCTTACTTGGGAACATGCTGAAGCTGGTGACTGATATTAGAAAACAACCCATTCAAAATTTGGCTGGGCATGGGGATATCTACTTTTATTCATTTGATGAATAATGCTGGTGCCTAGTACTCATTTTTCAGATGATGAATGGCAATGGGTTTTATCAAAATTGTAAACAATGCATTTGCTCAGACTGTTTACAACATGGCGACAATGAGATATCAGACAGTGCAAAAGATGATCCTACAAGGTCTAATAGTGGAGTATTGGTCAATAGTACAATTTCAACTCAAGATAGGGGTGAAGACATATTAAGATGTTGAGTCTGACGCAAAATGTTTTTCTAGGTGAATTGTGGGGTAAGGGCCCACTTCCATTTAAATAAACTTCAACAAATGAAAAAATATCATGCTTCAGACCCAAAAACAGGGGGGTAATTAGAAGAAATTCTTCAATCCCAAAACAAGGAATAAAAAATCTGAGCCTGTAAACAGGAAGAGCATACAAAAACTCCTGAAACACCAAGGGAGGGAAAACTATCTTATAGGTATCGTCCCACCAGATCTGTGCATTAAGCAGTTACTTGTAAATTTTCCAGATTTCTTGTTGGAAACCAGAGTTCAGTCCATGCCTTCCGTGAGATCTGGAGGGGCCTGAACTAAAGGTATTTGTATCTCACTTTGGGTGCAATCCTTTTCCTTTTTTGAAGGATGATGAGGCACAACAAGGGTGGCAGGGGGCAGGCAGCTAGACAACCAGAGCCAGAAATCTGTCTTCTACTGCAAGAACCTCAGCAATGTTCCTTACTGTAGATTGAATGGGAGAATTAGAAGATTTATTTACACAACTTGCTTAGGCGGGTTCCTTCAACAGTAGATTTTCATTTGTCTTGCCCAAAGACAAAGAAAGGGGAGAAGCCCCAAAAAGGATATGATAATGACTAGTATCAACACGGTATCTATCTTGGAGTTCCTTTTAGTGCTAATGCCTATATCTGATAACAGGGAGGAATGGCTTTTTAGTTGGACTAAGAAGAATTCCTGGTTTCTAGCACAGGCTTTGGAGAGTTGTAGGGCTAGCAGTGATCATAGAATTGTGAAATGTGAAGGTTGGCGCTTTCCCCCCCGTGAAACATGATTGGCTGATTTGGTTTTGAGGATAGGGCAATTAGTTGCCACATGCCCAGTTTTATAGCATCTTTATTGCCAAGAGGAAGCCCCTCATAATCCATGAGCTGCTTTCATTTGTGGTTAACTACTTTCAACACAATGTCTATTGGAAGGTTTACCAAAATATTAAGCTCCACAAGAATGCAAGCATAGGTAGTATGTGTGAAGGCAGAGGTCGCTGAGCTTGTTGACAAGAATCTCCCCAAAAAATCTTCAATAGCTTGGAAACATGGATCGATCCAAAGCTGGAGAGGAAGGTTGGGAAGACTAACTCAGATTGACATCACATTAAATGATTCATTAGGGGGTTGAAATCAGGGCACCAATGTTTAAGAAAAAGTGGGTGTTTTCCCTAGATCCATAATTTATTATTGAGAATAAAATGAGTGTCTTTGGTGGACTCAAAAGCTGCAATAAAAGACCTTTTGCTGGGGTGGATTTTGACATTCCTTTTCCTGTGAGGCTGCTAATACATGATAGCCACTTGTGTAGATTTGCAATGCTTGGCTTCAAGTGGTTGAAGCAACCAATCAAACACACTTTGGAGAAGTATTCCTCTCCTAAAACTTCATCTCCAAGGATCAGAATAGGGGATTTCCTAGAGCAATTCAAGGGTTTTATCCTTTCCCTGGATAACACCAGTGAGATTTTGTTGAAACTAGGGTCTTCATTCCTAGAAGCTGCCATATCACAATATTTGGACTCAAAGTGTGCAATAAAAAACTTTGTGCACAGGGGTAGATTTTGACAACCCTTTCCATATGAGGCTATCAATTACATGATAGCCATTTGTGTAGATTTTGATGCTTGGCCATAAATGGTTGAAGCAACCAATCAAACCAACTTGGGAGAAGTATTCCTCATGTAAAACTTTATTCCCAAAGACCGAAATTGTGATGCCACTTTTCCCCTTATAGTTATCAAGTATTAGCAGTGGATTTTATATATCAAATAGTAGAGTTAATATAGTTATAATATGCAATATTATCAAAATAAATGTGAATAATTAATGTAAGCTACAAACATGTGACGATTAAATAATCAACATAGTGAATGGAATAACACCTCCACATAGATTAATCATATTAACACCAAATCATATAGACAATATTCCCAATA